>OY757907.1:98328023-98620980 GCA_963585895.1 Sepioteuthis lessoniana | reverse complement strand
CAAGTATATATATGTATATATACATATATATATATATGTGTGTGTGTGTGTGTGTGTGTGTGTGTGTGTGTGTGTGTGTGTGTGTGTGTGTGTGTGTGTGTGTGTGTGTGTGTTGTGAGTACGTGTATGTATATGCATATATTATTGTGTACAGATATATATATATATATATATATATATATATATATATATATATATATATATATGTATGTATAGAACGAAACAGATCTGTCTGTGGATGACTATATATATATATATATATATTATGCCAATGTCCGGTATATATATATATATATATATATTGCCAATGTCCGGTATATATATATATATATATATATATATATATATATATATATATATATATATATATGTATATCTATATATATATATATATATATATATATATATATATATATATATATATATGTGTGTGTGTATATATGTATATGTATATATATATATATATATGTATATATATATATACCGGACATTGGCATAATGGTTAGAGTGTTCGCCAATGGCCCGGGAGATCTGGGTTCAATCCCAGGTCGAGTCATGCCAAAGACTCAAAAAATGGTACTTGATGCTATCTTGCTTAACACTCAGCATTATAAGGTACATATCAAGGGTAAAGTGGATCAATCCAAGGAAAGGAGTAGTGCCCTCCCCTGCACCTCGGTGTAGTAGCTATCGAAAAGGGAGCCTTCGGGTTACCCTCGACTACGGTCGCCAACTTACTTATATATATATATATATATATATATATATATATATATATATATATAGAGAGAGAGAGAGAGAGAGAGAGAGAGTAAAGTAATATCCAAAACGTCAATAAAATCATTTTTTATTAATTAGTTTTCAAAAAGATACTAAAACCTTAAGATAGTCAAAAGGTTTTGGCTCTACTAATAGTTTCATGTATTACCTATCGATCTTCAGACGGATGATTGTTACACACACACACACACACACACATATATATATATACTTTGTGGGTTATTTAATGCCAAAGCCATCTTTATAGGACAGAAGTTGTGCTGGCTGGAGAGATAAAGGTTTCCCTGCAGTTCTCAAGTGTCTTAATCCAAATGTAAATGTGATAAGCGGGTTAAAGTTCGATCTCGCTTAATACGGTGTCGTAAAGCAGCACGTTAGCTTCAACGGTACAGGGAGTTACCCAGAAAATAGACGCAAACAGTTAACATAAATATGGATGGAAGTAAATAATGGAAAAGAATCAGACAGTATGGAAAAAAATTGAAAAACAAAGTAATCCGAAGTGATGAATTTATTGTGAAAGCAAGTCCCCGCTCTAATGTTTCGGTTTTAATAAACCATGACAGGGCTTGATACCAAGTGTTGATAGATCAGCATGCCGTTAAAATCAATCAATCAATCAATCAATTATTTTAATCGAAAATTAGAAGCGAGGGCAATATTTTATGTATGGTCAAATCTATCTCTTATTCGTCAATTTTAATTAACCGTCTTCTTTTCTAGTGCCCTCTAGTTGGCTCGACACCACGAAAAGTAAAAAAAAAAAAGTAAAGTTGGTGGCTGTAGTCAAGAGCTACCAGAAGGCTCCCTTTTCAATAGCTACTACACCGAGGTGTAGGGCAGGGCGCTACTCCTTTCCCCGGTGTGCTCCACTGTACCCTTGATACCTACCTTATATTCCTAAGTGTTAGGCAAGGAGGTATCAAGTACCATTTTAAAAGTCTTTGGTCTGACGCGACCTGGGATTGAACCCAGGTCTCCCGTACCGACGCTATATTTTTAAACATTTTACACACACACACACACACACACACACACACACACACATGCTCATAATTTATCAGTGTTTACTAATACTTAAATATAAAACTAGTAAAATAGCGAAAATACTAATTGATTTTTTTGTCTTCACTTTTTGCACATCTTTTTTCTCAACTTGATTTTTAAAGTGTCTCTCTCACACACACACACACACACACACACACACACACACACACACACACACACACACATAGTTTGACACCACTAAGAAATAGATCCAATGCTTTATCTGGTAGCATTAACTAAAGAGCGAAAAAATGAGAATGATATTTGATGAACAAAGAAGACGAAAAAAAAAAAAAAAAAAAAAAGAGAAGAAATTTCAGTGAAGCTAATTATGAAAATGTCGAGTCTTCTGTAAAGTAAACCTAAATAGAAACTTCATGCCTTGCGGCTTAACAAACACAGTCGTCCTGTGTATTCATCATTTTGCGAAATGAAGACATCTGCAAAATGTATACATTTGTTTTTCAGACACAGAAACGAATTATCATGAGGCTGATAATATATTCACACGTTAACACAAATAGGGACCTGTATAAGAGAGATATTTCACTTATGACGACAGTTTGATTATTTATAACTCTTAACAGCCACGTGTTTAACAAATAATATATTTACACAGACACTTAAAAGCACAAACAGAAACATATGGAGAAAAACACACACACACACACACACACACACACACACACACACACACACACACACACACACACATATATATATATATATATATATATATATATGCATGAATTTAGCCAACACCTCCGCCATGGACAGGATGTGACACAAGGTCAATTCTTAAACGGAGTAAAGCAGGTTTGAATTCAAAGTTTCCTTCTCCGAGACTGGTTGCTTTACGAAGGCTAAGGAATTCTTTTTGCCTTGCTATTTATCCATGGATTGGGAGAGAACAGATGGATCCATACTTTTCCCTAGGACATTAGCGCAAACTGAAACGTAAATAACCTTGTCTGGGATGGGATTATATATATATATATGTATATATATATATATATATATATATATATATATATATATATATATTAAGCCTAGCTTCGATGTGATACAAGGTCATAAGTGAACTCCCAGTGAGGATCAAACTTACCACTATAAGTCCACCAGCCTAACTCATTAACCATTACACCACATGAGGTGCCCTGAAAAAATAAAGTTTGTTTTGGTTTGTTGTGTTTTATGGCATATCAACCTTTGTAGGTTATTTAACGCCAAATCCATTTTTATGTGAATAATCTGTTTTATTTAAAACAATTCAGTTAAGCATAAGTACACAGTTTGTCAAAAACATTTCTATTTCAAACTATTCAAGCAGTTATATGTAACAATTCAGTTAATTGTAAAAACAGTTTTAATGTCAAAAAACAGTTCTATTTCAAGTTAAGCATAATCACGTAGTTTAAATGTAAGTACAGTTAATTGTCAAAAACATTTCTATTTCAAGCTATTCAGTTTACTCAAACAATTCATTTTAGCATAAGTATGCTGTTAGTTCTATTTATTTCTTAGATAGGGCTCTGTCAGGCGCTACCACTCCGGGCCAGAGTTGACCTGGGAGCAATGGCAATGAAGGGGTATTCCGCTTTCCTCAACGCTCCAGCACTGCTGGAACCTCAGAATCAGATTGTTTAGTGTCATATCCAGGACACTCGTTTGGGGGGGGGTCTTACCCCTCTGCAGTGGTGCAGTCAGTGTATTCTACAGCCCCATCTGACTGGGCAATATATATATATATATATATATATATATATATGTGTGTGTGTGTGTGCGTGTGTGTGTGTGTGTGTGTGTCAATAGAGAATGATTCTATTTATTGTTAAATTATTACCAACGTTAAACATTTCATCTTGTTTTCACATTAAACCTTCATCAGAGCATTTAGATATGTGATGTGTCTTCTGAATTTTATTTAAAACCTTTTTTATAAGAAACAAAAAAAAAATAGTATAAACATTTTATTTCAGTTGTGGCGTTCTATTTCAAAACGGTGTAATGTAAGTAGTGGTCGAACTATTTTAAGAAAAAACGTAAGGAATATCTTGTCTTTTTTGAATATATATATATATATATATATATATATAAGTTGAATCCAAAGTTTTCACCGTATAATGTATTCCACTAAATAAAGAGCATTGAAATGGAATGAGATTATGTTGAAAATTAGATATTTAAGGTGTTAATTAATTGTTTTATTTTTATTATCAACCCACGGATTAATAAGTTTACTCCACGTTCACTGTTTCTAACAATTCTGGTTTGGTTTCTTTGTTTAATGGCATCTCAACATTTGAAGGTTATTTAATGCCAAAGCCATTCTCCTAGAAAAACAGTGGTGGTACTATTTAACCCATAGCTGGGAGGATAAGGGGGGTCATACCTTTTCCAAGGGTATTTGCCCGAAAGTGAACGTAATTGCGCTACTGGAGTACGAACTCGCTTTCTACGATTCCACAGTCCGTCGCTTTAACCATTACACCACGAGGACACCCCCTCTAACAATTCTGATAACGGTTTGGTTTCTTGAATTTAATGGCATATCAACCTTCATGGGTTACTTAATGCCAAAACCAACATTGTAGAAGAACAGCAGTGATACTACTTAATCAATTGTTGGAGCAGGATAAGGGATTTCATACCTTTCCCAAAGGTATTAGTTCGAAAGTTAACGTATCAATGCGATTATCTCGAGGCCGCTATCTGGCACTTTAGCCAATATGTCACGAGGACTTTCCTGCAGATTCGGGTTTTAACACCTTTATTATTAGTACGACCCGAGCGGTAATACATGTTGTGTTTCTCGTCCACTCACTTCTTCATCAAACATTGGGATATGTTGGTAAAGAGACACACGTTCATACAGAAACATAGAAAAAAAATAAATTTTATTCGCATGAGCATGTGTCTACTCTATGCCGGTTTGTTTTGGTTTCTTTGTTTAATGTCATATCAAGCTTCATGGATTTTTTTAATGCCTAAGCTATCCTTGTAGAAGGACAGTAATCGTACTATTTTACCCATAGCTCGGAAGATAAGGGGGTTTATACCTCTCCCAAGTCTGAAAGTAAACGTAATAGCGCGGCTGAAATTTGAACTCAATGTCACAGTCAATTCATTAGCCACTGCACTACGGTAACGGTTCTAACAAGTTATATATTACTCAAATGGAGGTGCCCGTGGTGTAATGGTTATTGTCGTAGGAAATGGATACGGCGTCACGAATTAAAATCCTGGACGAGACTGATTGCATTTCACATAGCACTAATACCCTTGGGAAAGGGATGAATCCAATTATTCTCCCTCCAGCTATGGGTAAATAGAAGGGCAGACTAGGTTCTTCAGCCTTGGTGAGACAACTAGTCAAGGAGAAGGAAAACTCTGAATTCAAACCTGTTAAACTTCGCTTAAAAATTGTCCTTGTGTCATATCCTACCCGAGCGGATGGGTTGGGTAAATAGGTATATATTACTCAAATCTTCATTGCATGCATGTATGTAAACGTAATCCAGAAAAAAAAAAAACGGCACATCACAGTGATATTTTTATTTGAGCAATTCGCTTTGAATTCTTGAGAATAAGAAAAATTTCACTCCTCATTTCCAGTGAAAGATAATTTTCTAGAATCTTAATTTGCGTCATAAAAACGCCTTTCTATCTATTTTTTTTTATTAACTTTCTCATTATATTTGAATAAGGTGTAGTGGTGTTGTGGCTAGCGTGCTATACTATGATATCTTAGTAAGGGAGTTCGAACTCCAGTGGCGCTATTACGTTCACTTTCGGATAAATAACCTTAATAGTGGTATGAAACTTCTTATCCCCCTTGCTATGGGTTAAATAGTATCACTGGTGTTCATGTATAAGGATAACTTTGGGATTAAATAACACACGAAGGTTGATATACCACTAGACAAAGAAATCAAACCAAATCATATTTGTATTTAAATATGTAACTGTAAACAAAGAAAACGGCGCATCATAACGAGAATTATATTTGAGCAATACAAATAAATACTCTAACTTAGATAATAAAGTAATTTATAGCTAGATTTAAATTAAATAACAATTTTGTGGTGTCTGCATTTGCGCTGAATACCATTTTTTAATCAAAAAAATTTTTATACCACAGATATAACTACGAAAGGTAAATTAGAATCCTTCACTTTTTTCTGAACAAAAGCTTCAATATCATTATGAACTGCGGTTGCAACGGAAACCCAACAGGTTTACGGATCGTCTAATTTATTCAGAGAATTGACGAGTTGTAGTCAGCAGAATAGTTTAATCTAAAAAAAATTATTTTTTAGAAATATGCATTTACAAAAATAAATAAATGAATAAATAAAAAACCAAATTTACTTTTAGTTTTTACTCCTTCCCACTAAAATCGCACGTGTATCACACAAGCTTTTTACATCTATAGAGTTCTATCTGTGGACTGAATCGATATAACCGCGTGAAAATTATCTCTATAAGATAGGAATACTTGCTACTATCTGATTGTGCAAAAAAGTATCCTGGGTTATAACATTAAACTACATCTAATGGTAAAGAGTGTAGATTACCCCTTTATTGACATTACTCCCATGTCTACTTTACCCGGACTGATAGTACCTGTTAGGGTAAAAAAGTTATGTTTAATAATCATTTGTGATCGACATGACCGTGTTTAAGTTTGAAAAAAAAAAAAAAGAAAAACTCTGAAGAAACAACTACAAAAAAAGCTAATACAAATGTACAATGAACGCAATTCTCTAACCTCTTGGCATAATGGACATGTCTTTAAAAATATCTTTTTTTAATTCTTTACTGATAAATAAATGAATGAATTGATAAAAACAAATTCAAAATCATACTATGGCGTAATAATAATTATTATTGGTTTTGACGAGTTTTTCTTTTAACTTCAATATTTTTAGAAATCACTTGTTATCCGAACCATTCGTCTACCACAGTGAGGAGCAATGTATGTAAAAATAATTCAGACTCTCAAATAAAAATAACTGGTTCAAGAAGGTTTAAAAAAAATCATTTATAAAATCCTCTAAAATGTTTATATCGCCGGGAAAAGACGACTCATAGATTTTAAAGTCTATTCTAACTTTTTTGGCGGGGAAACATGAAAATACATTAAAATCAAAATGTTGATAGCTTCCTCTCATTTGTATTTCCTGTTGTAAACTAAATGAAACATAAACGAAAAAAAAAAAAAATGGAAGAAAAAAAAAACACCAACATATTTCTGCTTCTCACATAGGTTAACCAGGGGGGCAGATTTAATTATTAACCTCATGTTTAAATGCTCTGTGATAATTGCTCAACGGAACTGACATGTACTTATCTTAAAATGTTGTCAATCCATCGCAAAGATGTAGTAAGTATTTGATTTTCGCTTATGTTTAAATGCGTTTCTCTATGTAATAAATACGTATTTATTGTATTCTCATTGAAGTCAGTATTGATTACTTAAACCTATTGCACAGTTTTTGTGCCGCCACCTAGCAAGTACATACATCTGAGCGGCTAAAATTCCCATTTTTACATCGCTATGGCCTATAGTTAATAATATAATATGGCTTCGAAGTAAGTGAGTTCGAACTCCAGTCGCGCTATTGCGTTCGCTTTCAAATTAATACCCTTAGTAAAGTTATGAATCACCGCTGTTCTTCGACAAGGATGAATTTGGTATTAAATAACCCACAAAGGTTTATATGTCATTAAGAAATCAAACCAAATTCAGACCCTGGAGAAAGCTGTTTTACTTAGGAAAGGCATGAATCTATCAGTTCTCCTTCCAGCTAAAATCAATAGTAGGGCGAACTAGGTTGTTTATTCTTGGATAGGCAATCAGTCTTGGAGAAGGAATGCTCTGAATTCAGTTTTAATCCGCTTAAATATTGACCTTGTGTCATATCCTTCTCGTGGGATTGATGAATACACATAATCAACTATTGTTTTGCGCCTCACTTAGCATCTTTTAGATGCTTCACTTTTTGTATACTTCATGAATTCATGAATATATACCCACAAAGACTTTAAAAGAACATTTAACACGTAAACTAACCAACCCGTCCCGATCTCTGACCCATGACCACGTTTTAAGCAGAAGTGAAGACTCTGACGTTAGATTCCTCTCCATTCTAATATGTTTACAATCCTGATCAATCAAGTCACAAGGACTTTGTTGAAAAGACGTCAGAACGAATTCAAGTTGGCTGATTTACACATTACTCAATGACGCAAGAAATGGATAGTATGTTTATGTCTAAAAGTTGGTCCAGCCAAGCCGAGCCAATGAAGGCTCCCAAAATCCCGGCGAAGGTGGATAATAGGTGAATGAATTGATTACGGGCCACGTTTAATGTCAGCGTCTCAATCGTAGAGATACATTCTCCTCTTGTTCTTTATGGTATTTGTTGAACGCTTGGTGATTCATGGCGGCTTCTCTATAAAGGGCTGGCATTCAGTGGAATCGACTAAACAGCTGCTATGCAAGAGGACGAAAGAACCGGTTAGACGACCAGGCGGAAATGATATTTATGCCGTTTCAGGGCAGAGCTTACGAGTGTCAGCCATTTGTTGCTTCAGTTCTCGCCTTTAGTGTCTGAGGCACCACTTTCTCAGAAATATCTATTCATATTCCATTTCTTTCTTTTAGGAATCTCTTATTCGCCTTCCCCCCTCTACCTCAAAATTCTTTACCATCTCATTTTTCTTAGGAATATTCACATTTATCTCTTCAGCTATTCTTCTCTTCAATCTCTTGAAATTCTTTCTACTTTTATACGAATACAGACTAGTCTTCTCTTTCATTCATTTTTTTTTTTTTTTGAAAATTTCTTTAATTCTTTACTTTTTAAACTCCATCGTTCTCTTACTTCTTTTTTTAAATTAAAAAAAAAATTCCTCACAATTATCTCTTCCTCTTTTGAAGTTGTCTCTTTCTTTATTGAAACTCTTTTTTTTTACCGTAGGATTTCATTCTTTTTTTTTCTTTTGCTTTCAAAAACGTCTCTTTTTCTTCATTCTTTCCTTCCTTATCAACATTCTTCTCTTAACATCTTCTGTTCTTCAATCCCATCTTTTTCTTTCACACTTTCTCTTTCTGTGAGACACTTCCTGTCATGCGCACTAATGTAAGGCCGACGAAGTTGATCGGTTGGATTTCCACGCCACCCGTCATTCCCCGTAAGCAAACGGAAACAGTAAGATGTCGATGTTGATGACTTATATATATTTTCGTCCTGTTATTGGCTCTAGGCCAGCGAAATGAGCCACAGCGTGCAATGGTCGGGACGGGACGAGGAAACACTGTTGTGTGTCCACGCAAATAAATCAACAGAGTGAGTTTGGACAAACCAAGGGTTAAGCAAATCGTGGCACGGGTGGGGGAGTGCTATCTAACCAACAACTTTGTGTGTGTTCGTGATATTCTTTGCTTTTTAATCCAGACATCTTGAGTTCGAGCTGTACGATCAAGGACAACGATAACGGGGAGTGGGAGAAAACGGACATTAACGCTCGTATTAAATAGTAGATAAGGTGAGCTAAGTTTGACATAAAAACATTATATGAATATGTATATATATATATATACACACACACACACACACACACACACACACATATATATATATAAACACACACACACATACACACACACACATACACACACACACACACATATATATATATAAACGCACACACACATACACACACACACACATATATATAAACACACACACACACACACATATATATATAAACACACACACACACACACACACACACACATATATATATATATATATATAAACACATTTCGAATACGCATCTATCTATCTATCAATGTGTTTTTGTATTATATAGTTTTACGTATGAATACAGACACCCCGAACAGTTTAAAATTAATTTTCAAAGTTAATTTTCTTCTAAATCAAAGATACCTGGATTCTTTTCCTTGCAGAACACTGTACAATCAAAATATTAAATATTATTCATTCCTAAAATCTAGATGTAACCGAAAAGAAAATTGCAATACCTCCGTAACAAAAAAAAAAGAAAAGAAAAAATAGTCGTCTAAATTTATGTAATTGGTGTACTTATTATTTGATTGCAGCATCGATATTTTTGTACTTTTACACACACACACACACACACACACACACACACACACACACACACACACACACACACACACACACACACATATATATCTATCTATCTATATATATATATATATATATATATAGTAAGTTATTGGCCGACATAAGTCGAAGGCGACCTTTTCAAAAGCTATGATACCGAGTTGTAGGGGAGGACGCAACTCCTTTCTTTAGATTGTTCAATTTTACTCTTGATCCGTACCTTATAATGCTAAGTGTTGAACATCTAGTTCCATTTTTTTGAGCCTTTGGTATGATTCGACCTGGGATTAAACCCCGGTCTCCAGGAACATTGGCAAACCCTCTACCTATCATAAATATACGAGGGGCATACGATAAGTTTCCAGACTTTTTTCGTATGGGCATTTAAAATTCTCTTAGACTCTTGAAAATTCAGAATGTTATTGCTATCATCATCATCATCATATCGTGCTGGCAGCACGGATATCCCTGACCCTCTCTCGCCACTCCTCCCTATCGTTCATCGCCCTAGGTAGGTCTTCAGGACAACAACCTGTATCCTCACATGCTGAATGTACGTTCGTGCTGGTCGTCCTGCTTTTGCGCGGCCATGTGTGGGGATCCATAAGAGTACATCTCTTATGAGTTCATCTCTGCTTCTCCAGCAATGTCCTGCATGTCTGGTTCGTCTAACTGGAATAGTTTTCGTGATAGGGGGCAGGTGGCCGTACAGTTGGTGTCTTGTGGGGTGTTGCTGCCAGGACTTGTTCAGGATTGCACGCAGCATTCTTGTGTAATTGCCATCTAGTTTCTTCTCCAGCCGTTTTGTTAGCGTCCATGTAGTGCATCCATATGGCAGTATCGATGTGACCGCTGCCTGGAAGAAACTGCGTTTCATTTTATCGGTTAGGTCTGATTTCCATATAGTCGATAGCCTATTGATAGCTGTCCATGCTTTCGTTAACCTCGTTTCGATGTCCTTTTCGGTTGATTCGACGCTGCTTCCTAGGTACGTGAATTTGTCTACTAGTTTAAGAGGGGTTCCTTCTAGAGTGGAGATGTCCCCCGTTAGCCTCATTGTCACAGCTGGTGAATTTCAAAAATGCAATCTGGACGCGAGGACACTTTAGAAGAATGATATGAAATAAAATTCTGTTTTAAACTTGAAAAAAGTGCACAGAAACGTATGGAATGCTTCAGACTGCTTTTGAAGCATCTTGCATGAATCGAGCATCAGTTTTTGAGTGGCATAAGAGATTCAAGGAAGGCAGGGAGTCTGTGAGGGATGATGAGAGGTGTGGGAGGAGTAAGGAAGTCAATACACCAGAGTTGATTGGCCAAAGGGTTAGGGTTAGGGTTACTATGTTGAGGTTTTAAGGTAGCTCAGGAAGAGATTCCGTTGGAAGCGGCCAGCACTCTTCAAATCGGGTCAGTGGCATTTTCACCAGGACAATGCACCAGTTCACGACTCCATCCTTGTCACAGACTATTTGACCAAGATGGGCATCAAGACAGTTTATCACCCTCACTATAGTCCAGACCTTGCTCCCTGTGACTTTTGGTTATTTCCTAAGCTCAGAGGCTGTCATTATGAGACAATCGAGTAGATGAAAGAGGCTGTGACGAAGGTCGTTGACACACTCACACAAGAGGACTTCCATGGAGCCTTCCAGAAGTTGTTGGAACGGTACAACAAGTGCATTTCAGCCGAAGGAGATTACTTCGAAGGGGACTGGAGTTTCATGTGTGTACTATCAATAAAAGTGGCCATACGAAAAAAGTCTGGAAACTTATCGTATGTTACTCGTATATATATACAAAATTCTACCAAAATGTTTGGTGCCATAAGACACAAAATGACTTTCTCAAAGAAAAAAATTTAGAAGAAACTGAGATTTTTTTATTAGCAGATAAAGTGATTTGAAGTGGTGTGTAGAATTTCCGTCGAGACAGGGGAAACGATGAGTAAATGGGCAGAATGATGAGTAAACTTTTCGATAGCATATTGCATACATGATCATATATATATATATATATGTGTGTGTGTGTGTGTGCGTATGTGTGTGTGTGTGTTATATCAGGTGAATTGAAGAGTGTTTCTGGTACTATGTAACCTAGTATTACCGGCTGCGTTGTCAAATGATCAGTGACGTAAGGGGTTCTTTTAGCACGCTTACCTGGCGAGGAGAATAACTAGAGAGTTGGTTGAAAAATAAAACTTCTAGACTCAACAGCCATTCAACAGACATGTCTTGAAGTACTAGAAAATCATCATATTTACCCAACCCCTCCGCTCGGGCAGGATATGACACAAGGTCAGTTTTTAAGCGGAGTTTAACAGGTCTGAATTCAGAGTTTTCCTTCTCCTAGACTAGTTGCCTCACCAAGGCTGAAGAACCTAGTCTGCCCTACTATTTACCCATAGCTGGAGGGAGAATAATTGGATTCATACCTTTCTCAAGGGTATTAGTGCTATGTGAAATGCAATCAGTTCAGGATTTGAACTCGTGTCGCCGTGTCCAATTCCTGCGACGATAACCATTACACCACGGGCACTTCCTGAAAATCATCCTGAACACTGGATCTTGTTCTGGAGGTGACGGCTTTTAAGATTTTGACAAATTACCCATCAATGAAAAAGACAACTTTGGATTTATAGACTCCAAGTTTGTATTGAAACGTTAGTCAAAGAGAGGTAAGTAAAAGTTGGTGACTGTTGTCGAGGGCGACCAGAAGACTCCCTTTTCAATAGCTACTACGCCGAGGTGTAAGGGAAGGCGCTACTCCTTTCCCTGGATTGCTCCACTTTACTCTCGATACGTACCTTATAATTCTGAGTGTTTAGCAAGGAGGTATCAAGTACCATTTTTAAAGTTTTCGGTATAACTCGACCTGGGATTGAACCCAGGTCTCCCGGACTATTGGCGAATACTCTACCCACTAGGCTAAAGAGATTTACACTGATTTAAAACCCGCGACTCCAAATGTGCTCGATGATGTAGGTTCGCTCTTCTTTTTGGATACATGTCATTGGAGGGTAGTGCAAGGAATTTACTCAGTAAACCGTTTTTCCTTACTAAAAACGCTTTAGGAGCAGGCATTGCTTGAAATCATTAGACTGTAACAAAATTATGTTATACAATAGCTATACTCAAATAGGAGCCCCGTCGGCTGGCCCTGTAAAATACGCCGACTGCATCTTTGCATAGGGGGCAAGACTCCTCCCAACGAGTGTCTTATATATGACATGAAAAAAATCTGATGGTGAGGCTCTAGTAATGTTGGAGCTTTGGGGAATGTGGAGAACCCCTTCATTGCCATCGCTCCCAGGTCAACTCCAGCCCGAATTAGTAGCAACTAATAGGGTCCGACCTATGAGTCAAATAGAACTGTTTGACTTTTAAACTGCGTGCAAACAAATGACTTATGCTAAATTGAATTGTGTGAAATAGAACTGTTTGATCATTTAACTGTGTGTAAACAAGAGACTGATGTTTAATTGAATTGTTAGTGATACACAAAAATACTTGGAACCATTTAACTCTGTGCAAATAAATGAGTAATTTTGAATAGAACAATTAGTGTTAAATAGCAATACTTGTAACTACTTCACTGTACACAAACAAATGATCAATGTTGAACAGAATTATAAGTGTTAGCAATAGTTGAAACCATTATACAAACCTAAAGAATCTGATGGTGAGGCTTCAGTAATGCTGGAGCTTTGGGGAATGCGGAGTACCCCTTCATTGCCATCGCTTTCAGGTTTACTCTGGCCTGAAGTGGTAACACTTATCTATGATCAAATAGAATTAAACTGTACTTATGCTAAACTGACTTTTTGAAATTGACTGCTTATACATTTAACTGCGGGTAAACAAAAGAATGTGCTTATTCTAAACTGAATTGTTTGAAATACAACTGTTTGATCATTAACTGTGTGTAAACAAATGAATGAGGTTTAATTGAATTGTTAGTGATACATAGCAATACTTGGAACTATGTAATTTTGTTGACCTAATAAACTGAATTGTTTTAAGTAGAACTGTTTTGAACTTTATATGCGTGTAAACAAAAACAGTGTACGTAAGCTAAACTGAATGGTTTTAAATAGAAATACTTTTACATTTAACTGTGTGTAAACAAAAAAACTGTATTTAAGCCAATGACTAACTGTGTGTAAACAAAAGACTGTACTTATGCTAAACTGAATTGTTTGAAATTAAGTGAAACCATTTAAGTGTTTAAAAAAACGAGCCCAAGCTTGTTTAAAAATCTTATTTAAAAATATGTTTAGAAATTATATATTTAATATATTTATAAAAAAGGATTTGGCATTAAATGATCTTCAAGGGTCGATATGCCTCAAAACCAAACCAAACCAAACCAAAACCAAACTAAAACATACAGGTGTGTGTAAAATGTTCGAATTTGATTGGAATATTTGATAGAATTACGAAAGGTTAAAAGCATCACCGGATTATTTTGTCTCTTTGTGACATTGTTGACCAGAGGTATGTTTTAATCAATTTGAGTTTTGAAAAAACTTTTCCAGATGTGAATGGGGCCCAATTTGAATTGACCTAAAACCAGCCCTTCGTTTAGAGACCAGGTTAAGTGAGCGTGGAAACTTCAGCGTGTGCATAATCCTATGTCATATATCATTTTAAAAAAATGTAATGTTATTTTTTAAAAAAATTACCCTAAACTCGAGAGTGGTTTGAAACATTTTTATAATTTTATTTTTCTTAATATTCAAAAAATATGACAAAGTTTAAATTCATTTCTTAGTTATCTTTTAAGTTTCAGTGATAAAAAGTGTTCGCTTAATTTATTTTCTTTAAAAAAATCTAAGAATTAAAAACGAGTCCTTATTTTTAAGGGAAAAATTTCACATATAAATTCAGTTGAAAAGTATCGTTTATTCTATAGTCTACTTCTTACACAGATATAAAAATTAATATATCTTGTTTTCAGAAAGATGAAAAGCATTCGTTTAAAAAAAATCACCTTTTGAATTATCGATACGCCCCTGATTTTTATTGATTAAGTTATCTAATTGTAAAGTGTTTTCCTATTTTACACACACACACACACACACACACACACACACACACACACACACACACACACACACACACACACACACACACACTCACACACACATGCTAGTACGCACATTATTCACACGTATTAATTTCATGTAAGCTTGCGACCCCATATCTGTGCGTTTAACTATTTGAGGGTATCTTGCTATACACGCATGCGCGCACGCACATACATATATACAATAAAATCTCGACAACCCTAAAGGAAGATGTTATTGAGGAAAATGTCATAAAGGTAAGTATAATGAAGGAAACGAAAGATTGGTAATGTATGATACGAAAATGGGTTAATGGAAGCGAAAGCAGGAAACAGGAATGGTTAAAAAAAAGAACATTATCCTAATTTGGTGGGAAAAATTCGGAAAATGGGTGAGAAAAAGGCACTTAAAAGGAATCTTCTTTTTTTATAAAGATGTAATTAGAGAAGAGACTTAGAGGAATTACAGGAATAGTGAAGAAAGAAAAGATTCAAAGTCCGGTCATCACACGTTTGCGATGTCATATGACAAATCCCAGGACATGAAGCCTGTTGACAGGAAGTGGTTAAAAATTTGACAGCTTTTCCATTCTGCAATTGGCCAGCAGGTATGGCTCAGTAGTTTAAGCACTGGGCCAAATTCTTAAGTTTCAAAATTTGTTTTTTCATTTTCAAATTCTGACTTGATAACTTATATTTTTATTACTTATTTTGAAAATCGGCAATTTAAAACCTTTAAAAAGAAATACAGTATTTTGTACAAAATTTCTTTGAAATATACATTTTAGCTTACAAACCCTAAGAAAACGAGAAATTTCTTGGCAAAATTCTGAGACGTACATATAGGACTTGTGGCCTCAAAAAGGATACTTAATTACTTTTCCACACACATACACACACACACACACACACACACACACACACACACACACACACACATATATATATATATATATATATATATCATGCAGTTTGCAGTATTCATAAATGCTCCATATTAGTGACATAGCATACGTTTATGGTCTGATGATCTCATTGGCGAGAAATTGACTGTCTCCAAGCGCCGCAGACTCTGTTTATACGCTATACTAACTTAGATCTGTCTCTCTCTCTCTCTCTATATATATATATATACACAACCATTGAGGCAGGTAGAAATATATAATTTGAGAGTTAATCCTATTATTCAATTAATTGTTTGTATTGGTTTTGTTGTTACTACTTGTTTACGAGCTTTTTCAAATATGAATAATGAAAGAGAAAAGTGTTTTTTCTTCAGAAATAGGTAAAGTGTAGAAACAGAACCGAAAATAAATGGGAAAAAAAAAAGAAGAAAATAGTCGAATTTGGTGTCAAAATAATTAAGTTCCTTAACAGAACTGAAGACGGAAGGAATTTGACTATAGTCGAAAACAGCAATAAAGGAGTTAAAGAACAAACACACTTGAGAGAGAGAGAGAGAGAGAGAGAGAGAGAGAGAGAGAGAGAGAGAGAGAGAGAATCTCTGACTTGATGTTTCACCATTAAGACTTAGTCTTAATTCAGTAATGTGCCATGCATATTCTGTTTCTGGCAGAAAAATAAATAAATAAAATAGCAATATCACATTTATTTATTTTATTTTCTTTCTTTGACACGCTATCCGGCAATTACGATGTATCCATCCGAAAACAGTCGCCTCCGCTACTTTCCATCTCAGATTGTATCAGATATACTCAGACATATATAGGTCGAGAGTTAACGAAAAAGAGGCATGGAGGGCTCCTTCGTTTGTACGCGGTTCATACCTTTCCTCCAGACAGGTATTTCAGCACGTATGTGTTCATTAAAACACATATCTACGTAACTATACAATCGGCGTCTTAAATACGTTTGCATATACATAGAGACATACCAATTTACACCCCAATGCTCGTATACATATACATGTTGATTTTTGCACACTGGGATGGAGTGTCAGTCAGGCGTACATACAAATATATATATATATATATATATATATATATATATATATATATATATATGTGTGTGTGTGTGTGTGTGCGTGTGTGTGTGTGTATGTGTTTAGGGATTTATAAATAGGTATGTGCATAAATGTGCATATATAGTCATATATATTTGTATATATATATAAATATATATATAAAAGTGCACACACACACACACACACACACACACACACACACACACACACACATATATATATATATATATAATGTTCTGTGCATATACAGGGTGGTTGAGAAATGAATGGAACACACTCTAATGCTCGTACATTTATACGAGTGTTGATTTTAACATTATGATGTAGGGTATAGGTTGGGTTTGCGCTCATGCAAGCACACACTTACACACACACACACACACACACACACACACACACATATATATATATATATATATATGTGTGTGTGTAAGTGTGTGTTTACAGATATGATGACTGCCACATTACAACCCGAGCATCCTGATTAATGACTAATCCCCCTTGTGACAAATATGCATTTTGTGTATGTTGGTAATGTAGTAAGGTTTCTGTCCGTCATTTAATTACGGTGACATAGCAGGGTCAACATAGCTAGAGCAAAGCAAGGTAAGTAAGTAAAGTTAGCGACCATAGTCGAGGGTGACCCGAAGGCTCCCTTTTCGATAGCTACTACACCAAGGTGTAGGGGAGGGCGCTACTCCATTCCCAGGATTGCTCCACTTTACCCTTGAACCGTACCTTATAATGCTGAGTGTTAAGCAAGGTGGTATCAAGTTCCATTTTTAAAGTCTTTGGTATGAATCGACCTGGGATTGAACCCAGGTCTCCCGGGCCATTGGCGAACACTCTAACCGCTGGGCCAATATTTTTGCATTACCTACCAGTCAGCAGAGATTTGATGCTGGAGCTTCCTTCTCCCGTTTTTATTTTGGAGTTAACTTCTTGAAGGATTGCCTTTACCACGTCTTTGTCATTAAACTAGACTCTCTTCTAAGAATTTACCCAGTCGGCTGGGGCAGTAGAATACACCGACTGCGCCACTGCAGAGGAGTAAGACTCCCCACCCCAATGAGTGTTCTGGATATTACACCAAACAACCTGATGGTGAGGTTCCAGTGATGCTGGGGCTTTGGGGAATGCGGAGTACCCCTTCATTGTCATTGTTCTCAGGTCCACACTGGCCCGGAGAGGTAGCACCTGATAGGGTCCTATCTATCGGTTAAATAGAACTAACGGCATACTTACGCTAAACTGAATTGTTTGACTAAATTGAATAGCTTGAAATAGAAATGCTTTGACAATTAAACCATACTTACATTTAAACTGCGTGCTTATGCTAAACTGAATTATTTGAAATGGGACTGTTTTTAGACATTGAAACTGTACTTACACAAAACTGAATTGTTTAATGTAGAAATATTTTGACATTTAACTATGTGTAGACAAAATCTGTACTTATACTAAACTGAATTAGCTGAATTAGAACTGCTTGACTAAACTTAATAGCATGAAATTGAAATGTTTTTTCACAATTAAACTGTACTTGCGTTTAAACTGCGTACTTATGCTAAACAGAAATGTTTGAAATAGAACTATTTGTATAAAAATGGATTTGGCGTTAAATAACCTACAAAGGTTGATATGCTATAAAACCCAAACAACCAACCAACCGTACTAAACGGAATTATTTGAAATAGAACTATTTTCATAAAAATGGATTTGGCGTTAAATAACCTACAAAGGTTGATATACCATAAAACCCAAACAACTAACCAACCGTACTAAACTGAATTGTTTGAAATGGAACTGTTTTGACATTCAATTGTGTGTAAACAAAAAAAACTACACTTATATGGAACTAAATTGTTCGCAACTTTTATCAAAATGTCAAAATTCGGCGTCAAATGACCCGTAAAGTGTTGATACGCCGTAAGACAAAACTAACGGACAAACCAACAATCTTCTGAGAATATATGTATGTATGTATGTATGAGAGCATATATATACATATTGTTATTTGTATAAACAAAATGGTTAAAAAAAAAAGGATGGAACTGACTTTTGGACAATGTATAATGAAACTATTTCAACGTTTTTTGAGCCTTAGAAACAGAATTTGTAGACAACTCATACTCTTAAGATAGCTTTCTCAGGTAATTTTAATTGATCGAGTAAAACGCTCGGCAATTAACAACGATGGTCTGACAGAGGAGTTTCGATCTTAAACACCCCACTCTTATAAATGTGATCAACCAAATGTACAATTATCGACTTGTAGGAAAATATAGCATTGGAAAATTTTAGATAAAATTTATCTCTCATAATTTTGTATGACTTAGACATTATGGTCGACGTTGTAAAATGACCTCGCTAACACAAGGCAAAGAAATGGGTGCTTGAGAGAAGCACTTGGTGCCATCATTTCAGCTACTAAATACAATTGTCTCGAAGTAAGAATTTGATACCTGACTAATACTGCTGCATAAAACTGATATATTCGTAAATGTTAGCCTCTTCTATTCATAATGGAGCCCTTTCTGAAAAGATTTTGTTTAATGGCATATCAACCTTCGTGAGTTACGCAATGCCAAAATCCTTGTTGAAGTGGTACTGTTTAACGTAGCTGGGTGGGTAACGGGATAATAGTCCGAAAGAGAACATAATAGAGAGACTGGAGTTCGAACTTACTACGATCACGAAGTTCAACACGTTAGCCCCTACGGTATGGGGACTCCGACAGATAGATAGGCATACATATAGCCAAAAAGATAGATACAAGATACAAACAGATAAAAACAGATAGATAGATAGATAGATAGATAGTATATTATCTCCTTTTTATGTATGGCCCAGTCGGCTTGGACTGTAGAATACACCGACTGCATTACTGCCATCCCTCCCAGGTTCACTCTGGCCCCGTGTGGTAGCACCTGATAGGGTCCTATCTATGGGACGAATAGAACAAAATTGAGTACTTATGCCAAACTGAATTGTTTGAAATAGAACTATTTATAGGTAAAAAAAAATAAATGTAGCATTAAATAACCTAAAATGGTAGATATAACATAAAGCCAAACCAAACCAAACCAAACCAAACTTTTCTATATACGCGTACGTATCCACATTACGCAATATTTTGATGTCAAAATAACAGCCGTTTCTGTCACTGAGTTTTCAAAAAAATTCTTTTGTTTAAAATTGTCATATAAATCTTGATCGAATATAAACGTTCATAGCTTCTGAGAAAAAAAAAAATCAGGTTAATGTGCATATCCCCATACTTTTGTCCTGGACAACGCCGGGATTTTCTGTTTGTTATTAACACAGATGCGAGATAATTATGATAGTCTTTTATTTGATTTTCGAAGGTAGTTGTTTCAAGATCGAGTGCAGATAGGTAATTACCTTCTTCTCTTCTAATGTATAAACGGATAAAAAAAATTAATGCTTCGTTTTGCCTAAATAGCATATGGGGGAGGGGGAAATGAATAATTTTAAAGAATAATAAAGATTGAACAAAGTTAAGATTAAAAAGAAAAAAGAAAAGAAAAGAAGATTTATAGAACGTCTGTTAGTTAAATTAGAACGTAAATGTGAAATTATATCGTTTCGTACCGAACTTGTTGTTGGGATATGAAGAGTCAGTAGGGAGTATGTGGTACGCTCTAGGTCTGTTAGCTCAGCTTCTGGGGTCGAACAGGTTTTGTGTACCGAGAGTTACCTGACATGGGAACTAATCACCGATATTGTCCGCAGGTGGAGATGATACAGGCCGACGAAATCACACCTTCTGTTGCACGCTGATATAAACTTTATATTTTAGATCCAGTTGACGTGTCATTAGAAAACCATTTTAAACTTTATTATATGAATAATGATGGAAAAATTGACGAGTATATATATATATTCAGCTGTTCTAACCTGCTAGATTGTGTGGCTGGTTCATCTGGTGTTTATTTATTTATTAAATAAATATAGTTGGGCTCTGTCGGCTGGCTTCGATTCATAAGGAAGTCTGTTATTATTGTGTTCCATCTTGCGATTTAGCTGTGTGAAGTCAATCCTTATATTAAGACATGTTTGTATCTATCTGTTTACCGAAAATGTACAACATCCACCCGCTGGAGACATGAAATTGAAAGCCACATGCTACTTTATTACTACACGATTCATTAATGGGTTTTAAATCGGCCTAAGTATTTATAATGTTTACAAACATTCGACAATCCAGCCATTTCAAATTCAAGACAAACATTTAAGCAGTTCTCAAACCAAAAATGTATATATATATATATATATATATATATATATATATATATATATATATATATATGTATCTTTAAGAAAAAACCAAAGACCGGTTAATTTAGGATTATCAATTTATTTCCATCCTGTTTTTCAGTTTCTGGTGTAAACCAAAAACACGAAGAAAAATATAACAGGACTTCTTCAGATCCAATGGATGAATAAAATAGACTAGAACGTGGGATGGAGGGGGAGGGGGAAGAGATTAAGGAGTTTGGATCTGAAGAAGTCCTGTTATATTTTTCTTCATGTTTTTGGTTTACACCAGAAACTGAAAAACAGGATGGAAATAAATTTATAATCCTAAATTAACCGGTGTTTGTTTTTTTCTTAAAGAAATATTGCTCTGTAAAAAATTACATTGAGCTCTCCACCAGGAAAATTTAAATGTTCAGCTCCTGAATGATTTTCTTGTCCTGAAGGAATTACTCCCAACTCTGGTTTAACTGGACCGAATAATACCTATATATATAAGTATTATTTGGTCCAGTTAAACCGGAGTTGGGAGTAATTCCATCAGGACAAGAAAACTATTCAAGAGTGAACATTTAAATTTTCCTGGTAAAGGGCTCAATGTAACTGACGTTACAGAGCAATAATTTCATTAAGAAAAAACAACAAACCGGTCACTTTAGGATTATATATTTATTTCCATCCAGTTATGCGTTTTTGAAAAATCAAAAAACACGAAATAAAATCAACAGGACTAATGGATAAATTATATATATATATATTTGTGTAGTAGCTACTGAAAAGGGAACTTTCAGGTCGCTCTAGACTACAGTCGCCAACTTTACTTTATATATATATATATATATACATATATATCAACTGATCAACTCTTTTGCCTTAGATCAAAGTGTAGTATCTATAAACTTTGCATAGCATCAAAGAATGAAACTCTAGAACTTCTATCTAGGAGTAAACTGTTGCAAAAATAGCAGCATAAATTTTATATATATATATATATATATATATATATATATACAATGTAAAAGAAAGAATATTTGGGAGAGTATAAAAATTAGATATATACTAAAAAAAAAGGAATTAAAGAAAAAACACATGATTATTTTACAATTTGAATTTATCTCGTAATATAATTAATTATATTTCCACTAAAGAGCACATAGACATTGATCATATAAGAAAAAGTCGGCAATCTCACTATATTTCTTTGATAATAGTCAATCGCATAAAAAAAATGAACGTAGCAAATTAGCTGAAAGTAAATCCCACCCCACAAATAAACAAACACACAGGGAACTTGCCAGAAAGATGGAACTTGAAAGTGACTGTGATACCAATCGTAGGTGGCGTTTTGGAACAGTCTCTAAGAACCTGGAAAAGAGGTTTGATAAATTAGAGATTAGAGGAAGAACTGAGACCAACCAGACCACAGCATTACGGAAATCGTTTTTAAGATGCTTAGAAAAATCATGAAGATTTGAAGAGACTTGATGTTATTCAGACTTCAGTGAAAATTCATCTGTCAATGCTATGAGGAAAAGTCGTAAGGAGTATATTAATAAAAAAAATAATATATTGATTTCTTTTTACTGAAAGTGTTTGTTCTCGATTACCTGGAGTAACACACACACACACACACACACATGAATACATTTATGCAGTCAGCGTATTCTAAGCTCTGCTGACAGAGAGTGAATAAGAATTAATATTAAAATCGTTATTTTTATTATACACACACACACACGCGCGCGCATATATATATATATATATATATATATATATATATATATATATATATCGTTGAATTTGCTATTTAGCTTTTTCTGTGAATATTTAACAGTGGTATAATTTCGAAAAAATAATGTCGTAGAAAAAAACGACAGGTTTATTATATTAAATTTTTCTGCGTAAATGTTTAAATACCGTGTATTATCCGAAAAATAGCGAAAGACAAGAGGCCGCATTAAAAAAAAAAAAAAAAGAAAAAGAAAGAAAGAAAGAAAAGACAATTAATCACCAGAAGTAATAAGATCAATCTGCAACGTTTGATTAAAATTTAAAAAAAGGTATAGTAAGACTCATACTAAGTTAACACTTACGTAAATTCATGGCGTAAGTATAAAACTTTTTTTTCTCTTATGAGAAGAAAAACTCTCATTATCAAAACCTGACAAGTGTAACACAGGATATGTATAACATTACGACAAAACACTGCAATGGTTATCCCGCTTTTCAGTGAAGAACAGTCTCTGTTAGTGAACCAAACAGATGTATTGCAAGGAAGCCATGGGATGTAGCATGGTGGATTTAAAGGAAGGCGGATGAATTAAAAAATTGGTCAACAGCACGTTTACCCGATGCTGGATTGAGGAATTTCATAGGTCAACGATCAGCATCTGGTAGTTGTCAAAAAAAAAAACTACCGCTACTCATCTTTAAGGGTGACATCTATTGATAAGAAAAAATAGCCACCGAAAGATTACTATGTCTCTAATTCAAACTGTTCGTCCAAATCTTATTACCCTTCACGCGAGTAAACAGGAGGTAGATTCTGCTGAAGTTGGAATTCTGACCCGAGAGTTTAAAAAAAATCAGCTACAGAGACCAACCCAAAAAACATTGTCAACATAGTGAAATTTAACGTTTGGACTTTAAACACAATGAACCAGCTCTCTGAGCTGATATCTGCATACGAGCATAATACAGACATCCTATGTGTACAAGAACCTGAATACTATCATAGCGAACTAGAAAAAATACCAAGATATTGGTAATGGATGAGCATTTATCTCGGGATATGCAGGTGTAGGAATGTTTCTAAATCCTCTTGCTTCAAAATCCCTAGATACCATTGAGAGAATCCAACCGAGAACGATGTCTGCCATATTGAATCGTAATCACTGCACAACAATAATCTCTTACTACAGTCCTACCAATGCCAGTAATGAAACAGACGTCATCACCTTTTGTTACGAGCTATCATCTCTTGTCCAACATATTCCCAAACTCAACGTTCTGATAATTGGTGGAGACATGACTGCTTAAATAGGCAAAACTGAATTTCTAAATTATGCTAACACAACTCACCAAACAGGAATGGTGAATATCTTGCAGATTTTTCACTTGAGAAGAGGCATGCATACCAAAAAACTAAATTTCGAAAAAAGATTGAAACTTTATATATAACTCTAAAGCATAACTAGGTTAAATATCCATTAACAAGGTGGATAAATTGTGTTTTGACTGTGAGGCATAATCCTGTTTTAAAGGTACATCTTCCGATCATAGAATCGTCTCAGCAAACATTAGCCTGCGTCTATGCAGAAATAAACAACAGGCAAAGCTTCACGATATGACTAGTCCTCACTTGCCAATAGAGATATAAGCAATCAATATACGGTAAATATGTCTGGAAATGTCTAAAAGATATACTCTGTGTGACGAATATCAAAACGTTGTTACCGCCACTATACAACCAGCTACTGAGTGCATACCAACCAAAAAAGGTAAAAAGTAAAGTTGGCGACCGTAATCGAGGGTGACCCGAAGGCTCTCTTTTCATTAGCTACTACCCTGAGTTGTAGGGCAGTGCGCAACTCTTTTCCCTGGATTGCTCTATTTTACCATTGATACGTTACTTATAATACCGAGTGTTAAGCAAGGAGGTATCAAGTACCATTTTTTGAGTCTTTGGTATGACTCGACCTGGGGCTGACCCTGGTCTCCTGAGCAATTGGCAAACACTCTATCCACTAGACCATGAGCTAAATGCAGTGTTCTCTGGGAGTCAAAAGCAGTTACAGAAAATAGAGATGACATGAAAAAAGCATACTTAATAAAAGAATTCCAAAAAATTTCAATTCACAGAACGCTCCAAAAGAACTGACACATACCAACAAGAGCAATTAGAATTCATTCAAGGTCAAATCAATAAAATCATAAAATCAGTTGAAGATGGACAATCACAAATAGCATGGCAGATCGTAAAGGAAGTAAGGAGAAGGAAAACATCTCGTGAGCAAAACTAAAAGCTGCCAGCTAAGAAGAAAGATTTTACGAGAGGAAAGAACATTTCAAGAACCTTCTTGGAAACATTCCTGGAATCACTGATAAACCTACAAAAAAATCATTCATAGCCAACTGGAAATCAAACTTCGAAAGTGCACGGAAGAAGAACTTGAAGTGGCACTGAAAAAAACTAAAAGCAGAAAAGGTAAAGGCCTCGACGAAATATTCCTGAAATATTGATGAACAGGAAATTTGACATACTTTTTCGGTTATGTTTAGTTTGGTTTGGTTTTATGGCTCATCAACCATTGTAGATTGTTAATGGTGTAATGGTTATTGCCGTAGGAAATGGACACGGCAACACGCGTTCAAATCTTCACATAGCACTAATACCCTTGGGAAAGAAATGAATCCAATTATTCTCCCCCCAGCGACGAGCAAAGGCATGGACAGCTATCGATAGGCTATCGATCATATGGAAATCAAACCTGACCGATAAAATGAAACGCAGCGGTCGTGTCGATACTACTGTATGGATGCACCACTTGGACGCTAACAAAATGCCTGGAGAAGAAGCTAGACGGCAATTACACAAGAATATTGCAAGCAATATTGAATAAGTCCTATACGGCCACATGCCTCCCATCACGAAAACTATCCAAGTTAGACGAACCAGACACGCAGGACACTGCTGGAAAAGCAGAGACGATCTCAGAAGTGATGTACTCCGGTGGACCCTTACACATGGACCAGCAAAAGCAGGACGGCCAGCTCCAACCTACATACAGCAGCTCTTTGCCGATGCAGGATGTAGCCCTGAAGACCTACAGGAAACAATGGACGATAGGGAGAGGTGGTAAGAGAGGGTCAGGGATATCCGTGCTGATAGCGCGACATGATGATGATGATGATGAATCCTCGATTACAATGCCTTGGACAAGAAAGGAAAAATATTTTGCCTCAGTATTTATTTGGAGTCAAAATCATTCGAAACTGTCTCAAAATAGATACAAGTCATAAATATGATAATGATTTATTCTCGAGATAAAAAACTCAGAAAAAGATTGCAGATCATGAATGCTGAAATGATAAGAATTTTAAAAAAATCTAGATTTGATGTTTCTAGCTCAAAGGATACATTTTTACAGGACGTGTTCCAAATGACTGCCATTGCGCTTGTCTCAGTAATAAATCATTATCATATTAATGGGTTGCATATATTTTGAGACAACCTGTATTATCTAAAGTCAGTAGCGTACGCATTATTTCAAGATATACATAAAAAGTATCGATATTTGTTTACAACCCATAGGTTTATTTATATGTTGATATTTATCTTGTAATTATAAAACTAAACTTTGTGTTATTTCTAGCAGAAGAACTTAGCAGCTCAAGAAGCCACAGATAAGCGGTATTTCAGATAAGAAATGTTTATCAGGGGCAGTATTATTCTTGTTCATATCTTATTGGCACCACTAGAGTTGATAAAATTGTTGAGTAAGAAAAAAAAATATTTGGGACTGGTTAGTATTTTAGTTTGAAATGCGTCATATAAATTGACGAAAACATACAATAAATGTTTGATCATTTTTCTCATCATCATCGCCATGCTGGCATACTTTATAGTTTGTTTAAGCGTTGTGTGCCTGGCATGGTGTAATGGTTACCAAGCTAAACAAGCAAAACGGTACTAGTGAGTTCAAATCCCATTAAGTGCCTTTTACATCTGGCCTAATGGCACAACTAAGCAAAGCTTAGTAAATAATTAATCTGTATCCAGCCTACAAGATTTAAATAAACCTATGAATACCTATACTTTTGGTATTTTCTTTCCGTTTTGTTAAAGACAACAGAGTTCAAGGTTTTATGACTGGTTTCAATGTAATTCGTTCTAACCGGAAAAAATATTATGGATATTAAACCACGGGTTTTTGTGTTGCATACCCATCCAGTGTAGAGAGTGCGGAAGCAAAATTAGGAATATTATAATATAATAAGCGACTCTGTTTAAAAACAAGATTAATCTTAATTCCTAATGATAAATAACAAAATAAGATGGACATAAAACTGTAAATTTACTCAATATGGCCGCCATTATTTTCAATAATTGTATCAACACACCTTCGAACTGATTTACATGCCTTCAAAATAAATTCTTCAGACTTTTCATTCCACTCAACTTCGCAAGCTGTCTTGAGCAAACCAATATTTGGATTTGTTTCGTTTTCTAAAACGCCCCATATAGCGTAATCAAGGAGTTTAAGGTCTGGGCTTAATGGAAACAGTAAGAAAGTCTAATTATTTCGGAAATTTTTTTTGACTTGTGGAAGTGCTCGAGGAGTCGTAGTCGAGGACAATAAGAGACCCAACACTCTGAGCTTTATCTGAAGAAGGGGCGGACTATGACCTCTGTGTCTTCTTCAGGTGTCTATTGTTCCACACGTGTTTTTATAGCGTGCTACATGTACTGTTGAAAATTAAGTTTTGAGCTGTTTAAACACGTAGGAAATCACCGTAGTATGACTCTCCGTGGTGTAATGGTTATCGTCGTAGGAAATAGACACGGCGACACGAGTTCAAATCCTGGACGAGACTGATTGCATTTCCCACAGCACTAATACCCTTGGGAAAGGTATGAATCCAATTATTCTTCCTCCAGCTATGGGTAAATAGCAGGACAGACTAGGTTCTTCAGCCCTAGTAAGGCAACTAGTCTAGGAAAAGGAAAACTGCGAATTCAAACCTGTTAAACTCCGCTTAAAAATTGACCTTGTGTCATATCCTGCTCGATTGGAGGGGTTGGTAAATATATACATGTACTGTTCGCCTTTGCAAGTTTCTTGCTGATCTCGGCACCTGACATGATGGTACGCATCTCAGCACCTGACATGATGGTACGCATCACGTTGGTGAACCAATTGACGATTTTCCATTCAGTTTCACCAATGGAGATGTCAAGTTCAGTTGCTGTCAGTCATATTGAATTAACCTACGGTTAATTTCAACGGCTCAAAACCTAATTTTCAAGTTGCGCTACGTGTCAATAAAAGATCTCTCCAATCTATTATGTAAACCTTCCTGTGTAGTAAAGTTTATTCTATCTTTCCTTTCGTTATGTTCAGTGTTAGTATATCATGGACATAATAATGCTATTGCCCAGTCGGCTGGGGCTGTAGAATACATAGACTGCTTTTCTGCAGAGAGGTAAGATCCCCCCACCAAACCAGTGTCCAAGACGTGACACAAAACAATCTGATAGTAAGGTTCCAGTAATGCCGGAGCTTTGGGAGATGCGTAGTACATCTTTACTGCCATCGCCCCCAGGTTTACTTTACCCCGGAGTGGTAACACCTGATAGAGCTCTATGTATGCGTGAAATATAACTAAACTATGTACTTATTCAAAACTGAATAGTTTGACATAGAACTGTTTTCGTATGTTAAATTGAATTGTTTGAAATAGAACTATTTTTATATTGAAAATATACTTACTTTAAACTGAAATATTTGTAAAAGATCAGTTTTGACATTTAACTGTGTGTAAACAAAAAACTATACTTATTCTAAACTGAATTGTTTGAATCAAAACTGTTTGGCTCAACTAAATAGCTTGAAATAGAAATGTTTTTAACAATTAAACTGTGTACTTACTCTAAACTGAATGATTTGAAATAGAACTTCATTTTTATAAAAATGGATTTGGCATTAAATAACCAAAAAAAAAAAAAAAATTGATGTGCCATAAGCTCAAACAAACAAACAAATAAGCTAATGTTAATATTGGTCCTTGGTGAATAAATATTTTCCCTATCATCAAAGATTCAAATTGCATCATTGGATAGATTCAAAGAAAATGTCTGTAACCGAGAGCGAAGCTTAAATGCTTTTTACGTTCAATATTTTTGTTAATTATGTTAGCTCAGCAGGGACGAACTCATAAGAGATGTACTCTTATGGACCCCTACACATAGCCGTGCAAAAGAAAGACGACCAGCACGAACATACATTCAGCAGCTATGTGAGGATACGGGATGTTGTCCTGAAGACCTGCCTAGTGCGATGAACGATGGGGAGGAGTGGCGAGAGAGGGTCAGGGATATCCGTGCTACCAGCGCGACATGATGATGATGATGATGATGTTAGCTCAGGTACTGGGTATCTTAAAGCCGAGAGGCAAAAAATCCAAAAAGTTAATGGGTCTACATTTAATTATGAGGATGGGTCAAAACATTTGCAATATTTTGGTACGTTCTAGTTTTTGGGGCGCGCATCAGGTGACTGAAATAATTCAAGCCCTAGAGGCTACCACTTGTCGTTGGTAGTATCATGATAGGTAGCGCACTTACACGTTGTAAATTGCTTCACTCGCTGTGTATAATTTGAAAGTCGTAAAGATGAACGTGCAACCTAGTCTAATTCGAGAACATTATTTACGCGTGTGAACTGGGCCATAAAGCCGCGGACGCAACCAGAATATTGGTTGTGCGAAAAGTGAACGCGAAATTGATTACAGTACTCTAACCAGATGGTTCCAAGAATTTTGCTCGGCTTGCAAGAATTTTGACGATTAGGCAAGGTCAAGTCGGCCCTAAACCTGCGAATTCAGCGGCCAGGCTCTAAGACATAGAGGCAAGTCCAGAGATATCAGGTGAACTTGGCTTCTCACAGTCCAGTGTGGTTCATCACCGTCATGGCCTTGCCAAAAGCATCCCGAAGTGCTGAATTATATCTCATGTTACAGAAATATTGCAAAACTTTTGACTCCCCTAATTAGTTTCGTTTGGTTTTGTTTTATGGTATAAAAACCATTGTAGGCTACTTAATGCCCAATCTTTGTGATACACACATGTTAGATATATTTGGTTTGGTTTGGTTTGGTTTGGTTTGATTTAATAGCATATTAAGTATTGTAGATTATCTAATGTCAGATCATTTTTCAACATATATATTAAATATATATGATTTGGTTTGGTTTTATGGCATATGAACTATTGTAGGTTATTTAATGCCAAACTACTGCATAATTTGAAGCGAGCCGCCGCTGGTATTTGCCTCCATGTCAATGCACACATAACTGAATATATGTGCTATAATCAAACAGGTGACATTTCCACACTAGACGGAACCTCTTTGAAACTGGTAGACAAGTTCACCTACCTAGGAAGCAGTATCTCATCAACCGAAAAAGACATCGACACGCGGCTAACGAAGGCATGGACGGCTATCGATAAGCCATTGATCAAATGGAAACCAAACCTGACCGATAAAATGAAACGCAGTTTCTTCCAGGCAGCGGTCGTGTCGATACTGCTGTATGGATGCACCACTTGGATGCAAACAAAACGGCTGGAGAAGTTAGACGGTAATTGCACAAGAATGTTGAGAGCAATATTGAATAAGTCTTGGCGGAAACACCCACAAGACACCAACTATACGGCCACCTGCCTCCCATCACGTAAACTATCCAAGTTAGACGAACCAGACACGCAGGACACTGCTGGAGGAGCAGAGACGAGCTCATAAGAGATGTACTTCTATGGACCCCCACATATCGCCGAGCAAAAGCAGGACGACCAGCTAGAACATACATACAGCAGCTATGTGAGGATACGGGATGTAGTCCTGAAGACCTGCCTGAGGCGATGAACGATAGGGAAAAGTGGCGAGAGAGGGTCAGGGATATCCGTGCTAGCGGCACGACATGATGATGATGATGAGATATATAATTTCTAAACACATTTTGTAGATAATATCTTTAAACGGGCTTGAGCTCATTTTTTTACACTAAATGGAATGGTTTCACTAATTTCTATCAAATACGACTAATTCTGTTTGCTATTAATCCTTTGTTTGCAAACAGTTGAATGTTTTCAAGTATTGCAATTTTACTCTAACAATTCAATTAAACTTCAGTCATTTGTTTACACACCGATAATTAAACTGTTCGATTTCAAGCATTTCAATTTAGTAGAAGTCATTTGTTTGCACTCAGTTTAAATGTTAAACAGTTTTATTTGACCAATAGATAGGACCCTATAAGGTGCTACTATTCTGGGCCAGAGTGAACCTGAAAGCAATGGCAACATCACATTGTTTTGTGTCATATCGAGAACACTCAATGGGGGAAGTCTTACCCCTCTGCAGAGATGCAGTCGGTGTATTATACAGCCCCAGCCGACTGGGCTATCACCTTATTAAATAGGTACTTTAATCTTTTGTTATTAATGTAACATTGATAGAAATTTTCCGTTTCTTAGTTTAATGACAAATCAAACTCGGTGGGTTATTTTAAGTTTAAGCCATCCTTGTAGAAAAAAAAAACAGCAGTGGTACTATTTAACCTATAGTTAAGATGGGGATAAGGAATTTCATACCTTTCTCAAGGTTATTAGTACGAAATTGAACGTAATAGCGCGACTGGGGCTTGAACTCGCTTCCTATGATGTCGCTGTTCAGTACTTTAACCATTACGTTGTGAGGATTCCCCCGTGAGTAGTTTTGAAGAGTTCAAGTCTCGAAAATGTTTGTCGAAGAAAAACGTTGTGGGGATGAATAAGTTATAACTTGATCCTGGTGATGAAAGATAATTAAAAAAAAAAACACGCACTCGCAGTTTGGTTAACGCATTTAATAACCTGCTAATAATTTAGGCCGATAGTTTCTGTGAGTTTCCGAACCGTCTTTCACCGGAAAAAACTCTATAGTCTTCTAAGAAAAATATCTAAGTACCTAGACTAGGGTTTCTAACCGAAAAAGAAGGATGAAAAACTTACTTTTCATAATTGATACACCTAAGTAAAAATCTTTTAATAGATGTAAAAAAAAATATTTTTTAATGCTTGTAAAATAGATAATCTGTTTCTTGGAGAAATAATCCTTCAGTTTACAGCCATTTTGGCGGGGCTTAGAATGCTCTCAATCTATCCTCTTCATGGGGATAAAACCCTCCCCACAAAAAAAAAAAAAAAATGGGTATGAGATAAAGTTGTATCCGATAGTGTGGCACTATTTCTGGCTCTCTGTGGCAGTATGAAACACCCTTTCGCGGCCACAACTCTTTAATAGTGTAATGTCTTGCTAAGCAATCCGGAAGAAAAAGTCACTTTTTATTCAGACAATATTTAAGTTTGATTCTCGCATATTTTCTTCCAGGACGAAGGAATTAACACCTTTTCCATTTACAATTTGTCATAGGGAGCAATGTTAATGAAAAATATCACATAGTCGAATAAGGTGTCAGAAGAACAAGAAACTACTCGGCAAAAATCTCTACATAATGGAAAATATAGACAAGCTAACAAAATCTAGCATGAAATTCTACTAAACGGCACAGTACTAGGAATTCGACGAGAGTCCCCCATAGCACGGCTGAAGAGATTTTTAAAATGATAATCAAACAACGACAGTTATTATTTAATCCTAAGAAAGGTTTTTGCATCAGCGTTAGCTGATGGTTTCTCACTGGAGTCTGAGTGACAGCAAGTCTCTTGAAATGTCCAGGACTCTTCTCAGTATTCTATCCGATCTTAATAATGCTGCACTCTAGATGGTCCTCGTATTTCCGAGTCTTCCATATCCTTTACCAATCCTTTGGGTATTGTTCCAAGTGCACCAACCACAATTGGTATCACCGTTATCTTCACGTTCCATAGTTTTTTCCGTTCTCTAGAAACGTCTAAGTAATTATCTCTCTGTTTGCTTTCTTTAATTTGACTTAGTGGTCCGCCGGGACGGCAAAGTCCACTATATGGCAAGTTCTCTTTGTTCGTTGACTATCACAAGGTCTGGTCGTCTAGTCGAGATTAGGTGATCCGTTTGTATCTCAAAAATCAAGAGAAGTTTGTGCGTCTGAGTTTCCAGGACAGATTATAGGTTGTGCATATGCCACTCGTTCGTATGGTCAAATTAAAACTTTTTGCACTTTCCCCACCTGGTCGTGTCTAGTCTTATACTCTTCTTGCTTTAATTTACTACATTCACTTATACGATTGATCGTTTCGTTTTTCTCACCACATAATCTACATTTACTATTTTGATGTGTCTTGTCTATTTTCGCTTTAACATAAATGGTCCTTATGGCGCTGTTTTGTGCTTCTGTTGGAAGAGATTCAGTTTATCTCTTAAGATTTCCATTTCTTAGCCATGTCCAAGTTTCCTCGTGTGAGTTTTCGCTTGTTTGTCGCTTGAAATGTCAATAGAATTACTTTTCTTCCCATTTTTGTCTTCTAGTTGTTGTTCTCTTGTGTTGTCTGTATTGTTTCTGGTCGCTGCAATCATTCCCTCTCCGTCTGTTTTTATGTATTCTTTGAGTCATCTTATCCATATATCGACGCTATCTTCAGTGCTGGCGAGCCTTCTTCATCTTTATTTTCTTGACACATATAGTCTATCGATATCATCCCTAGGATGTAAGGCCTTATGAATCGCCATGGGTTTTCTTGTTCTCTGGTCCATTTGTTGAAGTTCTTCTCTCATTCACTTCAAGAATGGTCTCGAGTATCTTATGAGGTGGGCAGCCCGTTGTTGAGATTTCTGCAATTTAATTTGGTTTCGAGTAGTTTTCTCTTTTTCCTGTGGTACACTTTTAAAATTTTTTCTTTTATCTCCGCATATTTCATTGTGTACGGTTCCGATATTCCCAAGTATTTTTTAAAGTTTCTTTTTCTCCGAGCGTTTTTCTTGATTTCTTACTTCTATTAATTCCATCAATTGCCATTTTTTTTTCAGGAGGTGCCCGTGTTGTAATGGTTATCGTCGAAGGAATAGGACACGGCGACACGAGTTCAAATCCTGGACTGATTGCATTTCACATTGCACTAATACCCTTGGGAAAGGTATGAATCCAATTATTCTCCCTCCAGCTATGGGTAAATAGTAGGAGAGACGAGGTTCTTCAGCCTTGATAAGGCAACTAGTCTAGGAGAAGGAAAACTCTGAATTCAAACTCCGCTTAAAAAAATTGATCTTGTGTCATATCCTGCCCGAGCGGAGGGGTTGGGTAAATACAATCAATTGCCATTTTCTGCTTTTCATTATAAGCATGGCGCATTTTTCTATTACACATTCTATCCCTATATCGTAATTGTTTATCCTCACAACTAGTATTAGGGTTTCCGATTCTTTTTCATTTTTTTTGCAAACAGCTTGATGTTGTCTATGCACATTAGGTGGTTTATTTTTTCTTTCGATTTATGAAGTTTGTATCCACCAGTGCATTTCCTAAGCATGTGCTTGAGTGGCATCATCACTATTATAAACAGTAAAGGGGATAGTGCATCTCCCAGGAGGATTCCTCTCTAGATTTTCCCTTCAGTTAAGCATTTTCCTCCTGCTGTCAGTTCCACTTTTCATTTATTCTTGTTTTTCTCGATAAACTTAATGACTTTGTGGGATATCTTGTACATTTTGAGCTTTGCGGGACATATCGTATGCCTTTTTGTTGTCAATCATCGCCATTGCTACATTTTTTTTTTGTCTAGTTTTACTCCCCTTGAGGATGTGTTGATTAATTTATTGTAGATCAACTGTTCTGGTTCCCTTGTTGAATTCTTTCTGTCTTTCGAGGAACAGTTAGTGACTTATTAGCGAATAGTACATCTCCCTGATTTTGCTGTTAGTATTTTCCACTTCATCGTTAAGAAAGTTATGGGTCTGTAGTGGATGGGGTGATTCCTTTCTAGGTGTCCTTTTTGGATCAGGTTGGTCTTTGCTTTGTCCATCTATTCGTTTCTTGTAAGCATCTATTCATTTCAATAACCACTCCCTCGTGGATTGAAGTAAATTTTTAAAACTGGTATCTATTTATACCATTATAGCCTGGTGTTTTCTAGTTTGGTACTTTTGTTAGTGTTGCTTTGAGTGAATCGAGACGTATTTTCACTTTAGGGCCTCCTTCGTGTCTTTCTAATTCTTTTTTCATGTCGTTTATCCATTCAGCTTTTTTGTTGTTCTCTTCGTTCCCATATTTTGCTCTAAATTGATTTGTTTCCTTGTCATCTGGTTGTTGGTATGTATTCGTGAATTCTCCCCTCTAGTTGCAAGTAGAATTTTCTTTCGTTGTTTTGGAATGTCCTGTTTTGTCTGTATTGTTTGATCCTGTCTCGATATCTTTTTAGTCTTCCTTTTTTGACAGTATCTTCTGATTTATTTCCTTGAGTTGTATTCTTTGTTTTTCTTGTGTTGCTTTTGTTTTCGTCCCGACATATTCCAGCGATTTACTTCGGTCAAATCATTTTTACTCATTGTCATAGATTCTTTATCTGTGTTTCCAGTCTAATTCTTCGTCCAGCTTTTGAGTTTCTGTTCATGTTCTTCTGGGGAACTCCGATTTTATCACAGTCTGACTACTTCCTTTGATTACTTTTTATTTTTCACTTTCCATTCGTTGACCTCTACCAATCCCTTCAGTCATTATTGCTTCTACTTCCTCTTCAGCCACTTGTTTGAATTTTTAAACAGACACAAATATTTTACACAAGTCAAAAGAAAATATAAGCTCATTTAATACACTTCGCTGATTTAATCTGAAACATTTAAAAAAAGAATAAAATTTCATTTACGTTACCATCTTTTTTTTTTCTTTTCTATTTGTGGTGCCCCTTTGAGCGTCCTCGTTGCTAGTTGGGCGATGTTTGTTAATCTGTTTTGTTATCTTGTGTAAGGCACTATTCGTGTCTGTATTATTATTATGATGATATCACTACTTGTGAGTTTTTCCAACCACTGTAAGCTGCTGGTCTTTCACTGAGTTAGAGCAAATATCAGGTCTCTAGAACTTTTCTGAATATTCTAGACGATCTCATCAATGCCGTGGTCTGATCTCTTTTTCCTTCAATCTTTTTCACACGCCTTTAGAAACTTCTTAGCGCACCAACAACAATTTGTATCATCGTTACTTTCATATTCGACATTTTTTCAGCTTTCTGTTACGATCAAAGTATTTGATTATAATTTCGTTTTCAATTATTTTGACTCTGGTCTGCCGGACCTGCAAAATTCAATAAATAACATATTTTTGTTACTGATAATTAAAATATTTGCTATGCCTCTGTGGGCATTTCCTTGCCCAGTCGGCTTGGGCTGTAGAATACACCGACTGTTTCTCTGCAGAGACCTGGATATGACACTAAACAATCTGATGATGAGGTTTCAGTAAAGCTGGAGCTTTAGGGAATGCGAAGAACTCCTCCACTGCCATCGCTCCCAGGTCCACTCAGGCCCGGGGTTCCTATCTATGAGTCAAATAAAACTAAAATGCGTACTTTTGCTAAATAGAATTTCTTTGAAATAGAACTGTTTTGATATGTAAACTTCGTACATATGCTAAACTGAATTGTTTGAAATAGAATGGTTTTGACATTGAAACTATTCACGCTAAACTACTGAATTGTTCGAAATTGAACTGTATTGACATCTGACAGTGTGTAAACAAAAACTATACTTATACTTATAAATTGAGCATTTTCCCTTTTTACTCTCCTTTCACTTCAACCTATGTATCCCCAAAATGCCCTCTAAAATTATTTTTCTTTCTGAAATCATCCAATTCAATCTTAAATATTTTTACACCATTACTGTTTTTGATCTGATCAGGCAACTAGTTCAAAAATATATTCATCATCATCATCACGCTAGCACGGATATCCCTGACCCTCTCTCGCCACTTCTCCCTATCGTTCATCGCCACTGGCAGGTCTTCAGGGCTACATCCCGTATCCTCACATAGCTGCTGTATGTATGTTCTAGCTGGTCGTCTTGCTTTTGCTCGGCCATATGTGGGGTTCCATAGGAGTACATCACTTATGAGCTCGTCCTTGCTTCTCCAGCAGTGTTCTGCATGTCTGGTTCGTCTAACTTGGATAGTTTTCGTGATGGGAGGCGGGTGGCTGTATAGTTGGTGCCTTGTGGGGTGTTGCCGCCAGGACTTGTTCAATATTACTCGCAACATTCTTGTGTAATTGCCGTCTAGCTTCTTCTCCAGTCGTTTTTTAGTGTCCATACAGCAGTATCGACACGACCGCTGCCTGGAAGAAACTACGTTTCATTTTATCGGTCAGGTTTGATTTCCATATGATCGATAGCATATCGGTAGCTGTCCATGCCTTCGTTAGCCGCGTGTCGATGTCTTTTTCGGTGGTTGAGATACTGCTTCCTAGGTAGGTGAACTTGTCTACCAGTTTCAAAGAGGTTCCGTCTAGTGTGGAAATGTCACCTGTTTGATTATAGCACATATATTCAGTTATGTGTGCATTGACATGGAGGCCAATGACCGCAGCGGCTCGCTCCAAACTATGCAGTAGTGTTTCGGCTTGGTTGGGTGTATTTGCCAGAATCGCTATGTCATCGGCGTAGTCGGCGTCGGTAATTGTTTTTGTGAGGTAACATCTGCTTCTTTTCTTTGTCAGCTCGAAGCCGTTTTCTCTGATTTTATCAATCGATGTTCTAAGCACATAGTCTAGACAGAAGATAAAGAGGTATGGGGCTAGCGTGTCCCCTTGTTGTACTCCTGCTACAATGTCGAAGTATTCTGTGTCTCCATCCGGTGAACGTACTTTCACTTTGGTGTTTCTATAGATAATCGTTTTTGCTGCCAAGGTTTCTTTTGCTAGTTTCGTATGCTAGTAGGATTTGTTCCATCTTCCATCTGTGAATGGAATCGAAGGCCTTGGTGAAGTTGACAAATAGTAATGTCGCCTGTAGGTTTTTTGCCCATACGCCTTCAAGGATTCTACTGATGGTCAATATTTGTGAGGTCGTGGATCTATTTCTTCGGAAGCCATTTTGGTTTTTCGTAAGGATGTTGTCGATTTTGGGTTCTATGCGGTTTCGTAGTAGGGCATTGTAAATTTTGGCTGCTATGGATGTAAGTGTTATACCTCGGTAGTTCTTGGCTAATCCGAGGTCATCCTTTTTAGGGAAGGGGAGGTTGCATCCCTTCATCCATCAGTCTATCGGATTTTGATTATAAACTGCGTTGCAGTGTCGGAGCAGTATGTCGTCGAATTGTCTGGTCTTCCATACTTCTGGGGGAATCTCATCAAGCCCTGCAGCTTTCCAATTTTCAATTTTTCTAAGAATCGAGTCGAGTTCTTCTTGAGGGAACTGTCCTAGTTTAATGTCCAATTGCTTACTAATAATTCTAGTGATTGGATCATGCGTAACTTTCGGAGGATTTCCTAGTAGATTTTCGAAATGCTATTTCCACAGTTTTATTCTTTCTTGATGGTTTGCAGCTTTCAATTTTGCTTTGGCTGTGCTCTTCCTTCTACTTACTTCGTTTATTGTTTGCTTGGCTATCCTAGATTGCCTATCTTCCACTGAGTCTCTAATCTTATCTATCTGATTTTGTATGTATTCTGTCTGTTCTTTTAGATATATGCCTGCTAATTGATATTGTGCCTTTTTTAGTTTTAGGGCATTTGTGTTTGTTGGGTTTTTCCTATAGATTTTGGAGGCAGTTTTCACAAGTGCACGTTTTTCTCTAACCGCTAACGTTTCCCATGGGACTCTAGATTCAGTTCTAAGTTTTGTTGGAATGCACTTCGCTGCCGCCTCGAGGTGCACGTTGACGAAATTCTCATATTCGTCATTTGGGGTACCTTTTTCTGTTTTCTCTTGTAGTCTCTCGAATCTGTTACTCAATTCTAATATATATTTATCTCTAATATCTCTGTTGATAAGAAGGGCCCAGTCATAATTTTTGGTGGTCGCTGTTCGTGTGGCGTTTTTTCGTAGACTTAGCCGTATTTTTGCCGTGACTATTCGGTGATCGGAGGACACACCCTTGAAAGAGGAGTATGCCTCGCAATTCATTGCGCTATTTTTCCATTTCTTGTTTATAAAGACGTAGTCTATCTGTACTTTATTATTGTTCGCGTATGTGTAGGTCCATAATTTCCCCTCCCTTTTTTGATATTTTGTATTGAAGCATGGTAATCTATTTTCTATCATGAAATCTGTTAGATGTTGTCCATTCCTATTTGACGTGCTATGTAGGCTGTATTTGTTGTTTCCGTTTTTCCCGATTTGGGCATTCATATCTCCGCCAATGACTAGCACTTTGTATTTCGGAATGCTACGCACTAGAGAGGATAGCTCATCGTAGAAGGCGACTAGTTCAGTTTTTTCACTAACATTGGTAGGGCTGTAGCAGGGGATGATTGTTGCTTTGGGATTGCCATTAAACGTAGCTGCCACCATCCTAGGTTGTATTCTCTCAATGCTATTAAGTGTTTTTAACGCTCTTGGTCCTATTAGCATTCCTACCCCTCCTACTGTGGCATTAACAGAGTTTTTCCATGCTGATACAGTGGCTAGCGTCCATCCATTGCCAGTATCGCGATATTTGATATCTTCGGTGTGCGTGTATCTGTGTTCTTGTATGCATATTATGTCTATTTTATATTCTACGGCCGATGCAGTCAGCTCTGGTAGTTGACCTATTCTATTTAGGGTTCTAACGTTATATATCGCTATTTGTATTGTTTGTTTGCATTTTAGTAGTTTTGGTTGTTTGAGCTCTGTAGCTGATTTTTCGAACACTGAGGCCAGGGCTCAAACTTCAGCAGGACGCGTCCCTTTTTTACCCGCGCGAAGAGCGATGTGGTTTATGTATGTGGTTTGAGTGTGGGTCATGGTTATCTTTCGATGGCTGTTTTTATTCTCATCTATAGAAGCCACTCTTATGGATGAGCAGCAGTAGTTCCCCGATCGAACTGACGATCCTAAGCGTTCAGCCGCAAGACTCATACGTCCAGGACCAAGGTTAGGCATTGCGTTTAGCCATCAGAGGGTTTATTCGCATACCTTTACGTCCATCATGCAGCTTCCCATGTGTACGAAAAAAAAGGGGGCGGGCTTTCTTTACTCGTAAGTTTTAACTTCCTACTTTAAAAAATCCAATTGCTTAGTAGATTTAGTTCTTGAAATCTGCCTTGACAGTAAATCTCCAGTTCGAGGAGAGATATAAAAGAATGCCTCCCATTATTAGAAATTCCATTATTTTTAAAGTTATAATTAAAATCACCTTTCTTTCGTTCTAATATTGAAGCTAATCCTAAGTCTTCATTCTTTCTCTTTGACTGTAATCTTTTGCTCTTTTTATTATTTTTGTCACTCTCGTTTTTATACCTTTCAATCTCAATATTAAAATCAGCATACGGATGGCTAAATGTATGCTTTTTTAGGAACGTGTTCCCTTAACTTTTGTTTCAATTTAACCAGTTCAAATGATATGATTTATTAAGCTTAGCTTAGTCTAATACTAGACAAATTGCTTACAGAATTGTAGTTCTTAAATTGTCATCTATCTCAGTGTTAATAAGGTTTAAAACTAGTTTAAATAGCAAACCATGAGATATAGTTGTTTATTTCTTTTAAATATTTCGCGCTGGAAGTCATTGCTTTTTTTAATCAATTATTGAGCAACTGTAATAAGTTGGCTTCATTTGCTATTGAAAGTGACATTCATAAAATGTGGAATATGGTACTAAGTTAGATTTTAATTTTTCTGTGTTTTTTGCTTATAGCCATTTTATTTCTCTTGAACTCTTTCATGGAATTTTCTTTCATTTTTTTTTTCTTTTACATTTTCTGCAACTTTTACTCTTTTTTTACTTTTGTAAAATGTTTTTGTCTCTTAATGCCTTTATTTTGTAAAAATATTTATTTATTATCAAAGTCTTTCTTTCTTTCTTTCTTTGTCTTTTACTACGATCTTTCTTTCTTACATGCTACTATCTATCTATCTATCTATCTTCAGAGTTATAAATAACAAGCAAGCGATCCCATAAAAAAAATTAAACAAACAAACAAACAAACATAAAAAATGACTCAACATGCAGATTTGTGTCTGAAGACATTTTTTCAAACGGTCCATGCAATCAACAATTCACCCGCGTTAAACGAATTACTCAGATCTGTCGCACCGTTTTTTAATTTTCAAGACGAACATAATTGAAAAGCAAAAGAAAAAAAAATGACTGAATGTGTACTCGAGTCTTTATGCAGACTTTCTCTAGACATTTACCTGCTAATTAAAACTAAACAATTATTGTTATTATCACTGTCATTAATGATAGGTTATTCCTAACAAAGAATAGAAGTTATTATTCAGGCCAAAGAAAGGAGCTGTCGACAGTTGATGCACCAGTCTGCAGGGTCGTTTCAATTGTTCCTATCGTGTCTACAAAGTGCATAAATTGCCTGCTGAACAACGAGTCCTGGTTTTTTCAGGTTTAGTGTCATTCGTGTAAGAGTAACCATCTTAAAATGTAGTTTTAAGATAAATTGATCGATATCTTTTATATCCAGGCTTCCGAAGAAATAGATCTACGACCTCACAAATACTAACCATCCGCAGAATCCTTGAAGGTGTACGGGCAAAGAACCTACAAGCGACATTAATATTTGTCGACTTTACCAAGGCTTTCGACTCCATTCACAGAGGAAAGATGGAACAAATCCTACTAGCGTACGGCATACCTAAAGAAACCGTAGCGGCAATAACGATTCTCTATAGAAACACTAAAGTAAAAGTACGATCACCAGATGGAGACACAGAATACTTCGACATTGTAGCAGGAGTACTACAAGGGGACACGCTGGCTCCGTATCTCTTTATCATTTGTCTAGACTACGTACTTAGAACATCGATTGACAAAATCAAAGAGAATGGCTTCGAACTGACGAAGAAAAGAAGCAGAAGATATCCCGCAACAACAATTACCGACGCCGACTACGCCGATGACATAGCGATACTGGCAAATACACCTGACCAAGCCGAAACACTTCTGCATAGCCTGGAACGAGCAGCAGCAAGCATAGGCCTCCATGTTAATGCACACAAAACGGAATATATGTGCTATAACCAAACGGGGGACATCTCCACTCTAGAAGGAACCCCTCTTAAACTAGTAGACAAATTCACGTACCTAGGAAGCAGCGTCGAATCAACCGAAAAGGACATCGAAACGAGGTTAACGAAAGCATGGACAGCTATCAATAGGCTTTCGACTATATGGAAATCAGACCTAACCGATAAAATGAAACGCAGTTTCTTCCAGGCAGCGGTCACATCGATACTGCTATATGGATGCACTACATGGACGCTAACAAAACGGCTCGAGAAGAAACTAGATGGCAATTACACAAGAATGCTGCGTGCAATCCTCAACAAGTCCTGGCAGCGGCACCCCACGAGACACCAACTGTACGGCCACCTGCCCCCTATCACGAAATCTATTCAAGTTAGGCGAACCAGACATGCTGGACATTGCTGGAGAAGCAGAGATGAACTCATAAGAGATGTACTCTTATGGATCCCCACACACGGCCGCGCAAAAGCAGGACGACCAGCACGAACGTACATTCAGCAGCTGTGTGAGGATACAGGATGTTGTCCTGAAGACCTGCCTAGGGCGATGAACGATAGGGAGGAGTGGCGAGAGAGGGTCAGGGATATCCGTGCTGCCAGCACGATATGATGATGATGATGATGATACTTTTATGATATTACGATTTTAAACAGCCAACCAATTCTTAAAATATTTCGCAGGTAGTCTTCATAACATCACTCCTGTTTTTCTCATAAATATAATCTCGTAGAAGTACTAGCATTTTTCTTAATCATGCATAGAATATCCTAAGAATGTGCGGACAGGGATGGTTAACAGGTGTAGATTTTTAAATTGTAATATCATAAACGTATTTCCATAGAAATTTGATTGGTTGTTTGGGTTTTATGACATATCAACTTTTGTAGGTTATTTAACGCCAGGTTCTGTTTATATGTATATACATTCAACTTAAGATTTTTAAACGAATACTAAGTAGGTACAATATTTGATAAACAGGATTTCATTTGTTTGCACACGATTAATATTTCCATAGAAAAAAAATCACCATATATATATATATATAGAGAGAGAGAGAGGGGGAGAGAGAGAGAGTCCACTGAAAAGTTCACAGATACTCGTGAAATGAGATCAAATAAAGTTTATTACTCGACATAGTCCTCCAAGAAGTCCACATTGATTTTTGTCTTCTTTTGTTCTTTCTTTATTTTTCCTCCCTCCCCCTCTCTCTGTACACATGTATACAAGTATGGACCCTTATTATCATATTTACCCAACCCTTCCGCTCTGGCAGGATATGACACAATGTCAATTTTTGAAAGCGGAGTTTAACAGGTTTGAATTCAGAGTTTTCCTTCTCCTAGGCTAGTTGCCTCACCAAGGCTGAGGAACCCAGTCTACCCTACTATTTACCCATAGCTGGAGGGAGAATGATTGGATTCACACCTTTTCCAAGGGTATTAGTGCTATGTGAAATGCAATCAGTCTCGTCCAGGATTTGAACTCGTGTCGCCGTGTCCATTTCCTACGACGATAACCATTACACTATGGACTCTTATTATACATGCATATATGTTTCCCCCTCTCTCTCTCTCTCTCTCTCTCTCTGTATACACGCGTATACATGTATGGACACTTTTTATATATCGCTTTTCAAGGGCACTGGGTATATTCAAAGATCGAACAAAGGAGGAGAAAAATCGATCAAATACCCTTGAAAATATACGTATATACAAGTGTATGTATATACGAGTATAATTACACGTATACCTGTGTACACACACATGCACGCAGAATACATACTTATATATACACACACTGTCCCTAAAAACAACATTTACATAAACCAGATATTTTCACTGACAATAAACTCCAATGGGACATTCACTTAAAGAAAATATGGAATTAAACAAAATCAAAACCACTGATTTATAATAAAGAGAACAACTGGAACTTAACCATTTAAATTTCCTGAAGAAAACGTTAAATCTGAAACACGTGTAGAGCACAACAATAGGAAGTAATAAAAACCTAAATACCAAATTCGAAATCATTTGCGGACCCATTCATTTTAATATATATATATCCTGAAGTACGCACAGAATTTTAGAATAGCTTTAAGTTAAACATACACACAAAGGACCCATTTTTCGGTCTCGTCTCGTCAGTGAAACTTCATGACGGCAAGCATTAGCGAGGAACAAATCAAGGAATTTGATGACAAAGGCGATGAAAAAACAGAAAACAAACCCAAAATGGTGAAAACCCCCAAAAACCTTTACCTGGAGGGATCGGTAGGGTTTTCTTTTCTTTGAAGTGGAAAAAGCTTGACTTAGTCAAACAAAAGACAAACAAAAACTAACGTACCAATCCCTCCAGGTTAACGTTTTTTTTATATTTGTTCCCAATTTGGGGTTTTTCTTTTCTTTTTTTTTTTTCTTCATTGCCTTTGTTGTCAACTTCCTTTATTTATTCCTCGTTACTGCTGGCTGTCATGAAGTTAAGAACTTACAAAGTATGCTCAAGTTGAAGCTTTTCTAATATATATATATATATATCTGGTATTCTTGCTTCGTGGGGGAAGGGGGGAAAACAAATTAAAATCTCAGTTAAAGTGGGTCTTTCTCCCAGGCATCATCTACCACCTCCTGTAACTGGGTAGGGGCTGGGTCTATTGCTTAGTAACTGAATCGTCCCAAAATGGAAATTGCTAAAGAAATTAAATATTTTGGGCTCATCCCTCCGGGAACCTTGCTTCTTCAGGGTTTTTAACTTTAAACTAAACTTGAGTTATGTTTGAATAATGCGCTGAATAGGTAAATACCCGCCCAACACGCACACACACACACACACTCTCACACACACACACACACACACACACACACACACACACACACACACATATATATATATAATGATAATGAATAAATATATATTAGATATATATATTGACGACCATCATTCTCATAATATGATATAGAGTGTATCACAAAAGTGAGTACACCCCTCACATTCCTGCAGATATTTAAGTATATCTCTTCATGGGAAAACACTGACAAAATGACACTTAGACACAATGAAAAGTAGTCTGTATGCAGCTTATATAACAGAGTTTATTTATTTTCCCCTCAAAATAACTCCAAATATAACCATTAAAAGCTAATCCCCAGCCAACAAAAGTGAGTATACTCCTTAGTGAAAGTTGTCAATATCAACATACACCATGTCAACTGTCAATATTTTGTGTGGCCACAATCATTATCCACAACTGCCTTTACTCTCCTGGGCATGGAGTTTACCAGAGCTTCACAGGTAGCCACTGGAATGCTCTTCCACTCCACCATGACGTCGTTGAGCTGGCAGTTATTTGAAACTTTGCACACCTCCACCTTCCGCTTGAGGATCCCCTAAAGATGTTCTATTGGGTTCAAGTCAGGAGACATGCTTGGCTAATTTTACCCTCAGCCTCTTCAGTAAAGCAATGGTCGTCTCGGAGGTGTGTTTAGAGTCATTGTCATGCTGGAACATTGCCCTGCGACCCAGTTTCTGGAGGGAGGGGATCATGCTCTGCTGTAGTATTTCACAGTACATGTTGGAGTTCATACTTCCCTCAATGAAATGTAACTTTTCAACACCTGCAGCACTCATGTAGCCTTAGACCATGACATTCCCACCACCATGCTTGACTGTAGGCATGACACGCTTATCTTAGTACTCCTCACCTGGTCGCTACCTCACATGCTTGAAGCCATCAGAACCAAACAAATTAATCTTCATCTCATCAGACCATAGGACATGGTTCCAGTAATCCATGTGCTTTGTTGACATGTCTTCAGCAAACTGTTTGGAGGCTTTCTTGTGTATCGTCTTCAGAAGAGGCATCCTCCTGGGGTAACAGCCATGCACACCAATTTGATGTAGAGTGTGGCGTATTGTCTGGGCACTAACAGGCTGACTCCACACCTCTTCAATATCTGCAGCAATGCTGACAGCACTCCTACGCCGATCTTTCAAAGAAAACATTTGGATGTGACGCTCAGCACGTGCGCTCAGATTCTTTGGACGACCTACCTGCGGTATGTTCTGAGTGGACCCTGCTCTTTTAAAACGCTAGAATTTGCCAAAGAACGCAAATGGCATTTTTTAATTGTTCAATAGATCGAAGGTGGTGAGTCTATTCCTTTGGTTTTTGGTGTCCCAAGAGAAAAATCACTTGGGTTCAAATCAGGTGATTGAGCTGACCATCGTATATCACCAGGCATGACCGTGGAACATCTCCCTCAAAATTCCCATTGAATATCCAGAAGTGTGGGCTGTGGTAGCATCTTGTTCAAACCAACAATTATTTCTGTCGTTAAGTTCATCAAATCTGAGTCGCAGAAAATAATGTCTGGCAACACGCAGTATCATTTGGTGTTAAGTCTTTGTAACATTGTCTTCTTCGAAAAAGTACGAACCCAAAATGCCAAATTCTGCTATCACACATCATACGGTTACATGAGTACTATGCAAGAGACGTTCGGAGAACTTATGAGGTTTATCTGGGACCAATATAGGAAATTTTGTTTATTCACGCTACCACACAAATGAAAATGGGCCTCATCGCTGAAAAACACAATAGCAGCACAGGGAATTTCCACACACACAATATTCTGCAATTTTCCTGGTCTCTTTCGCTGAATTCCTGTACCAATATCATTTTGTATGGGTCCATTTGCAGATCCTTGTGAAGAATTCTTCTCAAACTTCAAATGGAAAGATCAAGAGTAGCGGCGTGTTTCCGTATCGAACGCCATGGAGACTGTTGAAACTGAAACGAAATAAAACAAAATAGCATCTTATGTACATTTGGAAAATATAAATACTTTTTTCATTATTTATTCTAATTTGCTTTTATCAAACCTACAAAATATTATAGTGATATACCCTATGACGTCACTGCATGGACTCTCCCCGACATTATAGTGACTGACTCACTGAACGAGTCAAGCCAGTCTAGTCAGTTACCGGTAACCGTTACTGTCTGTATTTCCGTAAATATATATTGCTGTAAACCTTACATCTCTGAGCGTTATTCGTTTCTGGCTCTTCAAGGCCACACACACACACACACACGTACACAGAGAGAGAGAGAGAGAGAGAGAGAGAGAGAGAGAGAATATTAATGTACATGTGGGAAGTTAAAAATAATTAAATTAGTGTTTTCTACAATAAATAACTGCATTTATAGGAATTTGTATAACATTTTGTTTAACTCTATTCTCTTGCCTTTCTCATCTCTGTTTCCATCAAGAAAACCCGAAGAGACAATAGATATTCTCATTTTACTATTTATTTTAATAATCACTGAATATTTTTTAAAAGTTTTAAAAAATCTCTAAATAGTAATTATTACAAGAAAAAAAGCCCCCCCCAATAAATAAATGAAATAAAAGTTACACAAGCGGAACAATATGATTTGAAAGGATTTTATGCGACTAATGTTCTTGTGTTTTAAACTTACTCAAACAATTGAGTATCTTGGGTATGACATTAAAACTTCATCTGGTGATGAGGCTTTCGGAGATTTAGAGAGTTGGAGTCCCCTTCCATCGCAATTACTCCCAGATCCACTCTACCCCGCAGTGGTGGTATCTGTTTGGGTCCCATCTATGGGTCAAGTGGATCTATTTGAAAATTATTCAATTCTTGATACCATATAAATGTGTCCAATTTTTCGTTTTTTGTTTGTCTTTTTTTGTGTTTCTGTTCGTTTTTTGGGTTTTTTTTTTTGTTTGTCTTATTTTCTTTTTTTTTTGCATTTTTTTGCATTAAGACTGTTTTCTTTAAGCAATGATTATTTACTAAGGATTATTATTAATTTTACCAGCTCATTGGCCTAGTGGATAGAGTGTTCGCCAATGGTCCGGGAGACCTGGGTTCAATCATCGGTCGTGTCATACCAAAGACTTTAAAAATGGTACATGATACTTCCTTGCTTAACACTCAGCAATATAAGATATGTTTCAAGGGTAAAGTGTAGCAATCCAGGGAAAGGAGTAGCGCCCTTCCCTACACCTCAGTGTAGTAGCTATTGAAAAGGGAGCCTTCGAGTCGCCCTCGACTATGGTCGCCAAGTTTACTTTATTATTAATTACTTGAAACCATAAAAGTACTTGCATTTTATTGGTGTGAGATAGGAATACTTAAAGCAATATAATTGTGAAGACCAATGTTTATTATTAAATCGAAATAGTGTATTTAGATCCTATAATTATGCATAAATTATAAATATGAGATAGGAATAGTAAATGTCATATAACTGCAAGCAAATGCTTAAACAAAAGTGCAATTTAAGAAGACACAATAAAACATGAAAACATAGTTATGATTAGAAAATATTTAGGACTGTATCAAATGTCGGGATTAAATAACACATAAGAAGTTGATATGCCGTTAAACAAATAAGGCAAACTAAACAACGGATGCCACTATCTGAAGCCCATAGACAAGTGCTGAGTCATACGTAAATAATCAAGTAATTTATGAAGGGTACTATGCAGGTAACTTAATAATTTGCTGATTGTCTTCAACAGTTGTCTGTGAATTTTTAAATATTATTTTGCTATTAAATTCTGACCCTAAATATTTTCTTGCCACGAATTTTTCAAATATAGAAACAAATTTTCTGAAGATTTAAGACTGATTTATGTTTGTTTATTTTTTATTGTCATTTTTTTTACACAATTTTTGTTTTTTCAAGTCCATTCACCAATCCATAATAGGTTGATTTTACGCTCCATATAATGCAGCTATTGACTGAGTTTCGATGGCAGTTCCTTGTGTGGCAAATGTTACCCATTCATTGAAATTATAAAATTTTACTTTGTCTGATAAACGAGTTTTACATTGCTTACTAAAATTGCTTATCTAAAGGGATCATCCATCTAAGTACTGAACAGGCTCAATTTCGGTGATTTAATAGGAATCGGTGCATTAGGAGTGAATTGACCGTTAGTATAAGTCATACAGCCAGAGTGATTTTTGATAACACAATGAATTTAAACAATTTAATCAATACAATTTTTTGACTCCTCACTCTTTTGAATAGGGTTAGAAAACGCTGACTGTATTCCCTGCAAAGAGGAAAAGCTCACCAAAAAAAGGGTGTGCAGGGTATGACATTAAATCACATCTGGTTGTGAGGCTCCAGTTCTGGAGCCCCGAGGAATCTGGAATACCCCTACATTGCCATTACTCCCAGATCCACTCTGAATCGGAGTAGCGGTACTTGTTAGCGTCCCATCTATGGGCCTGATAGATCTGTATGCAATTTTTTTTTATCAGAGAGAAATATTTGAAATACAACCTTGTGCAAAAAAAAAACAACAACCAATCACCCAACCAACCAAACAAACAACCAAACAAACAAACAAACAAATTCTGAAGAAACTACTCAAAAATGCAAATATAAATATATGATATACATGATTCTCAAACCTCTTGGCATAGAATAACCCCAGATAGGTTGACATGCCATTAAAATCAATCAATCACTCATTTTCAAGATTCCAGTTTCATTCTTTAAAAAATTTTTTTTTGAGATTCTTTATAACCTCATCCAGAAAGAGTAACGATCTTAACTTCTGTATTTTTGCGATACTCTTATTAATTTTTTTTTGGTAATACATCCCATTCGGCTTGAATCAATGACTTTCTCATTAGCTTTAAACAATGTCGATGATGCTCATTTTTTAAAAAGTAATCAAAAGGTTCAGTCAATTACGTTAGAACCATAGCCTATTATTTTGATATTCGAATATTACCATTAAAAAAACAACATCCAAAGGTTCTCTGAAAAAACTGGAAAGAATATCATAATTAAGCAAATAACTACTAATATTTACGAGAGCTGCATGAACCTGAAAGATAATATTGAGATCAGCCTTTTGTATTCCGTCAGCAGATTATATATGTATGAGTGCAATAAAAATGTACAAACAGAGAAAAAAGGGGTTAAGGGATGTGAATGAAATGAGATTATTACAATAAAAGCATGAGAAAGTGTTGAGTACGCTTGTCACGCCCGATAGTTTAGAAGCCCATCATTTCATATAAACTCCTGGAGACATATCCTGTAGATAAGAAGAAGAGAATAATGACTTGGATGACGCCATTGACTGAGCTCCCGAGCGTTAAGAAAGACGGCGAAAAATGAAGAAATGAAAATAACAGGATTTAAAGAATAAAAAGAAAGAAAAACAAAAGCAAAAGCTAAAACAAAATAATAAAATGATACAGCAAAACAAAAACAATTAAATCAAATTATTTCTAACTGGGATCTTGTTTTTTCTGTATTTATCTTTCGTGTGCACACAGATAAACACACATTATATATATATATTCCTTGTTTTTTATTTCATTTTCATTCGTTGGTTTTCCTTTACGTAACTTTATTTTTATTTTTTCAAAACGTTTCATTCATTCACTTTCAACTATCTATCCATTCTTTCTTTCTTTCTTTCTTTCTTTCTTTCTTTTTTCTTTCTTTCTTTTTTCCACCATTTTCTTTCTTTTCCTTTTTATTGACTTCTTTCTTTTTTTCTTTTTTTCCTTCTTTCTTTCTTTCTTTTTCCACCATTTTCTTTCTTTTCCTTTTTATTGACTTCTTTCTTTCTTTCTTTCTTTCTTTCTTTCTTTCTTTAAAGCGTTTTCAATTTCTTCCGTCTTCCCTTTTTTCTTTTTATGGGTTTCCTGCCTTTTTTTTTAAATCTCTTTTTTTCCTTTCTTGTTTTACCGATTTCCACATTTACTTAAACTTTTTCTTTCTTTCAATCTGTTTTAAGATTTATAAATTTTTTGTCGTTTGAAATATCGCTCTTTCGATCATCATTTTTATTCTTTATTCCCGTTCTTTTTTACATTATAAAAAGATTCTTTCTTTCTTTCTTTCTTTCTTTCTTTCTTTCTAATCGGTCTTTTTTCCCTTTTCCTTCATTTTTCTTTCTTCCCCATTTTATTAATTATTTTCTTTCTTTCTTTCTTTCTTTGACATATTATTTGTATTCCCTTAATTGTTACTCTCTAATCTACAAGTCTTTTTTTATTCCTTTCCTTTCCAATTTTCTCTTTCTCTTTTTCTAAATCCTTCAATAGTTTTCATTATTCCTTGTCTTTTAATCTTTCTGCCATCTTTCTTCTGTTTTTCTTTGCACCTCATATTCTCTTTCGTTTTCTCTATCTTCTTCCCCCCTCTCTCTCTATATATATCTATGTCTCTATCCCTTCTTCCACTTTTTATTGTATTTCATCTCTCTTTTGTTTTGTTTTTATCATAAAATTTAGTTTTATCTTTCTTGTTTTTATCTTCTTTCTTTGATATTTCTAACTTCCGTCTATTCTTCTTTATATCTTTTGCTTCTTTTATTTGAATTTTCTAATTTCTTCAAAGGCTTTCTTCCTTTGCTTCTTTTCTTCTTTTTATTTTACTCCCTTCTTTCCTTCTTTTGTTCCTTTCACTTAATGTCTGTTCCTTTATTCTCATATGTTGTAATAAAATCATTTAACGCGCCCATTCTTATGAAAAAACATGGGCGGCAACTCTGCGGGAAAGATATTGCATGCTCTATATTTACCACCAGGTATCGCTGAGTATTATATATGACGAGAATCTTAAATTGAAACAAGCCCCCCACCTAATAAAATGAAGATTGTTGGATCACACACACAAATACATAGAAGTAGAGGGAGAGAATAAATGTAATGCGATGAAGAAAAATCTGTTCTGTTGAATTACCCTGGGATATATAATTATTTGACCGGTAAAGACTACATCTGATTCGATTACATTTCTAGAATAAAGGTTTGGCACAAGGACGTGTTCATGAATGATCTTATCAGACAAAAATAAGCTTACTATCAACGGCTTATAAATGCGCAGTACCAAACATCAAGTAAGTGCAGCTTTTTCACATTCGCTGGAGGAAAATTAAAAAAAAAAAAGCATCTAAAAAAATTTAATCTAATATAAAAAGAACATAACAGAAAACATTCCCGGTTATTTCTATTGTAATTTTCGGTTCGTTTTTGTTTTTGTTTTTGTTTTTTTAATATATGTTTTATCCGATTAAATAAGCTGTACGGATTGGAAACAGAGAAATAGCTTTTGATAAAATTTGAACATGTATCCAGAATTATTCGAAACTTTGACAACTGAAATTTGATAATCCTCTTCTGTTTCTTAAACGGTTTTTTTTTCGCATTAAATTGCTTGGTTACATCTGGTAGAAGTTGTTATAGCAGATGTGATAATTTTGAATTCTTCCAATGTCTTAAATAAAGCAATGTCATTATTAATTTTTGACCAGCGTCTGTCCTTTTTATTTTCTCTCCCATCTATGCTACTTTATTTAACAGACATAGAATACAAAAATGACTCGAGCGTTGCGATAATAATAATAATAATAATAATAATAATAATAATAATAATAAGCAGCACATATAATGAGAATAATAATTGGAATGGAATATGGCATAGAAAAATGTGCCAAGCTGATAATAAGTGGAAAAAGAGAAATAACGGATTAAATAGAACTGTCAAATCAAAAAACAATGAGAACATTCGGAGAAAAGGAAACCGACAAGTACTTAGGAATATTGGAAGCAGACATTATTCAAACAAGGGGAGATAAAAAATTTAAAAAAATAAAAAGGGAGTATCTCAGAAGAATATGAGAACTTCGGGAAATCAAGCTCTGGAGCAGGAATTTCATCAAAAGGATAAAAACCTAGACTATTCATCTTGTAAGATACTCTAGCACCTTTCTTAAAATGGACGAGGGAAGAGCTTCAACATATGGACCAAAAACAAGGAAGCTAATCATAATGCATAAAGATATTGCATGCTCTATATTTACCAGTAGGTGTCGCAGAGTATTAAATATGACTAGAATGACAGGCTATATGACTGTTTAGACAAATAATATATATCAAGAAAAGAAGGAGGAAGAGGACTATCCAGTATTAAAGTCAGTGTGGATGCATCGATACGAAGACTTCATAAAAATAGCAGAGAAAGATTAATCACAGCCACCAGAAACAGCACAGACAACATCGTGGTCAACAGAACAACAAGAACAACAACTAGGAAATAGAAATGGGAAGATAAACAACTGTATGGATATTTCAAGTGATAAACTTACGAAATCTCACATAAGAAAACCTGGGCATAGCTAAGAAAGGAAAACTATTAGAATTTCTTCTAATGGCAGCACAAAACAACGCCATAAGGACCAACTATGTTTAAACGAAAAAAGATAAGACACTGCTGGAGATACTCCCTTTTTATTTTTCAAAATTTTTATCTTCCCTTGTTTGATAATGTCTGCTTCCAATATTCCTAAGTACTTGTAGGTTTCCTTTTCTCCGAATGCTCTCATTGTTTTTCTGTTATGGGATGAAAGAGACGAAACGATTAATCATTCTAAAGGCGAATGCAGCAAACTATCATAAAAAGAGTAAAAGACTGGACACAACTGAGTAGAGAACGTGAGCCACCGGGAGTTGTACAGAAAATGAAATTTGACGATACAACCAAATGGTACATGCATAAACTAGAAGGAGATGGAGACACAATCCTCAGGGATTTTGAGATACACACAGATCACCTAATCCCGGCCAGAAGACCAAACCTAATAATAGTTTTAAAAAAGAAAAATAACTTGTCTAAAAGTGAACTTTGCCGTCCCGGTGGACCACAAAGTGAAAATCAAAGAAAACGAAAGCAGAGACAAGTACTTATCCCTTGTAAGAAAACTACAAAAGGAACATTAAAGTGACAGTGATAGTAATTATAAATGGTGCGCTCGGAACGGTCACCGATGGCTTGGTAAGGGGACTGGAAAATTTGAAAATCGGAGTATAAAACTGTGACGTTACCCACTAGGCCCCCACGTTACATCAACTTCTTCGAACCATTTCGATTTACGGCCGGTGATCAACTAGTGGTTCCGATAGGGGCATCGCACATTTCTTTATCGCTACAAGAAATACAATCGAGGGAGCGGGAGAAAAAAGAACAAACGAACAATATGCTTGGGTTAACTCAAGTGCCGAAGGGAAATTATGTAACAGTGTGCATATGTAGACTAACGCTAGCGTGGGTTTCTAGCGAAAATTCTACAACGCTATTGGAATGCCGACTTATCTTCCCTCACTGCTCTGGACCTCATCTCATCCGACTGGTCTCTCAGCTCCGGTGTCGACTGGTCACTCCGTTGTCCCTCGCCAACTGCTTCCTCGAGCTCCTTTGTCCAACTCTCTGGCCGGCGTTTCCTTCCTACTTCTGGTCATCCAAGATCTCGAGTCCGAAACCCTTTGTCTGGTTTTTCGCCAAAACAGACAAAGGAATCGTCTGCTTGGCGGACCACCTACATAGTGTTACGAGATCATTCCAAAATAAAGCTTTACAAAGAACGGCTAGAATACTGAGAATAGTTCTGGAAACCTGAGGAGACTTGCTATCACTCAGACTACTGTGAAATACCATCTGCTAACATTGGCGGGAAAAAAACCCACAAAGAGTAGTATAATGATAGACAGGCACGACTTGGTGGAGAAAGTGATCTACTGAGAATTGGACAAGAAACTGATATTTCACCATATTAACAAATTGTATATGAACAAATCGGAAAATTTCCATAAAAATAAAACACATAAAATTCTCTGGGATTTTGAGATACAGACGGATTACCCAGTCCTGACTAGAAGAGAAGACCTATTGTTAATTAAGAAGGAACTTGTCCTATAGTGGACTTTGCAATTCCAGAAGACCACAGAGTAAAACTGAAATAAGGTAAAAAGCTGGATAGATACCTAGATCTTGCCTGAAAACTGAAAAGGCAAGAGAAAATGAGGGTGGCAGTGATACCAATTATATTTGGCAAACTTGGAACAATCCACAAGAACATAGAAAAGAGACTCTATAAACCGGAGGTTAGAGGTAGAATTCACACAAGTGCATTACAAAAATCGACAAAGATACTTAGAAGATTTCTCGAGACCTGCGGAGACTTGCAGTCACTTAAACTCCAGTGAAAAACAATCATTTAGTGCTGGTAAGAAAAACTCGCATAATAATCATAATAATAATTATGAATACAATGAAAAAAAAAGAAAACGCAAAAACTCGATTATACACGATCTGATAAAATCGGACGATGTCATTTTATAATGTTACCCATAATAGAGGAGAAAAACGGCTTTATGGTATATCTACCTTCGTGGGTTATTTAATGCTGAAAACATTCTTGTAGAAAAACATATCATTGATTAAAAATCTACAAATCTCTAATTCGAAATTTTAACTGTGAATATTATTACGATTAAAAGTCTGGAAATTCAAGTTCATGCCTTTCACAAACATATGCACATGAAATAAAACAAAAAGGGGGTTATTTTCATGAAGAATTTGAAATATCAGGAGATACAAAAAGGAGAATTAATCTTTGACGCTAGATGAAAAGCAAGGCAAAATGCATTGATTACCATTTTGTTAATCCTGTTTGAAAGAAGATTACTAACGGAAGGATGCTTCTCATTTTAGGAAACAAAATTCAGCTTCTTGCAAATTAGTTCAAAATGAAACCATGAAGGTCTCTAATTTGCTACAGATGGTATGAAAAGATCGGCATTTTTAAACTTGACCTAGAGTCACAAATCCGGAGTATATTTCCCGTGCTAATAGCAACTGAATGCTTAAAAGTAGGCCACTAAACCCATCCTTTTCATGGCGACCTTTATGAAGAACAAGTCAGAGATTAGGCAAATCTAGGGTCAGTTATTTGTAGTGTATATAAACTGAGTAAAATATTCATAACGAAACGATAAGAACAAGAAGTATCGGATATAAATAGATGCACCCATACATTTTTTGAACAAAAAGTTCATTTGCTTCTTGCCCAGTCGACTGGGGCTGTAGAATACACCGACTGATTCTTTGTTGGATATGATGATAAACAATCAGGTTGTGAGGTTCAAGTAATGCTGGAGCTTTAGGGAATGCGGAGTACTCCTTCATTGCCATCGCTCCCAGGTCCCCTTTGACCCGTAGTGGTAGCACCTGATAAGGGTCCTATCTATGGGTCAAATAGAACTAAACTACATACTTATGCTAAACTGGATTACTTGAAATAGATCTATTTTGACATTTAAACTGCGTACTGATGCGAATCTGAATTGCTTGAAATAGAACTGTTTTGAAATTTAAAGTACGTACTTATGCTAAACTGAATAGTTTGAAATGGAATTGTTTTTGTATGCAAAACTGAATTGCTTAAAATAGAACTGTTTTTCACATTGAAACTGTTCTTATGCTAAACTGAGTTGTTGGAAATAGAACTGTTTTGACATTTAACTGTGTGAAAACAAAAACTATACTAATACGAAACTGAATAGTTTGAATAAAAACTATTTGAATAAACTGAATAGTTTGAAATAGAAATGTTTTTGACAATTAAACTGTGTACTTATGATAAACTGAATTGTTCGAAATATAACTGTTTATTTGTGTTAAAATGGATTTGGTATTAGATAATCTACAAAGGTTGATATGCCATAAAACACAAATAAACAAACATTAATTTACTTATGTATCAATGCATATTTGGATTTAATTATTTCTTGTGACACATCATACCATCAAAATGAATATTTATACGACTTATCTGCTACAAACAGCGTTGAAACTCTTTAACCAAAAGGTCCTGTTAGCGTGGTTTTGAATAAGCAGAGTGTATCCCCTATGGAGGGATAAGACTCGCCCCCACTCCTATACCAAATAAGAGTTGTCCTGGGTAGGACACTAAATTGCACCTAATGGCGAGGCTTTAGTTCTGCAGTTCCGGAGAGTGTGGAGTACTCCTCCATTGCCATTACTCTCACGTCTACAAACCTCTAGGCATAAAATAACCTAGGGCGGATTGACATACCGTTAAAATAAATAAATAAACATGCAACCAAAAATAAAATTGGGTAAATATATACAAAGGACTGCGATATATTCATACTTTTGGGTGCGTAGCCAAATCTTCGTGGGTAGAGTGTTCGCCAATGGCCCGGGAGACCGGGGTTCAATCTCAGATCGAGTCATATCAAAGACTAAAAAAATGGTACTTGATACCTCCTTGCTTAACACTCAGCATTATAAGATACGTATCAAGAGTAAAGTATAGCAATCCAGGGAAAGGAGTAGGGCCCTCCCTCACATATTGGTGTAGTAGCTATTGAAAAGAGAGCCAACTTTGAGACTTAATGCTGTTGTGTTTGGTAATAAATAACAGCTAACAATTTCTTTTTATCGCATAACACAAGAAATAATAAAATTCAAATATCTTTCATTTAGAAATAAATCAACTTTTTATTAAAAAGATGTTAATGGTTGTACTTATTTATGGGCAGTTGTATATATTTATCATTGTTTAAGCTATTCATGTTAAATTCTGTAATTTAAAACAATGAAGATTTTTTAAAAATTCATTTACTCATTGCAATGTATTTTAATGATCCTATATTTTATCTTTGGGAGTTTCTATGAAAATTATTCTAAGCTAATGAATCTTTGTGCTAAGAAAGTAAAATATAGTTTCGGCAAGATCAAACTGCAATTTGTAAAAGATGAATTGCAAATGGGTCTAGCTAGCAGTTAATCTCGAGCAGTACTCTAATAATGCTCTTGAGACGAAAGAAGCTGACAAACACATTTATTAAGCTTTTGTTTTAATTAGATCAAGCCGGCCTTTGCTATGGGTTTCCAACAGTTATTTCACAGAGAGGGAAAAGTTTAAATATCTTCCTTTCTCTTGAAATAACTCGTAATTATATAAGAAACAAGATTGCGAATAATTTATCGACGAAGAAAAAAATAAATAAGGAAAGGTAAATTAAAAAAAAAATTTCGTTGTATTAAGCAATTTTGCTGTTAAGTGATTGTGTGTGAATAAAACGTCAACTAGCATTGATGAAAATATTGGCTCTTGCAATCAACTATCAACTGTGGTTTATCGGTTATCGCTATTGGAAACGGATACGACGACTTGAGTTCAATTCCAGGACGAGGCTGTTTGCTTTTCAATATAATGCAAATATACTTGGTTGTTATTTTTTTTGCTTAATGGCATATCAACTTTAGTGGGTTATCAAATGCGAAACCTCCATTGTAGAAGAACAAAAGCGGTACAATTTAACCCATAGCTGGAGGAATAAAGAGATACATACATTTTGCAAGAGTATTAGTCCGAAAATGAACGCAATTGCATGACTAGAGTTTGAACTCACTTACTATGATGTCACAGTCGAAGACATTAGCTACTACGCTACGTAGACTCTCTCCCAAATACCATTGCGAATGGGATGAATCTAACTCTTCTCCATTCAAGTAGGAGTAAATAATAGGGAAGACTGGGCTCTTTAGCCTTGGCATGACAACCTGTCTTGGAGAAGGAAAACTTTAAATTCAAACTAACTTTGCTAAAAAAATTGACCGTGTGTCTCACTCTGCAGGTGCGGAGGAGTTTGGTATATACTAACATACAGTATCAGCTAAGCTGAACATAAGACTCCTTCGAGTTATCTTTGGGGCAACATGGAATCCCTCAGCTCTACCAAGGACAGATGTTGTTAAATTTTGCTTGGTCTGCATTAGTCGTTTAGACACTGAGAGAAACTGCGAGAAATCGCTCACCATGTCAATAAACAAAATGGTGAGAAACTGGGACATCGCGAAACGCATACCGGCCACTATAGACGCTACAAGAGATAAGAATCTGTTTTCACTTATGACGTCATCAAGAGTTGGTTCACGACGCCATCTATACCGGCTGAATTTTCAGCTTCATCCCTCCATGCAGTCGCTCTCTCGAAATCTTGACCTGTTTTTATTTTTGTTTCTTTTTATCTTTATTCTTTTATTTTTTTGAATTTAGGCAAAGAAGCATTTCTACAACAAGCCCTATCAGTAATGCCCTGCCTGACGAACATTATTACAGGGAAACGACTGTTTTAGTGGAGTCATGAAATTATTTGGTCAGTATTGACAAATAAACACATAAATAAAATGAGCTAAATAAATTTATTTTTGAAAGGGTAAACTTTAATTAAGCTATTTTCATGACGCAATCCGTAAAGTAATGCCGTCGTAAAACAGAGTTCCATTGTATGTGTCGTAATGCGAGTATTAATATGCGTCATGCAAAAATGTTGGCAGAGAAGCAAATCAAGTGTATATCACAGATATCGTTATGCAATACAAGCAAGTCAACGATGCGCCAACAAGCATTTTGGCTTCGGGCAAACCATTCAAACGCCACCTTTCATTCCGCATGTTTATTCGACTGACCAATTGTACTTGGTGACTAGCGGTGGGGACACTCCATACACACACAGCAACTTGTCGGAGCGACTTTGAATATACTGATAGTACCCTCAGCAGAAGGGTAACCCCCACAAAAAAGCGCCCTGGGTACGACTCTTAACTGCATTTGATGGTGAGATACCAGTACACGAGATCTGTGGAGTGTGGAGTACACCTTCACTGTCGTTACTCCTAGGTTTATTCTGACCGGGAGTGATAGAACCAGTGGGGTGTTTCATCTATGCTTTATATATATCTTTTCTCGATTGGTATTTACTAAATTAGACACAGTCTTACCAACATGGATCATTCAATTAGGATTAAACTCACTTCAGTAGTATTGGTGCATTACGCAAAATCACTAATCAGATAAAGTCGTCCTGGATGTTGCCTGATTAGTGATTTATTAAACATTGTTTTGTTTTATACAAATAAATCTGTTTAAAAATTATTCGTATTTTATAGGAATACTTGATGTAACTGTAAATTATTTGTAGTAAGTGAAAGCTATAATTGTTTATCAAGGATTATAAATTACTTACTGGAAACTATATAACAGTGTGGCTGCGAATATCTACTGCTAATAGGAAAGAATTACTTGAAAATATAAAATTATTTGTGTTCGATAGAAATATTTGAAAACATAAAACTGCATGGAAATTATTTGTATCTGATAGGAATACTTGATATCGTATAACTGAGTGAAAAAAAGCAGTCTTTAGAATTATAATACAAAAAAAATGAAAATGAAAGTACAAATAATGCGATTCCTTGACCTCTAGGCAAAAATAGCTCCGTCGTCTGGGATAGTAAAATACCCCGACTGAATCTCTTCAGTGGAGTAAGACTCCCCCAAAGAGTGTCTTGATAATGACATTAAATAATCTGATGCTGAGAAACCATTGGTGCTGGAACTTTGGGGAATTCAGAGTACCCCTTCATTGCCACCCCACTCACGTCCACTCCAGCCTGGAGTGGTATTACCTGAGAGGTCCTATCTGTGGTTAGATAAAACTAAAGTGTAATTATGCTAAACTGAATTGTTTGAAATAGAATTGTTTTAAATTTAACTGTGTGTAAACAAGAAACAGTATTTACGAGGGGCCTTCAATAAGTTTCCAGCCTTTTCTGTACAGGCATTTAAAATTGTCAAAGACTCGTAGATTCAGTATGTAATTGCTATACATCTTATGAGATGATAGACCAATGTTTATGATTTCAGGTTCAAATGAACAGCTGCAGCAGCAATTGGAATACACCCTACTAAAGCCTGATTGTCACAGCTGGTGAATTTCAAAAATGCAATCTGGACGTGAGGACACTTCAGAAAAACGATATGCAATAAAATCATGTTTTAAATTTGGAAAAAATGCCAGAGAAACGTATGAAATGCTTCAGACTGCTTTTCAACCATTTTGTATGAATCAAGCATCAGCTTTTGAGTGGCATAAGAGATTCAAGGAGGGCAGGAAGTCTGTGAGGGATGATGAGAGGTGTGGGAGGAGTAAGGAAGTCAGAACACCAGAGTTAATTGGCTAAATAAAGAATTTCATGGATAAGGACCGTTGTGTGTCTATAGAGACAATACGTGCACAGTTTGATGTCAGTGTGGGAACTGTACACACAATTATTCGCGAGGAACTGAAGATGCGGAAGATTTGCGCGAAGTTTGACCCAAGGGTGCTCTGAGAAGATCAGAAAGAAAGACATTGTCATGACAGCAGGGAGATGGTCGAGCTGATCAACTCAGATCCCGCAGTTCTTGATGCTCTGGTGACCTGCGATGAAAGCTGGATCTACTGCTATGACCCAGAGACCAAGAGAGAGAGAGAGTTCCCAGTGGAAGCATGCTGGCTCTCCCAGACACAAGAAGGCCAGACAGAGCAAATCCACCCACAAACTTTTGATGATCCCTTTTTTTTTTTACAGTACTGACATGATCTACATGCATTGGGTTCCCACTGGACAGACAGTCAACAAGGAGTACTATGTTGAGGTTTTAAGGGAATTCAGAAAGAGATTCCGTCAGAAGAGGCCAGCACTCTTCAAATCGGGTCAGTGGCATTTCCACCAGGACAATGCACCAGTCCACAAATCCATCCTTGTCACAGACTATTTGACCAAGATGGGCATCAAGACAGTTCCTCAGCCTCCTTATATTCTAGACCTTGCTCCCTGAGACTTTTGGTTATTCCCTAAACTCAAGGGAAAACTTATAAGCTGTCGTTATGAGACAATTGAGGAGATAAAAGAGGCTGTGACGAAGGACATGGACACGCTGACACAAGAGGACTTCCACGGGGCCTTCCAGAAGTTGTTGGAACGGTACAACAAGTGCATTGCAGCTATAGAAGATTACTTCGAAGGAGACTAGAGTTTTATGTGTGTACTATCAATAAAAGTGTCCATACGGAAAAAGTCTGGAAACTGTTTTTGACATTTAAATGGTGTACTTATGCTAAACTGAATTGTTTGGAATGGAACTATTTCGACATTCCACTGTGTGTAAACAAAACTGTACTCATAATAAACAGAATTGTTTGAAACCTTCATGAAAATGACTTAATTCGGCGTTAAATGACCCGAAAAGGGTTGATATGCCGTAAAACAAACAAACAAACAAACCAACCAACCAACTAGGCATAAAATGATCCTCGACGGGTTAAAGTGCCATTAAAATTAATCGCTCAATCGATGTGGGTGCTGACGGAAAAGAAAATACCGACGCCTTTGATATGTTTCAAGAAACTCAAGATTAGACGTAAAGATAATATAACTGTATTATAATGAAGAATTCGTATACAGATCAATAACGACACCGTAAACATGAATAAATTTTGGAAAGGATGCATCATGAAGCCACACCCGACCCCTAAATCTTGGGCTACTAGTTAGTTATATCAAACTCTAGTCTTTTCCTCAAATCTTGCTCTAAATATAATACTAATTTATTTATACTGGTTGTTTCACAATTTCTTAAACAAAATGATAGGGCACAAATATGGTTTTGGTTTAGTTTGGTTTGGTTTGGTTTGGTTTGATCTTATGACATATCAAACGTTGTTTCTTATCTAATATCAAATCCTGTTTTTTTAAATATATATTAAATATATGATTAGTAAACACATTTTGTAGATACATACAGTTAAATAAGCAGTTCTAGATTCTAACAATTCAATTTAATTTAATGGTTCCAAGTATTGTTGTGTATCACAAACAATCTAATTAAATATCAGTCATATGTTTACATACAGTAAAATTATCGAAAAATTCTATTTCAAACTATTCAATTCAGAAAAAGTCATTTGTTTGTGCTCAGTTTAAATATCAAATAGTTCTATTTGACCTATAGATAGGAACCTATCAGGTGCAAGAGGTGCCCGTGGTGTGATGGTTATCGTCGTAGGAAATGGACACGGCGACACGAGTTCAAATCCTGGACGAGACTGATTGCATTTCCCATAGCACTAGTACCCTTGGGAAAGGGTATGAATCCCATTATTCTCCCTCCAGCTATGGGTAAATAGTAGAGCAGACTGGTTTCTTCAGTCTAGGAGAAGGAAAACTCTAAATTCAAACCTGTTAAACTCTGCTTAAAAAAATTGACCTTGTGTAATATCCTGCCCGATCGGAGGGGTTGGGTAAATAGGATCACTACGGGCAAGAGTTGACATAGAAGTGATGGCAATGATGGGGTACATCACATTCACCTCAGTTCCAGCATTACTGGAGCCTCACCATCATATTGTTTAATAATGTTTGATATCTTTTCTAGGACACTCGTTGGGTGGGGTCTTATTTCACTGCAGAGATTCAGTTGGTATATTTTACAGCCCCAGCCAACTGCACTGCATATCATCTTATTCCCAAAGGCTGTTTCACAATTTTAGAAATAAAATGATTGGGCACAAACCAGATACCACAAAAGATAAAGCAATAAAAAATTAATGTACTGAGAAGTAAAAGAATACCATTTTAGTAACTGCAAGGACTTAGTCTCAATTATAAATCAAACGTGTCAATAAGAGCCTTAGAATACATGTCCCAGATCTCTACTGTTCTGTTAAAGGAACTGTTAAATGTGGCGTACAAAATTGTCAGTTACACGTGCAAATTCCTCCAGTGTGTTCGGGTTGTTATCGGAGGCTCAGTTGATGAGAAACTCGTTGCGCTACGATCTTCACAAATCCCATTAGCTTCAATACTCTTGATCAACTTGAAAATCTGACTCCAGTTTGAAAATGTGCTAACATTGACATTCCTTCTGTATCTTGGTTGAACAATCTTAAAAGACTGGCTTTGTAATGTCTTCACACAAATGATCTTCTATTCCATCGTTCAAGACATGATTTCAATATATTTGGTTAGATATGTAAAACTATAATACAGTTATAGTTAATAGTTAATTATATAATTTTCCAGAAATTATCTGACAAGAGGAAGAGAATAAAGTCAACAGGGATGATATAAAGGCAGCTTTGTTTGTGTAACATCCATTATATATATATGTGTGTGTGTGTGTGTGTGTGTTTGTGAGTATATATATATATATATATATATATATATATATATATATATATATATATTCAACCTTCTGCACAATCAGGATGAGAAACAAGGTCAATTCTACGCGGAGTTTAGCTGGTTTGATTTTCAGAGATTTCCTTCTCCTTACTGGTTGCTATTCCCAAGTTAAAGAGACCAGTCTTTCCGACTATTTACCCATTGCTAAAGGGAGTATAACTGGATTCAAATCTTTCTCAAAGGTATTAGCGCTAAGGGAAATGCCAACAAGATTTGAACTCGGATCACTGTATTCATTTTCTTCGATGGTAACCATTATATCACAAGCGCATCTTATATATATATATATATATATATATATATATATATATATATATATATATATATAGATTACTGGGAAGTTTTGTAGAACTCAGGAATTCTCCTAGTATTAGACTGACTGCCAACAACTTAATAAGTTCAAGAGGTTTTCTTGGGGGTGGTGCCCCAGCTGCTTATGTTTTTATTATGAATTATCTAAGGAATTAAGGGCTAAAAAGAGCTTATGTGACTCTTAACGGGAAGTAAGACCCACAAAACTATGTAAATGAAACAAAAATACTTAGTTTTCCTACACGCGAATCATTTGAAATGTCTACTATCATGAAACACTTGGCTGCCTCGAGTAGTGTAATGGTTAGCCAGCTTGACAAGTAAACCTGCAAGAGTGAGTTCAAGTCTCATTAGGTGTCCCATTTATTCGGCCTTGTGCTACATCGAAGCAAAAGCTTTGTAAATTACTACTCTCATGAGATTCTCAAATAGAGAATGAGATAGAGGGATAAAGGGAGAGAGAAGGGAAGGATAGAGTTAGACAGGAGGCGGAGAGAGAACAAAAAGCTGAGAAAGCTGCATAATGTTCATAAATGTAATATCATATTGAAAAAGGGGAATCTTGCATAGTTTGCAAGAAAAGCTTGCAGATCATTGTTAGTTTGGTTTTCGCAGGATGTCATACACATAACTTTTGCTATTGAAAGTTAAGCTTAGTGGGTAACAAGGTTGATGATCAATTCATGACATCCGGTTCCCATCAGATCACTGAGGCTAAGCATTAACCAACCGGTTCAGTACTTAACTGGGTGACCAATTGTAAACAAGTTAAGGCCTGTGCGCATAACTAAATCAAGTTTAGTCAACAACTTACTGAAAAAAGAAAGGAGAGATAAACAAAATATAGAAAGAATACTGTAAAAATATAATGACAATCATGGAAAAGAAGGAAGGAAGTTTGGTTGATTTTTAACGGCATTTCCACTCCTCAAGGATTATTTTATATCTACTTTTGATTGGTTTGGTTTTATGGCATATCAACTTTTGTTGGTTATTTTATGCCAAATACTGTTTTTGCATATACATCAAATATAAGATTTGTAAATATATTTTGTAGATACTCACAGTTAAATGATAAAGCAGTTCTATTTCTAACAATTCGATTTAGCATGAGTTAACAATTTTAAATGGTTCCAAGTATTGCTGTGTATCACTAACAATTAGATTAAATAATAGTCATTCATTTACTCATAGTTAAAGGATCAAATATTTCTATTTTGAATAATTCAATTTAGAATAAGTCATTTGTTTGCACTCAGTTTAAATGTCGAATAGTTCTATTTTACCCATAGATGATTTTACCCATACCCATAGAGAAGTGATGGCAACGAAGGGGTACTCTGCATTCCCCAAAGCTCCAGCATTACTCAAGCCTCACCATAAGATTGTTTAGTATCATATCAAGGATACTCGTTGGCGGGTCTTTCCCCTCGACAGAAAAACAGTCGGTGTATTCCACAACTCCAGCCGACAGGTCTATTTATATCTAGAGGTTAGGGAATTGTGTCCATTGTTCATGTATATTCACATTATGTGTTGCTGTTTCTTTAGAATTTTTGCATCCAGTTATATGATATCAATTATTCCTATCAAATACAACTAATTTGCACGTTTCAAGTATTCCGATTAAATACTAATAAATATATGTTTTCAAGTAATCATTACAATTTTATAATAGTCATTTTTGGTACGCAGTAATATAATTTCAAGTAATTAATGATAATTTTTAGTAAATAATTGAAGCTTCAAATAACTATTCTTAAAACAAATAATTTAGTTATATAGCATCAAGTGTTTCGACGCAAAAAGGATTAAACTGATTTATTTGGCCCATAGATTGGGGACTCTATCAGGTACTCCCACTCCAGTTCAGAGGGGATCTGGAAGTAATGTCAATGATGGGGGATTCCAAACTGCCTAAATCTTGAGAACTGGAGCCTTACTATCAGATGCAGTTTAGTATCATACACTGGACACCTTATTTTTTTTATAAGTCTTACTCCTCTGTTGGGGATAGTGACGGTGTATTTTAAGGAGGAAAAGGAGAAAATAAAAAGGATATAGTCGCGAAGAAAATAATGAGTGATAATGAAGAATAAGGAGGGATAATGCCAAAGAATAGAAGAGAAAAGACTATTATAAAGAAGCTTGGTTGGTTGGTGTTTTATGGCATATCAAACTTTCTGGATTATTTGATGGCAAATCTTGTTTATATATATATATATATATATATATATATTAAATTGAATATGTTTATAAAGAGATTTTTATTTTTTACACGTGTTTGTTTCAATCTTCTTAGTATCTTCCGAGTATGTTTGATAATTTAGGCTGGTTTTCGGTTTATTTAGAGGTGATTGTCCTGATGGGGTTTTCTATAATAATTTTTTTACCGGTTTTATTTCTGTCTTTCTCTTTTCTTCTTTTTCTTTTTCTCTCTTTGGACCAACAAAAAAGGAATATATATATATATATATATATATGCGAATAACTTGTTGCTGAATATTTTAGTGTTATAGAAGAACAGTAGTGATACGATTTAACCCATAACAGGAGGAATAAAAGCATTTGTATCTTTCCCAAGAGTATCATTCCGAACGTGAACGTATTAGCGGGACTGAAGTTCAAATTCGTTTACGACGATGTTGTAGTCCAGAGCGCTCACCACTACACCACGGGGACTCCAACAAGATGATAGTGATAAATAAGAGCATAATATGCTTTGAATTAACAAATGATCTTGCTGATATGGTTGAAATATTAGACCAAATATTAGTAATAGATAGGAATACTTAGTACCTTATATCTGTGTATTAACAAATAAGTTTTGAATAGGGACATTTGGATTAAGAATTATTACTTGAAGTTATAAATGAATGTGTACAGTGTTTGCCAATGGTCCGGGAAACCGCTGTTCAATCCCAGGTCAAGTCATACCAAAAACTTAAAAAATAGTACTTGATGGCGCCTTGCTTAACACTCAGCAATATAAGGTAAGGATCAAGGGTAACGTGGAGCAATCCAGGGAATGGAGTACCGTCTCAACCTACATCTCGGTGTAGTAGCTATTGAGAAGGGAGCCTCCGGGTCACCCTCGACAAAAATCGACATCTTTACTTATAAATGAATACAAATAACTATAATCATTAGTTAAAAATTTGAAAAAAAACAAAGAAATCCAAAGTGAAGGATTTATTGTTAAAGAAAGTTGATGCTATAACGTACCGGCTTTAATAAACCATCATCAGGACTTAGAAAAGATAATATCGATTGTTCTAAGATCAACGGTGGATATTTAATGGAATATAACTCACGATATCATCTTTTCTCAGTCCTGATGAGAGTTTATTAAAACCGAAACTTTATAGCGTCGATTTTCTTAATAAATTCTTCATTTTGGATTCCTTTTTTAAAATTTTTCTCCATATTATCGGATTCTTTTTCATTATTTACATCGACCACTAGTTACTTGAAACATTATAATTATTTTAAAAAAGGATTTTGGCTTTAAATAGCCCAAGGTCGACATACCATAAAAATAAACCAGCCAACGAACATAGTTAAATGAAAGAAACAATGTCACTATTGCTGCAGTAGTGTGGAACATTCAGATCACGAACTGCAATATTTAATATTTATTTGGGCTACTAACTTTATAAAAAAAAGGGGGCGCATGGCTTATGTTCTCTCTCCCTCTCTCTCTCTCTCTCTCTCTCTCACACACACACACACACACACTCTCTCTCTCTTTCTTTTTTCTTCTTGCTAACAGTGACAACATTATACCTTCAGAAAAGCATAGATAGCTTTAAGTTTGTTATATGTAATGACTTCATAGTCAGTGATGATATATATAGTATTCAATACAAATTTAATTGGAATTCTGATTTTATAACCCTATCCATTTTGAAGTATGAATTTTATCCCAAAAGCACCAAATTTATCTCAACTTGTTGATGTGCTTTAACTTAATTTCAGACTTCCTGCGATGGAAAATGAGAAAGCAATTCGACAAAAGTTCAAAGCTACAATTCAAATACTGAGAAGAATTTTAAACATGTAATTTGAGATTTCGTTGGAAAGAGACACTAAAATAGTTTTAAAATAAGGTTGAAAAACTATAGACCATGCAAAGCAAAAGAATCGGGATTAGTGTAACGGTTATCGTTTCGGTAAATAAGCTCGGAAAGCCAAGTTCAAAACCTGGTCAAGGCTGTTTGTGTTTCCCGTTGAAAGTTATAAAACTATTTCATCTGTGGAATTGCCCGTGGTGTAATGGTTATTGTCGTAGGAAATGGACACGGCGACTCGAGTTCAAATCCTGGACGAGAATGATTGCATTTCACATAGCACTAATACCCTTGGGAAAGGTATGAATCCAATTATTCTCCCTCCAGCTATGGGTAAATAGTACGGCAGACTGGGTTCTTCAGCCTTGGTTAGGCAACTAATCTAGGAGAAGGAAAACTCTGAATTCAAACCTGTTAAACTCCGCTTAAAAATTGACCTTGTGTCATATCCTACCCGATCGGAGGGGTTGGTAAATAGGATAAAACTATTTCTTTTCTTCAACAGAAAGCTATGGGTAAAAAAATTGGATATGACTGATATCTTCAGCCTTAGCAGGGTAACCACTGTACGAGAAAGAAACTCTGCCCCTTTGGACATGTTTTGTATCATAAACAGTATCAAGCCTTTAAAATTCCTACCTTATAGACAAACTATTTAAAAATCATACAGACTCGATGGTTTTTACTAACAGAGCTAATTAGCGGGCCGAAATTCGACACCCGAAAGTATAGAAGCCGGAAAAGGTAGGCATTCCAGAGGTTAGAAAATGGTACATTCGACATTTAAAAAAAATGAATTTGGTAAACTCGTCACATTGATTTTTTAAAACTATAGCACAGACAGGCACATACAAAAAAAAAAAAAGGCTAAAAAAATCAAAATCGAAACCTTTTTAGAGTTCTTTTCAATAACAGTTTGTAATTTTTTTCGTCTATTTATCACAGGAGTGCAGCTCTAGCCTAACCGTAAACAGTACAGAAAATAAAATTAGCAAACGGAGATCAAATCCCGAAGATCGCATTCTTTGAAAAGCATGAAGCTAACTATCCAAATTGGTTAGATCCTGGATTTTTCTTACTTACGGAAGCCATGTAAGACTGAAACTAGTCGTTTGCTACATCGTATCTCTCCTGAATATGCCATCAAGAACACCGTATAGTTCAGCGACGATCAGTTAAATCAAGAAATAAATAGGCTTATTGGCTTGTTTTAGTTTTTAAGGGCAGACCAATTCCTAATGGAGTATTTAAAGTCAAAGTTTAATTCCTTTGTAAATGATTGTAATGATTATATTTTCAATATTCCATTAAATTTTCTTTTTGAATTGCTGTTTTTATTTCTCTATAATCAATTGTTTACACAAATGATTATTCTCTTCTATTTTATTCCTATCTAACACTAGTAATTTGCACAGAGTTGTCTTATTTCAAGAGTTTCTAAGATAAATAATCTATTCACGATTTAGATATCAATCAACTCTCTCAATTTGATAATCATTTGTTTGCACATATGGTTTCAAGTATCTAATATCAATCGTTGGCCTAATGAACAGTGTTCGCTAATGGTTCGGGAGACCGGGGTTTAATCTCGGGTCGAGTCATATCAAAGACTTTAAAAAATGGTACTTGATGCCGCCTTGATCCTTATCATATAACGCTGAGTGTTAACTCAGCGTTATATGATAAGGATCAAGGATAAAGTAGAGTAATCGAGGAAGTGGAGTAACGCCCTTCTCTATACCTCGATGTAGTATCTATTGAAAAGGGAGCCTTCGGGTCACACTCGACTACGGACGCCAACTTTACTTTACTTTTATAAGCAATTATAGCTTCGAGTAAATATTCTTTATACATTTAATTTGCACACAGGTAAATGGTTTAAAGTTTTTCCCATCAAATAAAAATACTTTTCAAACAGATATGTTTGACTTGTACATGGAAACCCAGCAGGTACTACCACACTTGGTCAGTATAGACATGGTAGTTAAGGCAATGAAGGGGCACCCAAAGCCCCAGAAACGGGACCTCAACACCGGATGCAATTTAGTTTCCGGGTCAGGACTCCAGTTTTTTTAAGAGGGGGATTTTTTTTTGCCGAAGAATAAGTACTTTATCTTTCAGCAGAAAATGCAGTTGGCATATTCTAAGCCCCGTCGACATAGCAATTTAGTGTGAGTTTTGGTATTTAGATCGATTGAAATTAGTTTGTTACATGATGAAACGGTTAATGAACACACAGTTCGTTTCTTTCTGTTTTTATAACGAAAGTAAGTGTTATAATAGTTCATAATCATTGTTATTTATTCAGCTTTGCTTCGTCTGGCACACAGACATTTAGTTTATAATTATTATTACATGGTTGGAAAAGAGGATGACAGAATTTTGCTTTTTGTTAAGTTTGTATTTCGACAGGTTTATTTCATTTGAATATGTAATTAAAATGGCTTCTCTAAGGGACAGACGTAAATATTCCATGATAATCAAATTGTTGATCAGACAGAATCAAAATTATAATCATTTTTAAAATCATACTTCGTCTAGAAATTAAATGACAGGATTCAAAATTTCCTTTGTATTTTACATCAAATCTTTTATCTTATTAACTCAAAGAGTAAAGGGGGTGTCCTCGTGGTGTAATGGTTAAAGCGATGGACTGAGGAATCGTAGTAAGCGAGTTCGTACTCCAGTCGCGCTATTACGTTCACTTTCGGACAAATACCTTTGGGAAAGGTATGACCCCCCTATCCTCCCAGCTATGGGTTAAATAGAACCACTACTGTTCTTCTTGGAGAATAGCTTTGGCATTAAATAACCAACAAAGGTTGACATGCCATTAAACAAAGAAACCAAACCAATCAAAGAGTAAACTGCCCAGTGGGCTTGGGCTGTAGAAAACACCGACTGCATCTCTGCGGAGGGGTAAAACTCCCCCAACGAGTGTCCTGTATATGACACTAAACAATCTGATGTTGTGTCTCCAGTAATGCTGGATCTTTGAGGAATAGGGAGTACCCCTTCATTGCTATCGCTCCCGGGTCCCTCTCTGGCTTGGCGTGGTAGCATCTGGTAGGGTCCTACCTATGGGTTAAATAGAATTGTTTTTGACATTTAAACTGAGTACTTATGCTAAATTGAATTGTTTGAAATGGAACTCTTTTGACATTTGACCGTGTGTAAAAAAAACTATACTTATACAAAATTGAATAGTTTAAAATACAACTGTTTATATGTTTGAAAATGGATTTGGTATTGAAATAACCTACAATGGTTGATGTGCCACAAAACCAAACCAAAGAGTAAACAAAATGAAGAAATAGACAGAAGAAACTTTGATGATCATTATGAGCAAAAAGTTCTGTAGCTGATGTTCGATTTGAGTTGGTGTATTTTTAAAGAAGCACTTGATCATCCGCGTCGTCTGCATCAGTAAAAATTTCCGTGGGATGGTGTGAAACTGTTTAGATTCATTGACATTTATAAAATGAAATCACGTTAGATATGTGACAATGTATCTCTTTGAAAGACTCCAGTGACTATGTCAAAGAAATGGGGGTCACTATTAGGTGATGATGTGTGTTGTTTTGAACAAAACCTGGAAGCAGCACCTTCAAACCAGCACCCTACAAAGCAGCAGTTGTACGGACACTTACTTCCTATCACACAAACTATCCAAGTAAGACGAACAATACATGCTGGATACTTCTGGGAAAGTAAAGACAAACTCATAAATGAGGTTCTCCTATGGACCCCATTTTAGGAGGAGTAACTTCTAATGAATCTATTTGTAAACCCCCTCTTGTGTAAATAAAATCATCCCATTCACCAGAGGTGATACAGCCAACTGGTGGGAAAAACACTGAAAGAAAAACTGGAGTTCAACCAGAAATAAAGCGTCGGACTAGTTTTTTTTAAAGCGACGAACAAAGTAAAAGAAAACGGACACTGGCAAAGAACATAACAGAGGCAACGAGAAGCTAATGACTCAACAATAGCAATTACATCAAAAAGGTTGACAGAAATTCTAAGACAACAAGAGCAACTGAACAAGCACATCTTCAATTATAAAGTTTTCTGTATCAGAATTTTAACATTTAATTATTAGCAGCCGCAGATTCTATCAGCAGTTTAGAAGTTGCGGCTGACTCTTCTTTACTATTAAAGAGTTCTGCTGTGTTCGCCAATGGCCCGGGAGACCTGGGTTCAATCCCAGGTCGAGTCATACCAAAGACTTTAAAAATGGTACTTGATACCACCTTGCTTAACACTCAGCATTATAAGGTACGGTTCAAGGGTAAAGTGGAGCAATCCTGGGAATGGAGTAGCGCCCTCCCCTACACCTTGGTGTAGTAGCTATCGAAAAGGGAGCCTTCGGGTCACCCTCGACTACAAAATCGGGAGTGGCCCAGTCTGCTGGGGTTTTCAGAATATACCTGCTGCATCTCTGTAGAGGGGTAAGACTCCCCCAAAGAGTGTTCTGGATGTTACACTAAACCATCGGATAGTGAGGCCCCAGTTATGCTGGATCTGTGGGGAATTCGGAGTACTCCTTCATTGCCATTGCTCCCAGGTCCTCCCAGGCTGGGAGAGGTAGCATCTGATCGGGTTCTATCTGTGGGTCAGATAGAACTAAATTGTGTACTTGTACTAAACTGAATTGCTTGAAAAAGAAACTGAGTGAAAAAATTTGTGGAGCAGTTTTCTCAGTTCAGTGTTTGAAACAACTGTTTCAAGTTAGCCAAAACGCGAGGCAGACTACTACCTGACTTTCGTATGTTTCATGAAAAGCGAATGCGAAAAATTCAAACAGTCGCTTCAGGAAGATCAGTTTAAATGCTTTATTTTGAATTGTTTGGCTTTAATCTTTCTCCTCACGACGCAGATGTTTTCATTCGACAGCTATTGAAAGACATTACAGCGAAAAATATTACAACAGAGTGTCGACGTTTAATCAATCTCAAGCGTGACATCGGATGGTACAGCACACCGTGAAAACTCCAACAACAGTCCAAGCAGGAAAAGATACTCCAAAGGCATCTAAAAACAGGCCACCAACAGCATATTGGTCTTGTAGTAAGTGATATCATTCATGTTGTGGCAATTCAAAACATACCAGTATCAGAAATGGAACTGATGTAGATACAAGGAAGTTATTTGCTACTTGCCGAAAACTAAAACTTTTAACATAAATAAAACAATAGACCCCCGCTCTCAATTTCAGTTCAAAATATTTTCTGCAAAACGTTGTGCCACACACACACACATGCTAATTCGATGATTCCAAGTTTATTTTGAGTCTCGCAGAAAATATGTCAGTTTGAGTTAACAACATTCCAGTCCGTTTTTAAATTGACACCGCTTGGACAATAATTGGTAAACCTGGGGTTGCAAAAAACTAACCATCTAGCTCGAAGTGTTTCAGGTGATATTATTCAGCTAATAGTTAAGCTAAATTGTTCTGTGTCTTTCAACGACAAAAATATTGGTAAATCTGGCATAGAAAAAACTAACCAAGTAACTCAAAGGTTTTCAGCCTGTATTATTCAGCTAAGATGAGCTGAGCTGTAATTGTTTTTCAATAAAAAAAATTATGTAGGAAATTAGTGTTTTTTATTTACTTGAACTTAGCTGGATTGAAGAACTTTATCTTTTTAATGCCCCCACCTCACATTTACATATTACCGTTGCTTCAGAAATTGATAAAAGAAATCATAAACAGAAGGTTTTTTTCGGTAATGTCTTTGGTGCTGTACCAAGGTCAAGACTAATGTAAAATTTGAAGGAAAATGAGAAACTGGTTTTCAAACATCCGCTATCAAACGCTAATCTTGTTGCTGTAGATAAAGAATTAGTTTTAGTATGAATAATTTACCTGTTGATATACTCCGATTTAGTATATCAACAGGTAAATTATTCATTGTGAGTGGCTCCCATTGCCTTCATAAAAAAGTTCAATGGCAAAATACGCTTACGTTCGGATAATTCCACAAGGTGTTGGATGTATAAATTAATATCCACTACCTATGCCGGAAGAGTTATTTAATAAACTCAATGCAGGAACCTGATTCGCAAAGCTTGACCTTACTGACACCTACTTTCGTAGAGATTGATGTGGATTCTAAAAAGTTACATATACATCGGAGATTGTTCAGATTTTCGCGTCTTCCGTTTGGGATGAAGTCGAAGCCAGCTATATTCCAACAGACGGTGTTTTCCGTACTAACAGGGTTTCCAACTTACATCGATGGCATAAAATTCAACCCAGTTGGCTGGAGCTGTAAAATACACCGACTGCATCTCTGGTGATGGGTAATGTATTGGTACACCCGACCTCGCCAAACTTAGTGATGATTCCGCTTCAAATCCGCTGGTCAGATATATCTTCAAATGATACGATCGATTCGCTATCTGCCCACGTTGTGTTTTTTAGATCCAGACAACAGCTCAATCACTAATCGGAGTTGCCGGTCGAATGAGACCACACAATTAAGGAGGCAAAAAAAAATTATCCATGCCAACAACAGAGAACAAATACAGCTTTGTAACAATAATAATATTTAGTAAGAAAAGAAAAGAAATATCTTTGGATAATAGTACAAGCATCCACCCATCACAGTCTGGTGGGATTCAGAGAACCAGTTAACAAATTATCCGTCTTTTGATTTCTTGCATAAGATTCGGTTTTCCTATTTTGGCTGTCCACAGCCTGGAATAAAGCAATCGCAATGGCGGTTGTATTCGCTTTCTCTCAGTCCTTGGGATTATTTCGCAATGTTGTAATATGACAGGCTTTCTTTACTTTCTATATAGAGGCTGGTCAGGTTGAAGGCCAAGATATGGAATCTAGTAGTCATCTTTTTCTACTAAGGGGTTAATGCGGGCGTTCTCTGTCTCTCTGCAATTATTGTTTTTTCTCAATTTACTTCGCTTCTCCTACACCCAAGGTAGTCTGGTAAAAAGTCAGGTTTTTAGAGCGACGGGAAATTCAACTCGTGTTCTCTGTAGGACTCTATTTCTTCTCTTCCCATGTTCGCCTTTCTCCCTTTACGTTTTCAATACCCGGGGTAGTCTGGGAAAAGACCCTTTGAGGTATCATTATTTCGATTTCTCTTCACTTTTCAATCTGACACAAGTGCATATTTCGTCCGCTCCTCACTGATCTCTAAAGTATCATATTATCTCGATTACTATTCACTTCTTTATCTCCACAAGTTGGGCATAAGGGCATCTCTAGGCGTCGTATTATCTCAGTCTTACTTTGCTTCTTTCATTGTGCTGTATATTGGTAAGACCACATCACGTCCAAACAACATGTAATATGGCTTTCGTCTGCTTTTCCACTCTGGGCAGTCTGGCGCAAGGCCTGGGCCAAGAGCAGCGTTAATCTAGTAGTTACTTCGCACTCTCTTCGTGGGTCTCTTCGAGAGCAAAAAAAAAAAATTGTATTTTATATATATCACCATCGGAGGGGTTGTAATGGTGGCGAACCTAAGAAACATTACACTTCTGATTTAGCTTCCAGCATTCAATTCCGCCTCTCACAGTTTATCAACCCGCTTCACATTCGCTTTACTCTTACTTTTACCCAGAAGGTACGGTCTTTTCCAAATTGGGAATTATTACAATCCTATGTCAACATGACATGATGTCAGTAACTGTTCATTCATAACGGTAGGAGAAGTGAATCAAAATTTACCAATCTGAAAAATTGAAAAAAAATTTTTTTCGCTCTCTGGCGCTGATGGGAAATGCTGATCTCCAGGCCAAATCCCTCAGCCAATTTTCAGCCTACCTCGGATTTGTAGACAAAACAATTCTGTTTGGGATTTTGATTCATGAGAATAATAGCAATCGTTTCAATATATGTATATATTTTTTTCTTTTTGGTATTTCTTTTTGTATTTACTCAACTATTCCGCTTCAGGCTGGACGTGTCACAAGGCTAAATTCAAAGTCTGGTTTGAATTCAGAGTTTTCTTTCACCTAGACTGGTTGCCAAACCAAGACTAAAGATCCTCGTCTACATCATAATTCATCCATAGTTGGAGAGGGGAGAGGTTTAACAATGCCTTTCCATATACCATTAGTATGAAGTGTAACGCAAGCAGCTTCGTTCAGGATTTGAACTCAGGTCATCGATTCCATTTTCTACGACGATAACCGCTATGCTAAGCGCGCCTGATTTATTGTTCTCTGTTCACAGTGAAAAATGAATGATAACCAAAACTCTGTATATCAAACGCTACGATATTACAAAAATAAGAATTACGCTTTGGTGATACGAGAAATCTTGTTAGCAATGACCCAACCACACAAAATCTATTTTTTGCAAGATGACGTTGTGGCTAACGTACTGGACTTCGACGTCGTTGTAAGCGAGTTTACACTCCTGTAACACCTTTACGTTCACATTCAGTTTAATGCCTTTGATAAAAATATAACACCCCCGTATACCCCGCAACTATAGATGAAATCGTTAGAATGACTTTGGCATGAGATAGCCCACGAAGGTTGATACGCCATTAAACGAAGAAACAGCACCCAACCATCGACTTCTTGTTTATTGTGTAAACAAGGAACTCTCACTATTCAGCAATTTTACGATTTAGTTATATTTTTATTTATTGGTATTTTTCTTATTTAAAAAGTATAATATAGAATGATACACCAAAGTAATAATTACGAAGTGCTGAAAGGTTTTCGGTCCAACCAAGACGGAACTGACCTGGAACCATAAAATGTAAATGGTATTACACGTGTTCATTGGGCTGTTTAATACACTTAGTGCATAATTTCTCTTGTTTTTTAACCATTAAAAAGGAAACAATAATAAGTTTTTAAAAAAGTTAAAGGCATTCCTTTCTTGAATAGTGTATCATTCTTAAAAGACTTAACTGAAACATGGATATTTACTTTTAATGTGGAAAAGGAAATATTGATTTGGTTTTATGGCATATCAACCACGGTAGGTTATTTAACGCAAAATCCGATTTATACGAATGTAAATATACAGGATTTGTAAGCAAGTAGATAAGTTTAGTTTTCATTTTGTTGATAACATTTTTACACGAATCTGAGCTCATTTTTGCACACGGTTGAATAGTTTAAAGTATTGTTATGTAACATTAACAATTATACATCAGTCATTCGTTTGCACACATTTAAATAGATATACTTATGGTTTGGTTTAGTTTAGTTGGGTTTTATGGTATATCAACTATTGTCAGTCATTTTATGCCAAATCCTTTTTATACAGATAAATTAAATATTTATGATTTGGTTTGGATGGGTTTTATGGCATATCAACCCTTGTGGGTTATTCAATGAAGAATCATTTTTATACATATATATTAGATATATGATTTCTAAACACATTTTGTAGTTAACATTTTTGAATAAGCCTACATCTGTTTATTTTGTACACCGTTAAATAGTTTCAAAGAACAAAGTTTAACACAGGTCCTATTTTTTGTTTACTCACAGTTAAACGATCAAATAGTTCTGTCAAAGAATTCAGTTTCATATGTTAACAGAATTAAATGGTCCCAAGTATTGCTATGTATTACTAACAATTCAATTAAACATCAGTCATTTGTTTACACACAGTCAAATGTAAAAAAAACCATTTCTATTTAAAACAATTCAGTTTAGCAGAAGTACACGGTTTAGTTCTATATGACCCATAGATAGGACTACCAGATGCTACCACTCCGGGTCAAACTGGACCTGGGAGCAATTGAAATCAAGGTTTACTCTGCATTCCCCAAAGCTCCAGCATTTGTGAAGCCTCACCATCAGATTGTTTTGTGTCATAGCCAGGTCATTCGTTGGAAGGGGATCTTAATGCAGTCGGTGTATTCTACAGAACAACCCGACTGGGCTAGGAAAACGAAATAGTTTTCTTGATTAAAAAAATACACAAACAAATCAACACTAAACTAAAACAACTAACGACTTAATCAAATAAGCAGTCAAGTTTTCAATCATAGAAGTTTGGCGATTAAAACTTAATTTAAATTCGTAAGTTTCGATATAACACAAAAAATGGGGTTAGATGAAAATTTACAAAGGGTTAACGGGGAAAAGTAGACGTTTCTGATGTAAATTTCAAAAAATGTTAATTGAAGAAAAACGAGGAGGAAATCAAAAGATAAGTTTGACATTATTCCCGTAATTTGTCTATTTGTTTAAATAACACGGCCTTTGTGGTTATGTGATAATAATTCAAGGGTCTACAATGCATATTTGGAGAACTAGGTCTTATGGAAAGCTGACGATATTTCGACAGAGAGAAGGGAAAACAGAAGAAGATGGACGGTTGAAAGAAAAAGAACGAGGTTGAAAGATGTATAACGAAAAAAGAGAAAGTTATCTGAAAAGAATAAAAGACAAAAAAGAAGCTTGTAAAGAGAGGGTGAAATAGTGAGCAGAAATTTTAAGGAGGAAGAAACGTAAAAGAAAAAAAAAGAAAGAATTAAAGGGGATTTGATGAGAACACTGTAAAAGGAATGGAAACAAAGATATATATATAATAAGACGATCCTAAAATCAGAAAGGCTCCGGTTGTAAGAGCGGTCCTTAATAATATTGAAGCTTCTATTGAGGGAGTATGGAAGAATTCTGATCATCGTTTCATTGTTATCACAGTTATATCGAGAATTTTTAAGATAATGCATAATTTTAGGCATGAATACATATACCACAAAATTAACATTCAATGACGAATGATTGCGAGTCCTTGAGACGTTGTGGCTAACGTTCTGGACTGCAGCATCGTAGTAAACGAGTTCTAACTCCTGTCGCTCTATTATATTCACTTTCGGATTAAAACCCTAAATAGTATCTAACCCAGTAGGCTGGGGCTGTAGAATACACCGACTGAACCACTGCAGAGGGATAAGACCCCACCAACAAGTTTCCTGGATATGACACTAAACAATCTCATGGTGAGGTTCCAGTAATACTGGAGCTTTGGGGAATGCGGAGTACTCCTTTATTGCCATCGCTCCCAGGTCCGCTTTGACCCGGAGTGGTAGCACCTGATAAGGATCCTATCTATGGGTTAAATAGATCTAACTGCATACTTATACTAAACTGAATTGTTTGACTGAACTGAATAGCTTGAAATAGAAATGTTTTTGACAAACCGTACTTACATTTAAACTGCGTGCTAATGCTAAACTGAATTATTTGAAATGGAACTGTTTTTTGACATTGACATAGTACTTACACCAAACTAATTTGTTTGATATAAAACTCTTTTTACAGTTAAGTGTGTGTGAACAAAATCTGTACTTATATTAAACTGAATTAGCTGAGTTAGAGCTGTTTGACTAAACTGAATTGCTTGAAATAGAAATGTTTTTCACAATTAAGTTGTACTTACATTTAAACTGAGTGCTTATGCAAAACTGATTTGTTTTAAATTGAACTATTTTTGACATTGAAACTGTACTTACACTAAACTGAATTGTTATATAGAACTGTTTTGACATTTTACTGTGAGAACAAAATCTGTACTTACACTAAACTGAATTAGTTGAATTAGAACTGTTTGAATAATCTGAATAGCTTGAAATAGTAATGTTTTTTTCAATTGAACAGTGTACTCCTGCTAAACTGAATTGTTTGAAATAGAACTGATTATTCACATAAAAATGGATTTGGCGTAAAATAACCTACAAAGCTTGATATGCGATAAAAACAAACCAATAACAAAATAGTATCACTATTATTCTTCTATACGGAAGGCTTTAGCATTAAATAACCAACGAAGATTTATGTCATTAAACAAAGAAAGTGAATTACGAGGTGCATACGATAGGTTTCCAGACGTTTTTCGTACGGGCATTTTAAATTGTCGTAGACTCTTGAAAATTCAGTATGTTATTGCTATACATCGTATGAGATGACTGACTAATTTTTATGATTTCAGCTTCAAATGAACAGCTAATGTAGGAATTGGAATACGCCATACTAAAGCCTGATTTTCAGAGCTGGTGAATTTCAAAAATGCAATCTGATACTTTAGAAGAACGATATGCAAAAAAATTCTGTTTTAAACCTGGTAAAAATGCCACAGAAACGTATGGAATGCTTCAGACTGCTTTTGGAGCATCTTGCATGAATCGAGCATCAGTTTTTGAGTGGCACAAGAGATTCAAGGAAGGCAGGGAGTCGGTGAGGGACGATGAGAGATGTGGGAGGAGTAAGGAAGTCAATACACCAGAGTTGATTAGCCAAAGGGTTAGGGTTAGGGTTACTATGTTGAGGTTTTAAGGGGATTCAGGAAGAGATTCCGTCTGAAGAGGCCAGCACTCTTCAAATCGGGTCAGTGGCATTTGACTGTTTGACTAAACTGAATTACTTGAAAAAGAAGTGTTTTTCACGATTAAACTGCGTACTTGCATTTAAACAGTGCACATATGCTAAACAGAATTGTTTAATATAGAACTGTTTTGACATTTAACGGTATGTAAACAAAAACTATTCTTATACTAAACTGAATTATTTGAATTAGATCTGTTGGAATAAACTGAATAGCTTAAAATAGAAATGTTTTTGACAATTAAACTGTTTACTCATGGTAAACGGAATTGTTTGAAATAGAACTGACTATTTGGATAAAAATGAATTTGGCGTTAAATAACCTACGAAGGTTGATATGCAATAAAGCCCAACAAACCAACCAACACACACACACACACACACACACACACATATATATATATATATATAGAGAGAGAGAGAGAGTGATATTTCTGTGTAAAAATTGTGCAATATTTTTTCTGCATATATATATATATATATATATATATTCTCACACTCACATAAACTAATATCAATTTTGATAAAATACTATATATATATATATATATATATATGCGTTTAGTATTGGGTGTAAGTTTAGATGCTTGCTGTAGTACAATGATGATCAAATTCATCAATTTACTAGAGTAGTTCGTTCGCTACTTTAGCCTATTGTAAGTCTCTAAAACATAAGATACCCTAGCTCGGCTCACATGACAGAAAGAAAGAAAGAAAGAAAGAAATTATAAAATCAACCAACCAAACAAGCAAGCCAAAACAGAAAATAAGTATTAGGTGAAATTAGAAGGGAAAACACGAAAGAAAGCAAAGAAAAGAAAAAAAGAGGAAAAACAGTAAGAAGTCGAAAAAAAAGACGACAAAAAGAAAGTCGGGAAAAAAAGGAAGAAATTTGAGAGCGAGGGAGAGAAAAAGAAAGATCTGAGAGAGAGAGAGAGAGAGAGAGAGAGAGAGAGAGAGAGACCTGTTGGCCAAAACAATTGTAAAGTCTTCTAAAAGAAACGAATAATTATAAAGCCTGCCAGCAAGCGAACCAAACAAAAGGATGGTGCCATTAAGCATGATAATGATTGTAGCACTGGCCACAAAAGTCTGTAACGGAGCACCTTGGTCAACTTTCCCCGTCCTCTCCCTAAAAATGCCAAAGCAGAGGACAAAAGGAAAAGAATTTCTTTATTTTTTGGCCTAATTATGTTAACTAGTTGATACATTAATTGCAACGGTCGGCAATTGCCAGCCAGTTCACCCTTTACGCCGATTACACGAACATCGACAAAACATTAGCAAGTACGCACGTGCGCTCACTCACACAAAACACGCATGCGCATACGCCCTTGCACACACCTTACACACTATGTACCCACGCTATACACATCAGCGTGTACACATCTCGTGAATATTCAAGCGCAGTATCGACCAGTTGACGTTGCTTAGAATACGTCAACTGCATCACGTGACCTATCACCCAAAAGATTGATTAATCTATTTTAAGGGCATATCAACCCATGTGGTGTTATTTTATGCCCAGAGGTTAAAGAATAACACATTTTCCATTTGTATCTACATATTTTCTTTAGTTTCTTGGTTTGGTTTGGTTTGGTTTGGTTTCTTTGTATAAAGGCATATCAACCTTTGTGAGTTATCTAATGCCAAAACCATCCTTATAAAAGAGGAATAGTCATAGTATTTAATCCATTGCAGGGGGATAAAAAGGGCTCATAGTTTTCCGAAGAGTATTAGTTCAAAGGTAAGCATAATAGCATGACAGGAGTTCAAACTCACACCCTACGGTGTCGCGCAGGCCAGCATGTTAACGATGACACCACGAAATCTCTCTCGCTTAGTTACTTATATATATATATATGTATATATATATATATACGATTATATGATATCAAGTATTCTGTCTAATATAAATTATTTGCTGACAGATCAGTTTGACTCATTGCATAAAAAGTACTACCACTCCGAGTACGAGTGGATCTGGGAGTAATGGCAATGAAGGTGCACTCAACACTCCCTAGCGCTCTAGGACTGGATCCTCACTATCAGATGAAGTTTATACTCATAACACCATCTTTTTGTGGAGATATCACAGGAGATACTGTCCTCGTATTCCAATCTTCATCGATACTTTAAAATAACTTTTTTTATCCTCATCTGACTACATTTTTATTGTTGTCCTAAGAAGACACATGATCACACATACGTATTTACACGAATTTATGCATACAAAAACAAACAATCATATATATATATATATGCATATGTATATGTGTGATGTGTGTGTGATGTGTGTGTGAAACCTAGCCATCAAGATGGCCCAGTCGGCTCATTGCATAAAATACACCGACTGCATTACTTCAGAGGGGTGAGACCACATCAATTGTCCAGGATAAGACACTAAACCATCTGATGGTGAGGCTCCAATAAAGCTGGAGCTTTGCGGGAATGCTTTTGCTCCAAGGTCAAGTTTGGCCCGGGGTGGTAGCACCTGACAGGGTCCTATCTATGAGTCAAATAGACCTGTTTGACATTTAAACTGATTGCAAACAAATGACTTATGTTGAATTGAATTGTTAGAAACAGAACTGTTTGGTCATTTAACTGTGTATATCTACAAAATTTGTTTACACAGCCTATATTTAATATATATTTAAAAACAGGATTTGGCATTAAATAACCAACAATGATTAATATGCCATAAAACCAATATTTAATAGAATTATTAGTGTTAGATAGCAATAATTGAAACCATTTAACTATGTTGAAATAATAGTGACACTAATGGGAAAAAATTACTTCTATCTCGTTTTAGAATGAAGTTACCTGCAAACTATGTGCACAAATAAATGACTGATGTAAAATTTGTGATTTTTATATAGAAAACATTTAACTGTATGCGAAAAAAAATTAGCTCAGGCTCGTTTAAAAATGTTACCAAGAATGTGTTTACGAATCTTACATATTCAATATATAAATAGGATTTGGCATTAGATAACCTAAAATGGTCGATATGCTATAAAACCAAACCAACTAACCGAGCAACTGGTAAAACAGTAGGGAAGATTGGATTTTCTAGATTGTGTAGGGCGGCCGGTCTAGTAAAAGGAAAAGCTTCGAATTCAAGACCTGAGGAGTATTGTTCAGTAAAACCTGAAGGAAATCGGTGCACCATTTTTCTGACATCAGTTTATCTATAAAGTGTGACTGGTTCTACACAATCTTTCACCACTACGAACAAATAACCTGGGTAGGAAGTGCAATACTTCATATTTTTAACCTGTCACGTGATGGCTCACGGAGACGAGGAGGTGGGAATGATACTCCCCCCCACCGTTGAACTAACATTATATAGGAGTCAAAAAGTGACCGTTAGGAGAGAATGTGGGTCACGCAGATGTTCGCACTTAAGTGACCTTGGGTCGCCGGACATCGGAAGGGGAAAGAAAAATGAAGCCAAATGATTGGCGGGGGGCCCCAAACGGAAATGGGGTTCCCTTCCCCTCAGCGGAAGTAAATACAAAAAAGGGAGTTTTTGAGCAAGTCTGGTGGCAGACGGACGATAGCCATTTTGCTCAGGGCTAAAGACAAAAAGACTGAGACACGAAGAACTCCAAAATCCTCCAAGCCAGCATTAAAAACAGTACAAAGTCTATTAGCCCGTGAAAGAAGAGAAATTCTCCAGTGGAACCCCGTCAAAAAAATAAGATAAGTAACTTTGGGACATTTTTCCGTTACACCCAAATTTTGTTACCACTCTCTCTCTCAATTTGAAAAAGGATAAAAGTCAAGAAAAGACATTTATATTCATGGACTATCCTATAATATATTTTTGACACTTTGAACATATATATATATATAACCGTAGTAAAGAACCTATGTATTTTCATTTTACCATGTGGTCTATGTTATTATTCCATGCTTTCCTTTCAGCTTCTATTCGCCTTACATTATCTTGCTTAGAACTGTCCTATTAATTCCTAAAGTATCACACGGGAAACCGGAGTTGCCGACTACTACAACAACATTAATATTATTACAACTAAGACCTATAGGCCCGTATTCTTCTATTATCTAAGGGAAAGAAGTTTAGCGGCCTGGTGGGTGTGTGATAGTGTGAAATTTTGGACCCCTTTGCCAGCGGTGGCCAGTCTGGCTTTAAATTATTCCCTCATGTAATATGCCAGTTCTTATCTGCCTGAGAAAAGAACTCTGAACAGGACTTATTTCTGTAGGGGATCAAGTGCCAACCTGCCCCGTCTTCACACGTGCGAAAATAAAGTCCCGTTTTGGGATTTTAGTCAATTTCGCCGTCACAGACTTGAAATAGGGGCTCGTCCGGGATTTATTATGATAAATAATATTTATTGCTTGTAGTCGTGTGACAATTCCTGCCGTCTAAACCTACCCTGGGAGACCGTGAAAGGAAAAAAAAGGAATATTGTTGAAACAGTCAAATTACTCGTTGATATAACTGTTTGGGAAAAATTAAAGAAAATATGGACAAAATAGAGAACTTTTTAAAAGAACCCTCCATGGAAAAGTTGGAGAGGCTGAGAAAAAGCGAGATAATAAAAATTGGCGAGAAGCTTGAGTTAAATGTTCAGAAAATTATGAGGAAACATGAACTCGTTATAAAAATAGCAAGACACATGGTCGACGAAAATGTGTTCGAGGAAGCAGTATTAGAAGAGCTACCAACGGAAATGATAAGAATGACTCCAGAAGAAATTGAACTGGAGAAAATTAAAATACAAGCACAAATGGAACTACAGAGAAATAAAATGGAACTGGAGAAAATAAAAATTCAGCAAGAAACAAGGCTGCGAGAAGTCGACTTGGCAATAAGAGGACGCAAAGGAAGCCATGACAGTTTCGAAGTAACGAAGCAAGCGAGGCTAGTCCCAAAATTTGAAGAAGCCAACGTGGATGGATACTTCGCACATTTTGAGCGAACTGCGCTAAATCTTGGATGGCCGAAAGAATGCTGGTCGATGCTACTCCAAACTGTGCTGACAGGAAAAGCACAGAGAGCATATGCAACTCTGCCCACAGAAAATTGCGCCGACTACGATTTGGTGAAAGCAGCGGTTCTTAAAAGCTTCGAATGGGTTCCAGAAGCTTATCGACAGAAATTCCGAACACAGAGAAAAACGGAAAACCAGTCTTATGTGGAATTTCTGAGAGAAAAAGAGAATGCACTGGATAAGTGGTATGACTCTAAGAGGATAGACGGAGACGCTGAGAAACTCCGGCAGCTAATATTAGCTGAAGAATTTTTAAACTGTGTGCCAGAAGAAGTCAGGGTTCACCTAAGTGAAAGAAAAACTGACGTGACCTATGAAATGGCTGCACTAGCAGACGAATACATCCTCACACACCGAAAGACAAAGGAAAAAACCTTCACGGGAAACAGAGTGAAGTTTAAAGCTGAGTTAAGACCTAAGGAAGAAAATAGAAGGACCTTCCAAAGTAGCAGCAGAACAGTGGTCTGCTACAAATGCGGAAAGGCTGGTCACATAGCCATAAGGTGTCAGCTTGGAAAAGGTCCTGAAAGAAACCAGACCCAGCCGAGAAAACCTCAAGGAGCTGTAACAACACCTAGAGGGAACCAATCCTATCGACCCTGGACGAAAAAAGGGATGATAAAAGGCCCACACGGAGGACCAGTGGAAGTCTCAATTTTACGAGATACCGGAGCATCTCAGTCGTTACTTCTACGAAATAAATTACCTAAAAGGGTAATAGAAGCAACACGTGAGACTGTGATGATAGAGGGTATCGGCGGAAAGAGGGTAAAAATACCGCTGTGTAAAATAACGCTGAAGTCCCAGTGGAAAAATGGACCAATTCGAGTTGGGGTGGTAGATAAACTACCTATGAAAGGAATTTCCCTCATACTGGGAAATGAAGTAAGAAAAAAGTGTCACCCGAAAAATATGGCGAAAATAAGCGCCATAAATGAAGAAAGAAAGATGGCGAAGATAAGCGCCAAAAATGAAGGAGGAAAGATGGCGAGAACGAACGCCAAACATGGACAGAAGATGGCGAAGATGAACACCAAAAATGGAGAAAGCAAATTGGCGAAAATGAGCGCCAAAAATGAAGGAGACAAGATGGCGGCTGAGCCACGTGGGCGGCGCAAACGACATGGTCGCTCGCAGAGGGAGAAAGTGGAAAGGAAAGAAGTGAACCTTCCACCCCTCAATAAACAAGAAGATAAAAGGACCAGGCGTCAGAGAAAAGATGAAGGTCCAACGAATAATGGGGATAAATTCCCTAATACTTATCGAGAGGATAAGAGAAAAATAAGAGGACCCTCACACAGGGCTAAGAAAGAATTTAAAAAGGGCGACGAAGTCCTGCTACTCTCCGCAAATAAGGGACCACACTGTGGTGGACGATATGTAGGTCCCTACGTAATATCACAGAGAATAGACAAGAGGACATATAGAATTGATACCAACGAGGGAAAGAAGAAGACACAAGTGTGTCACACAAACAAATTGAAGAGATATGTCCGTCGAGAAGGCCAACCTCGAAAAATTGAGAACTCGGCAATGCCGAATAAATTCGAGGAAAAATTAGGCCAGTTGTCTGTTTCAGAGAGAGAGGGCTTAGGAAAATTAATAAAAAAGTACCCAGGCTTATTTCTCTAACGCCCCACGAAAATGTAGTAGCAGAATATTCTTTCATAGTTGTGGAGAGAAAGAAAGAGAGAGAGAGAGAGAAACTAAAGAAAATGAGGAATTCTCGTCCCCAATGTTGAAATATGAGATGGACGAGAAAGCTGTGCGTCAACAAGTGACGGAGAGGGGAAAGAGAGAAAAGAAAAGGAAGTTTCTTCCCCCAGAGCTTAATAACCAAGCTTATAAAGTCGTCAAAAGTGACGAAGAAAGAAAGAAAGAAAAAGGGAGTTACCTCCTCAAGATTTGAAATATGATACGGCCAAAAGCCGAGAGAGAAAAAGAAAGAAAGGAAAACGAGATTAAAGAAAAAGAAAAGGGAGAGAGAGAGAGAAAGAAAGAGAAGAGAAATTGTTTTCCCCTATAGTGAAAATTAGGAAGGACGAAAAAAGGAAAAGGAAAGAATTCGTCAAAGCGTGAAGAAGAAAGGGGATGAAAGAAAAGTAAAGTGAGAAAAAAAAAGTGAAAGAAAAGGAGAAAGAACAGTGAATTGAATTGCCTTTTTTTTTCTATGGTATTTCTATTCATCCCCCTTTCTTCTCTTAAGAGAGGAGGTGTCACGTGATGGTTCACGGAGACGAGGAGGTGGGAATGATACTCCCCCCCCGTTGAACTAACATTATCTAGGAGTCAAAAAGTGACCGTTAGGAGAGAATGTGGGTCACGCAGATGTTCGCACTTAAGTGACCTTGGGTCGCCGGACATCGGAAGGGGAAAGAAAAATGAAGCCAAATGATTGGCGGGGGGCCCCAAACGGAAATGGGGTTCCCTTCCCCTCAGCGGAAGTAAATACAAAAAAGGGAGTTTTTGAGCAAGTCTGGTGGCAGACGGACGATAGCCATTTTGCTCAGGGCTAAAGACAAAAAGACTGAGACACGAAGAACTCCAAAATCCTCCAAGCCAGCATTAAAAACAGTACAAAGTCTATTAGCCCGTGAAAGAAGAGAAATTCTCCAGTGGAACCCCGTCAAAAAAATAAGATAAGTAACTTTGGGACATTTTTCCGTTACACCCAAATTTTGTTACCACTCTCTCTCTCAATTTGAAAAAGGATAAAAGTCAAGAAAAGACATTTATATTCATGGACTATCCTATAATATATTTTTGACACTTTGAACATATATATATATATAACCGTAGTAAAGAACCTATGTATTTTCATTTTACCATGTGGTCTATGTTATTATTCCATGCTTTCCTTTCAGCTTCTATTCGCCTTACATTATCTTGCTTAGAACTGTCCTATTAATTCCTAAAGTATCACACGGGAAACCGGAGTTGCCGACTACTACAACAACATTAATATTATTACAACTAAGACCTATAGGCCCGTATTCTTCTATTATCTAAGGGAAAGAAGTTTAGCGGCCTGGTGGGTGTGTGATAGTGTGAAATTTTGGACCCCTTTGCCAGCGGTGGCCAGTCTGGCCTTAAATTATTCCCTCATGTAATATGCCAGTTCTTATCTGCCTGAGAAATCAAGTGCCAACCTGCCCCGTCTTCACACGTGCGAAAATAAAGTCCCGTTTTGGGATTTTAGTCAATTTCGCCGTCACAAACCGAATGTTGAGCTTTCATACGTCAAGATCTGCTAGAGAGTGCATCCAATATATATGTATATATGTATAAATATAATTAAAATTTACCGTTAAAACTGTTTTAAATCAGTAGAATACAGTAATTTTTGTACAAAAATGGGGATCAATATCTTGATATATCAGCAATAGAATAAAACTAATTTAAACAGATTAAAAATGACTCAGTTTCACGCAGCATCTGATGAGCTTCAGTCGATATAAGTCGTGAGTTTTTACTGTTTTATCTTATTTTATGTTTGAAATATTGTTTACAGATACTCACACACACTCTCTCTCCATCACACACACACACACGGATATATATATATATATATATATATATATATATATATATATATATATGCGTGTATACTCGTATACGATATATATTATATACTCGTATAATATGTACTTGTATACTATTTACTAAATATTTGTTTGTATAATACACACACACACACACACACACACACATATATATATATATATATATATATATATATATATATATATATATATGCACCCCTCCGCATGAGCAAGATGTAACACAAAGTCAATTTCTGAGCGGAATTCCACAGGTCTGAATTCAGAGTTTTCATTTTCCCAGACCAGTTGCTGTACTAAGGTTAATGAGCCCAGTCTGTCCTACTATTTACCTACAGCTTGAGGGAGAAACATTGTATTCATTCCTTTCCCAAGGGTATTAGTCCGACGTAAAATGCAAGCAGCCTAGCAAACAGCCTTGGCGGAGATTTGAACTCAGGTTACCGTGTCTGTATCCTAAGACAGTAACCATTACACCACAAATGTCTATATGTCTCTATCTCTGTGTGTGTGTGTGTGTGTGTGTGTGTGTGTGTGTCTCTCTCTCTCTCTCTCTCTCTCTCTCTCTCTTTCTTTCTTTCTCTCTCTCTCTAAATATATATATGTGTGTGTGTGTGTATAAACCTAAAGAGTCAAAACCAATCTACCTAGGTTTGAACTACCGGATCATGAGGATAATTCTGACTCTTCAGTCAGAATTATCTTCATGATCCGTTGGCCCTAATCTTTGGGTCCATGTCCAGCTAGGCGCATCAGGCTTACATTGCACTAAATGGACCGATGACCAACATAGATAAGCTGGGCTCGAGCTACGGCTCGAGTCCGACCTTCTCCTCCCCTAATCCCCACAATAATCTGACCTTCGGTTCTTTAACCTTGTATCAAGTCCTGTCTGGTGGAAGGCAGAGACAAATAAATGTATTACAATCATTGTAATAGTTTCGCACATATATAGGCATATACATTGTTTATTTAACTATGAGTGGGAGATTAAAAAGAAGCAAGGCATAGATAGATCTTATATTTAAATGGGAGATAATAAAAAAAACAGCTGTAAATATAATGCTGGTGATAGCAATTATCTCCTGTGTATGCAGGAAAAGTTAGCAATAACTTCTTACAATAACCCCAATGAATTACTCAACTAAAGATTTGAAATACTTAATACTTGCTGGCATAAAAGGCTTGGCTACTTGGCAAATAGAATGTAGGTTTGGTGATTTTTTTGTTTGTTTTTATGCTATTTTTTAATTCCTTTTGGTGGCCTTTTTACTTATAAAATGTCGTTTGGGCTAACCCTCTTTAGTCAGAATTATCCGGTCGGTGAGATATAGGTCGGTTGGTTCTGGCTCTTTAGGTATTCTAGTTTTGTTCTACTTAGTGTATTGAGCAAATTTATGTATAAGCTTAGGTAACTCTCGGTGATTTTTTTCTTTTGGCTAGACATTGAGGTGCTGGTTGATTATTTTCAAGCAGTACAGATATTTTAAGTCTTTTCTTTTTTTAAATTCCTTTTTTTTCCAGATATCAGTTTGTGAAATATTTTTTAAATTTGCAAATTGCATCATCTGGTTATAGTAATAGGTTTAAAAATAAAAATAAAGTAAATATGTATACGCGTGTGTGTGTGTGTGTGTGTGTGTGTGTGTGTGTGTGTGAGTAAACACGGTTTGGCTTTAGATAACTTCAAAATGCCATAAAACCAAACCAAGATTATCACGAGTTTCTTATGTATCAAACACTGGAGCTTGTGTAAATTATTAACATTAGTACAATTGTAACATACCAATACATTGATATGTGAAATGCACATAACGCATATATATAGATAACGTAGGAATCCCGAAACACAAAAAACACTTACGACTTCTTAGTTCAGGTACGAAACTTTTTATTACCTTTGAGTTAAAAGTTTTTTCGACATAAGGAGAGAGATACCATCTTTCTATGCTGACTTTTCCATCTGCCCCCCTCCCATTACATCCTCTATCTGGGATTTTTATTGTGACATCTCTGAATGACACGTCCGCTCCGCGCGTGCGTGAACACCTGCGCTCATGTTTGCACCTAACTAACCCATGCACTGAGCCGAAAGGTTCTCAGCCTAATTAAACCCAAAGGCAAGATATATAAAACGAAATCACTCCGCCATTATATTACACAATATTTTGAATTGTTAAATTCGTTTAATATGCTTCTTCCAAAGCTTAATGTTTTTTTATTTATTGTATTTATTCTGTTTTTATTTTTTTAATTATAATTATCAATTCTACCGATTATATATATATATATATATATATATATATATATATATATATATATTGTAAGCGAATAGTTCCTAAGTAGCATTATTTCTAAATGACCCTTAACTCAACTGTTTGAATGTAGTTAAATGGTTTCGAGTACTGCTGCATAATACTAACAATTTAATTTAACATTAAAGATTTGTTTGCACATAGTTAAACTGTTTCAAAAATAGTAAATTCTGTTTGACCCAAAGATCAAACCCATCAGGTACTGCCACTCCGGATTAAAGGGGACCTGGGAGTAATGCCAATAGAAAGATAATCCATATTCCTCAAATCTCCTGTATTAGAGCCTTACCATCAGATCGTTTTGTGTCATATCCAGAACATTCATTGGGTGGGAGTAGTCTTATCCCTCTGCAGGGATGCAATCAGTGTATTCTACAGCCCCAGATGACAAAGTTATCGTGATAATCTAAATTGAAAATTCTAACGAAGTAAAACCTATAGAAAAAAAACTACAAAAATTCATTTTCTCATTAAATTATTGAGCGGAGATAATATAAGCAAATAAAAAACAAAATTTCAGAGGATTTTGAAGAAAAAAATTCCATCATAATACTGCCGCGAAAATGACCAATGATTTTCTTAGAAAATGTTCATATAAAATTTCAGAAATCTTGTCAGGCAGGAAATTTTGAATGAGAAATTGTTAAAAAGACACTTCTTAACGAAATACACACAGTGTGTGCGTGTACGTGTGCGTGTGCGTGTGTTTGTTCTTGCATAGTGTAGTCAACGCAGCAATATTCAATAATTCACAATGATGGCAGATTATATAAATTGAATGAGAAAAAAAAGCAAAATCAATAAATTCTGTCACTTATAAGTTGATTTTACTGCTTCTCAACGTACATACATGCATATATATATATATATATATATATATATATATATATATGTATATATATATATATATATATGTGTGTGTGTGTGTGTGTGTGTGTGTGTGTGTGTGGTTTCATTTAAGCATGTTTGATTAAATAATAAAGACACATTTTGTCTACATAATTTTATTAAGATCCTTTCAAATTTCCTGATAGTGTCTTGGTTTTAGGTTTCGGGACAATTTTGGTAAATTCATCAACAAATTTCAACCTGAAACCAAGACATTTATCAGGAAACTTTAAAGGATATTAATAAAATTATATAGACAAAATGTGTCTTTATTATTTAATCAAGCATGCTTATATATATATATATATATATATATATATATATATATATATATATATATATATATATATTCTCAAGATAGTAGAGATTAAACAATCATTTAACGAGCATGTGATAAATCAATAAGTGCTCAAATATCAGCCAGCAGACCAGTATAAAAACAAGTAGTTAAGATTCCCTGTCTTACTATTGATACATAGCTATTAGTTTCATATGTCTTCTATTGAATAGTTTCATCAGACGATTGCATCTTTTACTCTACAGAATGCATGAAACTAATAATCATGAAGCCATTGTTAGAAGGTGATACTTTAATTGCTTTATATATATATATATATATATATATATATATATATATATATATATATAAAGCATTGATTTACACATACAAATATCTTTTACCCTATTTCATGACGCAACAGAAGGTCAGTTTTTAAGCGAAGTACAGCTGGCTGGAATTCAGAATTTTCCTTCTAAAGCAGTTTCTGTACTAAGGCTAAAGAATCCAGTCTTCCCTACAATGTATCCATACCTGGTAATATTGATTCATGCCTTTCCTAAGGCCATAAGCTCGTAGTGAAATTCAAACAGGAACATCCAGTATTCGAACTCGGGTCGCTAAATCCGTTTCTTAAAACAATAACCGTTGTGACGCATGCTCCTTCACATATACACGTATATGCATTGGTGTGTCTATTTGTGTATTTATGTATTTAATTGCCTGGGTTGGTGCTTGTAATTATACCTACGTATCTGTGCATCTGTATATCAATGTGCATGTGTCAGTAATTGTCTATGCTTGCAAATATATCTACATTTTTTTATACCCGTCTGCAAGTTTATGGGTTTGAATGTGTACGTTCGTCTGTGTGTGTTTGCGCACACACGCACGTATGTGCGTGTGTGTGTGTGTGTGAGAGAGTGTGTATTTTTGTGTGCGTGTGTTTGTGGGTGTTACTGTTTGTGTCAGTCTAAAAGTGTTTGTATAGATTATGTTTTGTCTGCATATATTTGTCTATGCCAATGAGTTTCAGCATCTGTCGCGGTGTCTGTGTACCTGCGAGGGTGTCTGTGTGAGTGTACGCAGTTTTGTGTGTGTTTGTGTGTTTGTGTGCTAGTATGTGCTTTTCTGAGAGTCTGTGCTTATGTGTGTTTGCATGTCTGCGTGTATGAGTTTATGTGTCCATATGAATGTGTCTGAACAGTTTATAGCTTGTCTGCATATATTTGTATACCTCTGTGCGTATCGGAATCAGTCGTAGTGTCTGTATCATTGTGTGTGTGTGTGTGTGTGTGTGTGTGTGTGTGTGTGTGTGTGTGTGTGTGTGTGTGTGTGTGTGTGTTTGTTGATAAGTGCTGTCTTTCGCTCAAGCAGAATAAATGCAGTTAGTCAGCAAATTGCAGTCGCTGTTACCGAAATGTCTGACGGCAGACCGAACTGTCGTTTCGAGGAAATGATATGCCAGATTAGGGGGAATTAACAACAAAAGCTGCAATGCAAGAAAAAACATACACAAACAATTAATACAGTGTAATATCTAATCTATTTATATATAATTTATATATATAAATAAACTTAATACGTTCTCATCTCTATATCTATAAATATCTGCAGACATGTATCTCACTCTTTCTGTGTCCATATCTTTCTATCTATCAACACATCAGCACAGACACACACACACACACACACACACACACACACACACACACACACACACACACACATATATATATATATGTATATATATATATATATATATATGTGTGTGTGTGTGTGTGTGTTAATTTTTATGTTCTATTTTTTTATATTCTATAATTCTGACATTGTGAAAAAAAAGCAGATGATATAAATTGTAAATAAACAATATGGCACAAACTTATATCTCATATAAAAAAGAAAAGATTGAAAACATCCGTAATGCTGGAAAATAATTAACCAGCACTAGAATCCCTAGTCAAAAGAGAAAAAAAAAAAACACCAACAGAATCGTTTAAGCTGAAATGTAAGAGTGAACAATACACAAAGTAGACCAACATTAAATATAAGCATCAGAAATATTTTAATGAGCAGGTAGAGGAAACCTTGATTACTTTTGGTTTGGTTTCTTTGTTTTAATGGCATATCAACCTTTGTAGGTTATTTAAAGCCAAAGCCATCCTTCTAGAAGGAGGAGAGCAGTGCTACTATTTGACCCATAGCCGAGAGGATAAAGGGGTTCATACCTTTCTCAATGGTATTTGTCCGAAAGTGAACATAATAGTTCGACTGGAGTTCTAACCTGCTTACTCCGATTCCACAGTCCATCGCTTGCATATCCATATGTATCTTTTGAGAGAGAGAGAGACAAAGAGACAGAGAGAGGGGAGGCTTGCGGAGAAATGAAATGAGATTGACTTCATTTTTGGTGCCAATGAAAAATTGAAACATGAAAATAAAATTGTTAAAAATATTAAATACAAACGTAAACAATTATTCAAATATATAAAATCAAAAAGTAAAACCCTCAAAAACGTTATGGCCCAATCAGCTGGGGTTGTAGAATATACCGACTGACTACGTTTTTATTGTTGTCCTAAGAGAACACGTGACCACAAACATACGTACTTACACGAATGCATGCATACAAAAACAAACATACATGTGTGTGTGTGTGTGTGTGTGTGTGTGTGTGTGTGTGTGTGTGTGAACCCTTCCCATCACAGTTGCTCAGTCGGCTCATTGCATAATCTTCACTGACTGCATTTCTGCAGAGGAGTAAGACTTCCCCAACGAGTATCCTGGATATGACACTAAACAATCTGATGATGAGGCTCCCCTAATGCTGGATCTGTGGGGAATGCGGAGTACCCCTTTATTACCATCTCTCCCATGTTCACTTTGGTCCCGAGTGGTAGCATCTTATAGGGTCATATCTATCGATCAAATAAAACTAAACTGTGTATTTATGCTAAACTGAATTGTTTGAAATAGAACTGTTTTACATTTAAACAGTGTACTTGTGCTCAATTGAATTGTTTGAAATAGAACTCTCCTTACATTCAACTGTGTGTAAACAAAAAAACTGTAGTTTTGCTGAACTGAATTGTTTATATGTATAAAATGAATTTGGCATTAAATAACCTTCAATGGTTGATATGCCATAAAACTAAACCAGAACCCAACCCAACACATTGAAGTTGAATGTAAATTAAGCAACAAGGAAACCGAATCAGTAAATGAGGAATGCGATCTAGGGGTTGGCTTTGAAGATATATTTAAAGCTTAAAATCATATTTGTCTGTTTTGAGAGCAAATGGAAAGATTTATTAAAAGGAAGACAAATGTTGTTTTAAAAATAAATAAAGCCCTAATAAGACTTCATATAGGTCTAAGATCCGGAGTCGAGACGTGGAAATTTACGTATAATATTGAAAGTGGAGGACATACAAAGAGTGATAAAAAATAATTAAAGTTAGAAGATTACAGTTATCGGGAGAAATTAGATTATTGGTCAACACGTTTGAGGTAATTTCATGCCTAGAGGTTTGGGTACGTTGTTTGTCTGTATTTTTTATTTTTAGTAAACAATTTTAAAGATGTGTTAACATCGTCGGTGATCATATTTCGGGGTTACTGTGTAAGGTATTGATCAAGTTTACGTTTCTTAGGTATAATTTTATTTATTTCAAAAAGGACAGAATGTCGTCAATGTTGACCTTTTCTAATAGATCTTTCATATTACTTTTGAGAAATTTAGTATTAACTACTTAACTAAAAAGAAGAATGTGGGGTGACCTAATTGAAACTTTTAAAATAATCAATGGAATTTCTTTTATGGTAGAACTGAATACTTCGAACTGAAAATATACTATCAAGATATATTTCAAAAACTAAGTCAAATAACAATTTGGATCTTTTGCTCATAGAGAAATATATTTTTTGAACAAATTGCCTAATCAGATGAAAAACAACAATAGCGAAAAAAAGATCTAAGATTCAATTGGATGATTTCAGAAATAATGGTGAGAAATATTTGATGAATTTGGAGAAATATATGATTAATCAACAGAATTTGATCAGAATATAGATACTGTTCTAATATTGAATATGTTCTGAGCAAAAATTCTTCTTTAAGGGTGATGTGAGAAGATAATAAAAAGCGATGATACCCTAGAAGGTATAACAAAGAAAAACAAATAATAATAATTATAATAATAATAATAATGTGCTATGAGAGAATTCAAGTTAAGGCCAGATATTAGGATGCTTATTTTTTACAAGAAAATGTCACCCAATCAGGAAAGAGACATGATTCTGTCTCTCAGACTGCGATCAACTAATGCAACAGGATACATATATAAAGTAAATTAAAATCAGTGAACTTAGTCGAGGGTGACCCGAAGGCTCCCTTTTCATTAGCTACTACACCGAGGTGTAGGTGAGGGCGATTCTCCTTTCCCTAGATTGCTCCACTTTATCCTTGATACCTACCTTGTCATGCTGAGTGTTAAGCTAAGAGGCATCAAGTACCATTTTGGGAATATTTGGTATGAATCGACCTGGGGCTGAATCCCAGTCTTCCGGGCCACTGGTGAACACTCAACCCACGAGGCCAATGGACTGGTATATAATCTACAATAAACAGTGATCAAGTCACACTGAAAGTACCGGTCCCACTAGATCATCGAAGTTAAACAGCGATGAGCCAATACTCTAATTAGATGAGTGACCATTGAAGCAACAGCAGATACTGTTAGCAACCAATATATAAAACTTTTTTAAAAACTGAAAATCATATAAAATCAAATAATAACAGAGCACTATCTATCCCATCTCAGCCAGTTCATATCTATCTATCTATCTATCTATCTATCTATCTATCTATCTATCTATCCAGTTGTATTAGCTGACCGCAATCTGGAAAGGAGTAGCGCCCTCTCCTACGCCTAGGTGTTGTAGCTATTGAAAAGGGAGCCTTTGAGTTGCTCTCGACTAGGGTCGACCAACTAACTAACTTTATACATACATTTTGGTAAGATAGAGTTCATGTATTTTAAACCGGAAGAAGCCATCTCCACTTTCAGTGTCAAGCCTTTGAAATTAGTAGCCCTGTTCACATGCTCCAGCAGCAATATTTCTTCCACTGAAAATGATGTCAACATACCCATAGAGAAGGTGTGGACTACTGTTGACAGGTTATTGATCATATGGACATCTGATCTCTGAGAGAATAAAACGAGATTTTTCCAAGCAATAGCCATGTCGGTACTACTGCATTGTAGCACCACCAGAAATCTAACGAAACACCTGGAGAAAAAGCTCGCTGGAAACAACCAAGAATGCTATGTGCTTTTTTGAACAAATCATTTAAGCAGCAGCTGTACGATCACTAACCTCTCATCTCACAAACCATCCAAGTAAGACGAAGTGTTCACTGCTAAAGTAGTAAGCACAAACTTAGAAGTAACGTTCTCTCAAGGACTCCTACACATGGACACACCAGTGTTAGTCGACTAGCAAGGACATATACATCAGTGTCTACATTGTCTTTTTGACTTGCAGTTTTAACCCAAAGAGCAGGGACATACTTCGGCTGGCGGTGTTTCATGATATACGGATCAGGTCGGGTGTGTCTTGGCTTCAGTGGCAGTTGGTCGAGGCTGCTTGATGCGAGTACCGGGGAGCCCCAGTATTCACGTCTCGCGGCTGAGATCAGCGCTCTTTAAGTCTCAGGAAGCCGTCCCCCAGGCTCTAACCCTCCCCAGCGGGGTTAAATTTATCGCTTGGTGCCTGAGACGCGGCTATTTAGGGGAATGCGGACGGGGTTTAAGGCATTTTTGGAACGACCAGGCGTGTGTGGGCAACTGTTTTTCGCCCGGATCCCACAATAAAAAAGCCATGCGCTGTACTCATGTGTACATTGGGTGTCCAACAAATATCAGGACATATACATCAGTTCTGTATGCAGTCTAGTGGACTTTCCAGGAGCAATAGGGACGAATCATGAGAGAGAGAGAGAGAGAGAGAGAGAGAGAGAGAGTCAGAGAACTCCGTCCTATCAGAATTATGTTGATAAGGATGATGTTAATGATGATAATAATTTATTATTTAAAATGATCAACCGATTAATCTAAGAGAGATCTAAATTTGTTATTCATTTCTTTTCTTTTTTTAAATTCTTTTTGTCTTTTTTAAATGTATATGAATGCTTAGAATTTACTAAACTTTGCTTTGTTTGGCTCATAAACCTCAAATTTTCACTATGTATTTATCGCAGTTCATCTTAAATGATCTATCTGGATGGCAGTCTATAAATTCTCAAGTACAATTTTCAGGTTTTTTTGTAAGGTTTTATGTATCTGTTTCTCTGAATAGGTATAAATTATCTGCATTTCTTTAGACATGGACACAAAGGTATTCCTCCGAATTTATACGTTTTTACACATGCTACGTATAACAAATACTTTCTAAGTTTGGTTCCTTTTTTCAATACGATATATATCTTTGGCTTTATTACTTTTTCTTGCTGAAAGATTTTAATTGATCATTGGTTAATCGATAATCCACAATTCAATATCAGGTCTGATGAATTGATAGAACTTTTGGTCAACGTCTTTCCTGATGAAATTCACCAAATACTTTTTCTTCTTAATTTACCCGGTTCTTTTTTTAGAGAGAGAGAGAGAGAGAGAGAGAGAGAGAGAGAGAGAGAGAGAGAGAAAACGAATACTTCTTATCTGTGCCTTGTCGCGTTGATCACAACGTGTGGTTATTCTGCCCAACCGCATTTTAATGGTTGTTTGAAAGATTGGATTACATAAACGTAGCCATTTTCTTGACAGCATTAATATTAGCCCCTGCCCATCCCGCTACAGGAAACAAGGGATGGTCTAAACGATTAGAAGGGGCTAAATAACATTTGGGAGTGTCCTTTTCTGTCTTTTTTCTTAGTTTTTCTTTGTTAGATTATACTCTCACTCTAATTATCTCTCTCTTTATCTCTCTCTTTCACTCACTCACTCTCTCTCTCTCTCTTTCTCACTCTCTCTCTCTCTCTCTCTCTCTCTCTAACGCACACACGCACCCCATACACATTATTTCCAATATGCTAGACAAGTGAAAATGTTCCAGGCACCTGATAAAAGACAAAAACAAAAGACAAAAAAGCAAAAAGGAGACGGTATACTTTGTTGAAATCTATTTAAAAAATAATTGTATATATATATATATATATATATATATACACGGTTCGATGAAAAAGTATAAAAACTGAATCTTCAATTTAAAAAATAACTGAATTTAAAATCTATATGAATACGTGTGCACAACAGAACAATCGATATTATAAAGGGATGATGTACAGACGTCTAGATGAATTTGCCATCCTGAAAGAAATCATATAATCAGTTTCGATACTTTTTAAACTTGTTTTTAGCAAAAAAACAAAAAACAAAAAAACAGGATTAAACAAGTTTAGCGCCGTTTGTAAGCGCCAAACCTTCAGTACTGCATCGTTTTTTTCTTGTTTCCTAAACTGAAAATTCATCTCAAGTGTAATGATTCTTGTGACTAAGGATATTAAAAGAAATACCAGAGAGAAACATCATTTCATATCAAAATTGGAGCTTTAGAAGTGCTTCAAACAACAGAAAACTCAACTTCAAAATACTTGGTCAATTGAGTTTCAGTCTCGATAGTTTCCAAAAAACCATTGAATTCACAAATATCTATATTTCTCTCTTTCGGTCTCTTAATATTTGAACACCATGAAATTTCCCTTTTACACATCTAATCATCATCATCATCATCATCATCGTGCCGCTTGAACGAATATCCCTGACCCTCTCTCGCCACTTCTCCCCATCGTTCATCGCCTCCGGCAGGTCTTCAGGGCTACATCCCGTATCCTCACATAGCTGCTGTATGTATGTTCGAGTTAGTCGTCCTGCTTTTGTTCGGCCATATGTGGGGGTCCATAGGAGTGCATCACTCATGAGCTCGTCCCTGCTTCTCCAGCTGTGTCCTGCATGTCTGGTTCGTCTAACTTGGATAGTTTTCGTGATGGGAGGCAGGTGGCCGTATAGTTGGTGCTTTGTGGGGTGTTGCCGCCAGGACTCGTTCAATATTGCTCGCAACACCTGTGGCCGGTCGACACATCTAGAAAAATCTCCTAATGAATTTAATTCTCACTGCATGCCCGAAATCTCAAAAGTTAAGCTTAGTAAATTACTATTCGTAAAACGGGGTGTAGTAGTGATTATTTACAAGACGATACTGCAAATTATTTTGCATTTACTTGGCGTTTAACAACAATTCTTTACTGTGTTAGTCTAAGTCATTACGATGTGGAGATTGGCTACATTCAGCTGGTTGATTTAGGGGATAAATTTCCTGAAAGAAATCTGTTCGAAAGTGATAGCTTTAAAAATCGCTATCACAACACACTGCTAATTATTTGCTTCGAGAAGGATAGGACACAATGTCGACTTTTTTAAGCGGAATAAAGTCTTCCCTCTCCTAGACTGGTTGCCTAAAAAAGGTTAAAGAACCTAGTCTGTTCTACTATTTACCCATAGCTGGGGATGGGGAGAAAAGATTGGTTAATGCCTATCCTAAGGGCATTAGTGGAAAGTTAAACGCTAACAGCCTCGTCCAGGTTTTGAACTCTGGTTATCGATTCAATTTCCTGCGACGATAACCGTTACGCTATGTAAACACATACACAAGTGTTATTCAAAAGTCCAGGGAATGTTACCATTAAAATTATCAGCACTGTTTCCTGTGTAGTTGCCGTCTCTTGTACATATACAATGATGTCTCAAAGAATAGTGATAAAGGTTTGTACTATATTTGAGAGCAGTTAATACATACATACATATATATATATATATATATATATATATATATATATATATATATATATATAACAAAATTTAAAAAAAAAACTGCCTCCTCAAGAGTTTGGATTTGAGACACCGATCCAATTTCCTGCGATGATAATCGTTCCGTTAAACGCGATAGAAATAATAGGTCCTGCTGCAAAATATGAATTTCTAATAAAAGTTACGTTTAGTTGAAGCGACTAAGCTATCCTCGCTCACTTGTAAAATTATGTCAATGGATACGTCAGACGATTTCCTTTACTTGAATGGCTTCAAATTACCCTGCATAGTATTTGAATGATTATGTTCTGAATACTCTCTTTAGTCAACTACACTGAGACATTTAATCTCGTAGATAATCAGCTTGTGCAAGTGAGTCCAAATCTTACTTGATAATCCATCGATGTGGTCTTTTTGAACGAATAAATTGTAGTAAATAATTAAAATTTAGAAAGATGTCGGGGCTTTTTTTCTCATTTATCCTCACTTTAAAAGTATGAAATTTTGAATGAAAAAATTACGTTTTCTTTTTCTCTCCGACTAGAAACTTAATTCCTCGCATGAATATGGGTTCAAATTTAATAACAATTTGGCTTGGTTTATTTGATGAATGGCATGTCAATCTTCGTGGTTTATTTTAACGCCAAATTAAAAGACAGTAAAAAAAAAACAGTAAAAAAAACAGTACACGTGGTTTATTTTAACGCCAAATTAAAAAAACAGTAAACGTGGTTTATTTTAAATCATTTAATTAAAAAAACCCAGTAAACTTAACGCCAAATTAAAAAACAGTAAAAAACAGTAAAAAAAAAAAAAAAGTTTAAAAAAAAACAGTAAAAAAAAACAGTAGTGAAACTACTTAACCCAAAGCTGAGATGGAGTTAGCGGGGTTCATACTTTTCCTAGAGTATTATTCCAAAAATCAACGTAATAACCAGACTGGAGTTCGAACTCACTAACTACGATGTCACAATTCAGCATATTAGCTACAACGAGACAAAGACTTCCCCAAACAGCAATTTGACCTTGAGAATTGAAACTTATCTCCCGAACTGATAAATCTCGCATATCTTTTTGGTTAGGTTAAAAATCATTGAAATAGATAGATTTTGTTCCATTTAGCAAGAAAAAGGGGATAATGCCATCAAAAGTTTGAAATAATTTTGAGAGATACGGTCATTATATTCAAGGTGCTCGTGATTTGAGAGTTATTTTCACTGAAAAAAAAAAAAACACGGGGACGAGAGTTCTAATCCTGGACTAAGCCGTATACGTTCACCATCCCTGTCAAGACATTATTGGAATCTTCCCCAAGTGCTCTACGTAATATCATTTATGATTTTCTACTCCCTTAGAAATACTAATTTTTTAAAATTACTTGTAAGAGATTCCGAGCATATTTTGACGGGGATGGTGAAAAGGTGGAGTCATTAAAAGTATAATACCTTAAAGGAACTTTTATAGAAATGTTAACATTGTATCATAGAGGGATGATTACCTTAGATAACAATGCCTTTTGGAATACGACAAGCATTTGAGGTCACTTTTATTAGTCCACAAAGGAATATTTTTTTCAGGAATTGGGAATTGATCGGCTAACTTTATTACTTTAGTCTCGATATCTGGGATATGGTTTTTGTTTACGTGTTAAGAACAAACTCAAAAGACCTGGAAATTTTTCTCTTTTTCTGTGAACAAATGAAAATGCAACTTAATATTATTTTTTTTTAAATTTTGTCTTGCGTACTTTAAATTAATGAACGTTACCTTTTTATTGGAGACTAAGGAAGTAGTCCCCAAATGTAAAAGATTATTAATTGGCCAATTTAAAACCACAAAAAATCCCTTACTAGTAATCTATTAGATTAAATCAACATAACCGCGGTAGAATATTTTATTAATTATCCAATCAAGATTAGATACTGTGCTTTTGGGAATTCAACATTATGGCTCGTTATTACTTCTGTAAAACTTCATACTTCGAAATTGATGTTCTTTTATATTGGCCGGTTGGTTGGTCTACTTTTGTTATATTATCTAAAGTCAGCCTTTTTTTTTCTAAGGCAGTAATGTAGTTTCAAGTAACTATACTTAAGTACTAATAATTATTTGAAACCAATGACAGCAAAGAGTATCTATATTTTATATGAATAATTTACACACACACACACACACACACACACATACACACACACACACATACACACACACACATATATATATATATATGTATTTGTGTGTGTGTGTGTATAAACAGGATTTAGCATCAAATAACCCACAAGTGTTGATGTGCCATAAAACACCGACTAATCAACCAACCAAATCGTATTGTATAACAATTATGATCACAAGAACAATAACAACAGCAACAATAAAAATAATTATGTAAAATTTCACTTAGCATTGAAATGAAATGGCCGCCTCCCACCAAAAGTGATCCTGGTCCCCAGCTGTTTGACCAACAACAAAGGATTAATCACGAAATCACTCGCTGTTGGCGCAAAAGACAATCATACACAAGACTTAAGGAATTGAGGTGGGGGGCTTAGCAAAACCGCCCCTCTCCATTGAACAGACCTTTCTTTAATCGACTTGCAATATACCACTTCACGACCTCCTGCTTTTCAGATAGGTCTAAACGTAAGTAGGATTTTTCTGTGGCCACGTGTCTGGCTTTTTCTTTTCCGATATGAACGACCTCAATTCGCTGCCATTTTTTTTCATTTCGTTTCTGCAAAATTTCTTCGAGACGTCCGCAGAAAAGAATTTGTGTAAGCCTTTCTTAATCCGAAGTTTCAGGTGATGACACAATAAGGAACTATAGTAAACAGAAAGCAAATAATAATAATAATAATAATAATTGGTGCTTTTGACACAATAACTAAAGGATTATTAAAAGGCCTGGAAGACTTGGAATTTGGCGGACGGGTAGAGACTATCCAAATGGCAGCATTGCTGAGAACGGCCAGAATCCTGACACGAGTCCTGAAGACTTGAGGAGACTTGCTGTCATTCAAAATCCAGTGAAAAACTATTAGCTAACACTGATTTGAAAAACTCTAAAGGAGTAAATAATAATAAAATTGTCTTTACTTCTGTTTTTTCGAGAAGAAGAAAATCAGGTTAGTAAAAATTGTTTTAAATTTAAAATGCATAATATATTTCGTTGCCTGTGAAATCTTTTGGTAAATGTTTGTGATTTAAATAAAGGCATTTTCAATTTTTTTTCTCCAGCTAAACTATTTTGAAAGCACGAATTAGATTTGTTTAAATTTTCCGAGCTAAATTCTATATGGTTAACGAGTGCCTTCTCTTGATAGATGAAAATGTAATGTATCCGATGGAGTGTGAAAGTGCTAATTAAGAACAATTACCATCTTCAAAGAAACCGGAAAGACATATGAGGAGCCTACGCTTTACTATGAAAGAACCAGCCTTAGGGGGAACGAAGTGTCAAATTCAGGCAGTAAATATAAAAACCAAAAAAGTGATACCGGAACACCTGAAACTAGCTTAGGTACTCATGGTGAGAAGTAAAGTATAAAATAGCAGGTTAGTGGACTTTAACTAAGTTACTACTTATATATTTATTTATCTATTTTATTTCATTTTTACTCATTTATTTATTTTTTATTATTATTTTTATTATTTTTTGTGACCCGCTGTTCATGAACATTTACCGTAACTGTTCTTAGTCACATCTTTGTCAGGCGCGCAGATAATAAACAACTCCTAGGTCTGGTATAGCCACAATATACTATCCATTAAAAATGACACATCGAAACATAAATCAACATGGGACCCAGACAACAGGTTTGGGTGTCATAATCAGATGATAGTCAGCATCGGGGACCCAGTAGGCATCTTGCGAATGTTGGCTGTTCCTCTTCTAGGTATACAAATGCTTTTTTTAGGTGACAAACGATGAACAAATCTACCACTCACGTCAGAAACCACAGCGTAGAAAGAGGACTAGGGAAGATTACAAATAAGCATTATACAGCTATTTTAGAAGCAACTATGCAAAAAGAGGGTATGGAAAAATAATGATAGAAACCTGGACAAAATTCGGTAAATTCAAGGCAGCAAACCAAATGCTTAGAAAGAATGGTTGGCTTTCTGACCTTGAAATACTGGAAATCCACCAACAAATATATAGGAAAACATATCAACAAACCTCTAACATTGTAACCGAGACACCAAATACAAAAAACCCAGAAACTCCAAACCAAACACTACATGATAATAATCCATCCACAGCAAATACACAAACGTAAGTAAAAGGAAAAAACTAATGTTGATACCATTAGAAAAATCATGTCAGAAAAGAAAACCACATTCTCTTAGGAACCAAGACTGGACAGTCAACTCTGAAACCGAGAAAGTGAATAACTTATTGACAAATATTCCGACAAACGACATCACGGAGTGAAACGATTTAATATACACCGGAGCAAAATTAGTCTGTGAAAAAATCGGTGCCCCCTTAAAGACCAAAGACAGAAAGTCAAAACCCGGTCGGGAACTCAGAATAGAATCACAGATAAAAAGACTGCGACTACAAACAAGAATACTAAAACGGATCATAAAGAAATATTCGGATAAAACTGAAAAAAGCACGGCAACTAGAACTAAAAAAAAGCTCGAGGAGACCAAACAAAAATACCGGCGAAAGAAAGAAGACTAAAAAGATACCGAGACAAAACCAAACAATACAGACAAAACAGGACGTTCCAAAATAACGAAAAAAAATTCTACCAACAATCAGAGGGAGAATAGGCGAAGCCGTATCAATAACTGGTTTCGAGGGAGACAAAAAGATTTTAGAATAAAATATGAGAATGGAAATATCGTAACAAGGAAGCCGAATAGATAAACAATATGAAAACAGGTTTGCGAATGAACATACACCCCAACGAGCTCAAGGCAACACTTAAAAAGACAGCAAAGTGGAAAAACCCTGGTCTAGATGGCACACACGGATTTTAGTTTTAAAAAATCGCTTCCGTACACGACAGACTTGCCACAGAAATTAAGAAATGCATAAAGAAAACTGTGATACTCGAATGGATGACCAAAGAAAAAACCACTCTAATCCAAAAAGCCCCCCCTCAAAAGAATCGCCCCCAAATAACTATAGACCCATACCGTGTCTACCAATGATGTGGAAAATACTAATGGCACAATTTAGGGAGATCTACGACCCATTGATAAGCCACAGAATCTTACCCAAGGAACAGAAAGGATGCCGCAAGAGAACCAGAGGCACAGAAGAACTGCTATATATATATATATATATATCAACACATCCATAACGAAAGTAAAACGCGACGGGAAAATCTAGCTATGACCTGGATTGACTACAAAAAAGCTTACGATATGGTTCCCCAAAGCTGGATACTACACTGTCTCAAAATGTATAAAACATCCGACCAAGTCGTACAGTTTATCGAGAAGACCATACAAACCTGGAGAAAGGAATTAACAGCGGAAGGAAAAACTTTAGGAGAGGTAAAGATCCAAAAAGCAAATTCCAGGGAGATACACTATCACCATAATTATCTGTGATAGCCAGGATGCCACTCAAACACATCCTTAGGAAATGCACAGCCGGATACAAACTCAGTAAATCGCGGGAAAATATCAACAACTTGACGTACATGGACGATATCAAACTTTTTGGCAAAAAAAAAAAACGAAAAAAGAATTGGAAACCCTAATACAAACTGTGAGAATATACAGTCAAGATATAGGAATGGAATCTGGCATAGAAAAATGCGCCATGCTAGTAAGGAAAAGTGGCAAATGACATATGACGAAAGCAGTCGAACTACCAAATCAAGTAGTAATCTGAATGCTCGGAGAAAAGGAAATCTACAAACAGTTGGGGATATTGGAAGCTGACACCATCAAACAAGTGGAAATGAAAGAAAAAATATTAAACAAGAGTAACTCAGAAGAACCAGAAAATTACTCGAGACATAACTCTGTTGCAGGAACCTCTCGTAAGATACTCGGGACCATTCTTCAAGTGGACCAGAGAAGAACTTAAACAAATGGACCAGAGAACAAGAAAACTAATGACCATGCATAAGGTATTGCATCCCGGAGATGACGCTGACAGACTATATTTGTCAAGAAGAGAGGGGGGAAGAGGACTTGCCAGCATTGAAGACAGCGTTGAAGCATCGATACAACAACTTGAAGACTACATAGAGAAGCACGGAAGAAGACTAATTGCAGCCACTGGAAATGACATGAGGACCAGCGGAACGATAATAATCAGAAAACAAAAGTGGGAAGAAACCAACCCTGTAGATGTTTTAAGCGACTAACAAGCGACATCTCATACGAGAAAACGTGGACGTGGCTAAGTAAGAAAAGGAAACCTTAAGAGAGATACTGAATCTCTTCTAATAGCAGCACAAAACAACGTTATAAGGACTAACTTCATCATAGCAAAAATAGATAAGACCCAACAAAATAGCAAATGTAGATCATGTGGTGATAGAGACGAAACAATCAATCACATGATAAGTGAATGCAACAAATTAGCACAGAAAGAGTATAAAGCTAGACACAACTGGGTGGGCAAGGTGATCCACTGGGATTTGTGCAATAAATTTAAATTTGACCATACGATCAAATGGTAAATGCTCAACCAAGAATCTGTCCTGGACAACGAGATGCATAAAGTTCTCTTGAATTTTGAGATCCAAACAGATCACCTAATGTTAGCCAGACAACCAGAATTAGTTATTGTCGACAAATAAAAAAAGAAAAAGAGAACCTGCTGAATAGTGGACTTTGCCGTCCAGGTAGTCCATCGAGTAAAGTTGAAAGAAAGCGAAAAGGGAGATAAGTACTTAGACCTTGCTTGAGAACTGATACCAATTGTAATCTGTGCACTCGATAGAGTCACCAAAGGATTGGCAAAAAGGACTGGAGAACTTGGAAATAAGAGTACGAGTGGATACCATCCAAACTACAGCATTTTTAGATCTGCCAGAATACGGAGAAGAGACCTGAAGAAGTAAGGGGATTGTTGTCACTCAAACTCAAGTGAATACCCACCAGAGGTTTGAAAAATTCACAAGGAGTATAATAATAATAATTATATAAACTTATAATATCACCATATTGACGCATGATGTATCAAGGAAATATTGAATCAAATTTGCACTTGTTTTGCTGGTAGGTACAGAAATTGAAGCTGCCCCTTCTCTAAAATGACAACATAGCGATGAGAGAAAGTAGATGACTTACTTCCTTTTTTTCTGTTTAAAGAAATAATTCCAGATTTACGTCAACAAAAACCTAGTTTGTGACAGAACACCTTTCACTGAAACTGTTTAGATAAGACCTGACATTAACAGATTTTGTTATTTTTTTTACATTCAAAAAGTTTCACAAGAGAAAATAAATGAAATGCCTGATAATCGAAAAAGAAGTGTATGCGGTGGGGGAGCAAAGGAAATGACATTCTGAACTAAAATAACTGGTATCTATCAACATTTAGCGTCATAGATTTTAGAAGTACAAAACTAACCATTGACTGATAAGTGATTAGTTGGTTGTGTTTTTTGGCATTTTAGGTTATTTAATGCTAAATCCTGTTGATATATATATATATATATATATATATATATATATATATATATATATATATATATATATATATAATTTGTAAACAAATAGTCTGCGGTTCACATTATTCTTAAACGAGCCAGAACTCAATTGTTTGTACACAATTAAATGGTTTCAAGTATTGCTTTTTATTGTGGGCACACAGTTAAATAGTTTAGCTCTTTAACACTAATAATTCTATTTAATAATCCCTACTCAATGAGTGAATAGTTCTATTTCGCCCAAAGAGCCCATAACACGTACAACAACTCCGGGACCGAGTGGTAATAGTAATGAATGGTTACTTCACATTACCCAAACTCCAAGACTAGAACCTCACTGTCAGATGCAGGTTAATGGTATACATAGGACACTTTCAAGTATTTCTATGTTGCACTAATAATTCTACTTAACATCATTCATTCCTTGCTCATAGTTAAATGATTTCAAGAATTACTATCTAGTACTAATAATTCAATTTAAAATTATTCATTTGTTAGCACACAGCAAAATGGTTTCAAGTACAAAAAGTGAGTAAAGTTGGCGACATTAGTCGAGGGTGATCTGAAGGCTCCCATATCAATAGCTACTACACCGAGGCGTAGGGGAGGACCTTACTCCTTTCTCTGGACTGCTTGACTTTAACCTTGATCCTTATCTTATAATGCTGAGTATTAAGCAAGGCGGCATCAACCACTATTTTTGGAGTTTTTTGTATGACCCAACCAGGGATTGAACCCTGGTCTCCTGGCTCATTGGCGAACACGCAACTCATTAGTATAGTAAGTTATTAAATAGTTCTATTTGAATCATTGATGCGACCCTAACAGGTACTACAACTCCGGGTCTGAGTTGACCTGAGAGTAATGGCAATGAAGAGATACTCTATATTTCCCAAACTCTAAGACTGGAGCCTCACCATCAGATGCAGTTTAATGTCATATCCAGGACAGCTTCTATAGAATCATAGCTAAAGTTAAGGCACTTTATGAGTAAAGAACCGATATGACATTTACAGCTACAAGAGGCACTGCTTCAGGTTACTTTCAAGAGAAATTACCACAGATAGAGTACAATATCACAGTTGGATAGGGTGTGTTTTCAGTAAGAAAACTCTACTTTCCCATATACTTAACATCAATGGCTCTGTATTTATTTTTAAGTCAATCTGTTTGAAAATTATTTGTATTTGATAGGAATGTTTAATATGATATTACAGTAAATTCTTTGAAACTATCATTGTATATTAAGGATTATAATTAGCTATTGGATACTATAATTGTTTAGCAAGGATTATTATTAGTTACTCGAAGCAATATTTGTTTAGTAAGGATTATTATTAGTTACTTGATGCTATAATTGTTTAGTAAGGATTATTATTAGTTACTTGGTACTATAATTGTTTAGTAAGGATTATTATTAGTTACTTGATACTATAATTGTTTAGCAAGGATTATTATTAGTTACTTGAAACCATATAACTGTTTACAAATTAAGGATTATCATTAAACGGAAATATTTACTTGAAATCATGCAATCGTGAATAAATTATTAGTATTGTATAAGAATACTTGAAATCAAATAACTATGAAAATAAATGATTACTGTTACATAGAAATATTTATTTGAAACGTTATAATTGTGCATAGATTATTAGTATTTGATCAGAATAGTTGAAATCATATAACTGTGCGCAAGCAAATGATTATTATTAAATAGTTGGTTGGATTTTATAGCATATCAACTTTGTTGGTTATTCAATGCCAAACCCTGTTTATATATATATATATATATATATATATATATATATATATATATATATATATATATTGTCATCCACAGACAGACTGTTTCGTTCTATCAGAACTCTTCAGTGTGGCTAGACACGTAGGACGCTCGAAGCCGGGATCCAAACCCGTCCAACTTTACGTGAGACTTAATCTCAGACCGCTCGGCCAACAAGCGTGCCACATTGGCTAAGGGAATTTTTAAGGTATTATATTGCAACAACCCGACATTTGTCTATATAGATTTATTTCAGCTGGTCCCTCCATATGAGAAACCAATCTCTTCAGATAACTGTCACTTAATGGAAAGAAAAAATTATAAAAATATTCTTTCAATACATTTTACTCGTTTAATATATATATATATATATATATATATATATTGTAAATGAAGAGTTTGTAGGTAACATTTTTAAATGAGCAAGAATGTATTTGCATATAAATGGTTTCAAATATTGCTATTTATTTTTTGCTCACAATTAAGCGGCTTCAAGTATTGCTAACACTAATAATTCTATTTCATATCAATCATTTGTTTTCATAAAGTTAACTGGTTTCAAGTATAGTACATGATTAAACAGTTCTATTTGATCTATAGATGGGACCCGAACAGATACTCCGGGTCACAGTAGATCTGGGAATAATGGCTTCAGATTCCAGAAAGCACCAGGACTGCAGCCTCTTCGTCAGATGGTTTCTTGATATAGCCAGAACATTTGTTATGGGGGTCTTATGGACTAATCTGAGCTAATCGAGGTGTTCGTAATTTTATGAGATAACAGCTGTGGTGAACGTGGCTTGATACGAACATCGCTGCAGTCACTGTTGAAATGCATTACATAAATCTGCTTTCATACCCGACGATACAATTGTTAGATTGCCGCTCTCTTCTATTTGTAACAAGACAAAAAATAGTGTTATCGGTGCGATGGTTCACTTTTACTTCAATATGATCAACATTGGTAACTGATAGTGCTGCAGAATATTAAAAAAAATAGAGGGGATTAGTTTCAGATTTGACTCCCTCCAGAGCGCAATATACAGGGCTTTCGCTCATCGCAGGCAAAAAATAAATGCATTGCCCGTGGTGGTGACTACATGAAACCAAAAATAAATAAGAGGCACTTCTTTCGGAGTGTTCGGCGAATAATTGGAGAAAAACTGTTTGGTTATCGTTTCTAAAAGAAGTTTATGAACTTGGGTGTATCTGATCTGGTTCTCACAATCCTCTAAAGACGGTTAAGATTCAAGAATGGTACGGTATATATTTTTATAATATAAATGTATGGATTACTTTGTGTTGTATTTCTAAAATTAAAAAGAAGTACAAGCCATTTTTACAAGCTCTCTAGAACATTGAGATAGAAATTAATCGATAAATCCCAACCAGAAGGCCGGACCAAGTTTAAAATAACAAGAAGAAAACCGTACCAACAGATCACTGAATGAAAATATAAGAAAGCGAAGATAGACAAATATCAGGATTTTGTCAAAGAGTTAAAAAAGCTGTGAAACATGAAGGTAGCGGTGATATCATTACGAGTTGGTGACCTTGGAACTATCCATAAAGATTTGAAAAAAAAACAAAAACTAGTAATCAAAGAAAGAATCAAGACGATCCAGACCACAGCATTGTTAAAATTAGCTAGGATACTCAAAAGAGTCCTTCAGTCCGGCCGGCTTGGGCTACAGAGTACACTGACTGCATCTCTGCCGAGAAATAAAACTCCCCTAATGAGTATACTGGATATGACACTAAACAATCTGATGGTGAGGCTCCAGTAATGCTGCAGCTTTTGGAAATGTGGAGTACCTTTTCATTGTCATTGCTCCCAAATCCACTCTGCGAGGGTCCTATCGATGGGTCAAATAGAATTGTTTGACATCTAAACTGTGTGAAAACAAATGACTTATGCTAAACTGAATTGTAAGAAACAGAACTGTTTGAAATTCAACTGTGTGGAAACAAATATCTGATGTTTAATTGAATTGTTGTGATACATAATACTTGGAACCATTTAACCATATTTACCAACCCCTCCGTTCGGGCAGGATATGACACAAGGTCAACTTTTAAGCGGAGTTTAACAGGTTTGAATTCAGAGTTTTCCTTCTCCTAGACTAGTTGCCTCACCAAGGCTGAAGAACCTAGTCTGTCCTACTATTTACCCATAGCTGGAGGGAGAATAATTGGATTCATACTTTTCCCACGGGTATTAGTGCTATGTGAAATGCAATCAGTCTCGTCCAGGATTTGAACTCGTGTCGCCGTGTTCATTTCCTACGACGATAACCATTACACCATGGGTACATTTGGAACCATTTAACTGTCAGCAAACAATTGAGTAATGTTGAACAGAATAATTAATGTTAAATTCTTGTAACCATTTCCCTGTGTGCAAACAAATGATTAATATTGAATAGAATTATTTGTGCTTAATAACAATAATTGAAAACATTTAACTATGTAGAAGCAGTAGCAATACTAGCATGCGAACAAATTACTTCAAACTCCTTTAGAAATGAAAATACCTACAAACTATATGTGCAAACAAATGACTGATGTTAAACTATGACTGTTATGTAGCAATACTTGAAGTCATTTAACTGTGCGCAAAAAAAAAAAATTAACTCACGCTCGATTAAAAATATTAACGACAAAATGTTTTTACAAATCATATATTTAATATATATATACATGTGTATAAAGAGGATTTGGCATTAAATAACCAACAATGGTTGATATGCTATAAAACCAAACCAAACTAAACCAAACCAAAAAGTACTTAGAATTTAAAAAATTAAAATAGAAAAATTAATTTACTATAATTCCAACCGGCAATAAAATTTAAAAAACCGGATGTCGGCTAAATGAGGAGAAAACTCTTTACCCATCTTCTATCCTCTCCCACCCTTTTTTCCTGTGTCTATTCTGAATTATTTTATCCATAAGATCTGAAGACGTCCTGTTAATTTTATTTCGTGTTTTTTGATTTTATCAAAAACACATAACAGGATGGAAATAAATTTATAATCCTAATGTGACCGGTTTTGTTTTTTTCTAAAAGAAATATATATATATATATATATATATATATATATATATAAAGGGGGATTTGGCATTAAATAACCTACAATGGTTGATATGCTAAAAAAATCAACCAAACCAAACTAAAAAATTCCACGCAGACTCAATGAAAAAATAACCAGTTAGAGTTGTACAGAAAAATTCGCAAGGAGTAAAATAAGTCCACATGTTTCTTGCGTTTAATTCACGTATAATCTGTGGTAAGAGTCACTGAAATTTAGAAGTTTTGAAAATTTCATAAACTATCTGGTGAGGGTTAATCAGTGACCACAGAAATTTTGCCTGTCACAACTCTAAACATCCATGAGTCATGCAATGACAGACAGGCAGATAGCTTGACAGATAGAAAAAAAAATTACATTTAGTGAATTAAAGTAAAGTATGTACGAGGGTCATTTAATAAATAAGGTTGTTTTTGTCTGAAAAGTTGGCAATAGAAAGTATTATTTGTAGTTGCAACTTTTTCAAGGAAATAAATTGTGATGGGTTCTTTCTCGTGCTAGAAGACTGTTAGAAGGACCTTTTTAACTGACTGCTGCGCCCGGAATAATTTCTTTACCCGGTAGTTAGTTTGTTTCCAATTCATGCATTGTCTTTTCGACTTAGTGACGTAGTAGCAAGCATATGCTTAGCTCATTCATCAATATTTTTGACTAAAATATGCTTCTCTGTATACACCATACTTTCTTATGCCTTTTTTCACATGAGTTGCTCTTCTCAGACACCAAAAATTTTATTACAGATCTCTATTCACGCCTGGAGCACTATGTTTTATTTACCTCCATTTTGAATAGCCTCAAAACAAATATTTCCCTGAGGTTAAAATAATTTATGTTATAGACCAATTCAAAATAATGCTGAGTTTACATTCATAGAAAAAAAATTCAGAAAAAGAAAATTATTTGTTCATTTATTTTTTGAAGGACCTTTGTTTTTACCCAACTCCTCATTGATGCAGATTCATCCAGGATTTGAACACAGGTCACCGATTCCATTTCCTACGACGATAACCGTTTTGTTAAACGTCCCTCTTGCATTTTGGGAATTACAGTAAAGTGTAGTTTTATATATCATAGTATAGTCAAAATGTTTCGGCGACTGTATCCTCCAAAATTCTTTCGGATGTCTATCGTTGTTGGAAGCTTTTGGAGTAATTCAAACCATTTTTTTTTAATTCAATTCATAGGTGTAGACTGTTAAATTCATCTATCCTTCAATAGTGACAAAAATAACCAAGATAAGGACAGTTATTGAAGGTAAACTGTTTAGGATACAAAGATACATATTTATGTCACCAATACTATAGTGAAAGTGTAAACTGATCCATTAAACACGACTGAGCCTCAGATTGATAGTTTTTTATTATGTTACATATGACTGTGGCATTTCACATTGTAGCAAACAACGGACACACTGGGAGAGAGGAAGTGGAAGGTTGTTGACCGGAAGCCTAGCAGTTAGAAAAATAAGACCCCATTTACCTACCAGTGCGAATTGGAAGGCGGGGCAGGATAGTTCGAATCAGCACTGTCGAGCAGAGATCCGTGGCATGGAGAGTCGAAGAGAAACGCAGCGTGGGCAGTTTGTTAGAAAAGGCACGACCAAAAACGAAGAAGTATGATAGAACATCATTTTCTTTCACGTCTGTATATCGAGTATTCGCGTTAAAAACCATTCCTAAGATCAGTTTTATCTGCATATCTTTTGAACTTTATTATGTGTTTATATTATTTTATTAGTTGAATGCTAACAGAATAAATGCATTTTATATGTTGTTGAAATTGTCGTTGTGTTTAATTTTATTTTGCTGGTTATTCTGATACCTTGCTTCCGTGCAATAATTTCTCAACCTGTTGTCGATATCTTCTTTTATTATAATTACTACCCGTGAAATATCCCTTACGAACCAACTCGGGAAATAGGACAAACTATAGTTTTTATTCATTTACATACACATTGACTACATATCCGGGGACAAAGTTTACCAAAATATCGAGAATATCGTCCGGATACGAGAGAAGGACATAACAGCAAAGCTTTGCTTAATTTTAAACACAGAACTTAGATCAATTGCAATAAACACTGCTACGAAATAACTCCCTTTTTAAGCTCTGTATTGAGTCATCGTAGCTTAACTTCGACTATCTGACAGGAAGCGATGCTTTCAGCGTGAATTGACCGTAAATTTGAGCTCGAGATTCGTTTAGTCTTTATTCAAGGCGTTTATCGCTTAGGTTCTACAAACAAGTGCCTTGAATGAATGTAAGGGCAATGAGTCAGAATTTAAGTTTGCCAGATAATCACCTTTGCTCGATTGTTATCATTACAAGATCGGAGTGTTTCCATAAAAGAAAGGTCAACACAATTTGTCACTTACCCAGTCGGCTGGGGCTGTAGAATACACCGACTGCATATCTGCAGAGGGGTAAGCTCTCCCCCAACGAGTGTACTGGATATGACTCTAAACAATCTGATGATGAGGTTCGAGTATTGCTGGAGCTTTGGGGAACGCGGAGTACCCCTTCATTGCCATCGCTCTCAGGTCCACTCTGGCCCTGAGTGGTAGCATCTGATTGGGGCCAATCTATGCGTCAAATAGAATTTAACTGGTTCCGAGAGTTTACTGTTTTTGCAATCAAACTACATATTCATGCTAAACTGAATTGTTTAAAATAGAACTGTTTTGACATTTAAACTGCGTATTTATGCTAAACTGAATTGCTTGAAATAGAATTGTTTTGACGTTCAAACAGCGTACTTATGCTTAACTGAATTATTTGAAATAAAACTGTCTTTACATCTAGCTCTGAGTATTGTAGAATACACTGACTGCACCTCTGCCGAGGGGTAAGACCCACCCCCAATGAATGTGCTATTTATGACACTAAGCATTTTGATAGAGAGGATTGCGACATTTACCCAAATGTTTGCATTGTTCAATATATACACAAATATTTATACAAGACCTACAATTGATATCTAGTCAAATACACACATGCACACTGACACTATAAAAAGAAAGAAAGCATAATAAAATACTTAAAAATACGCTTTTGTACAACTCTACAGAAATTTAAACGCAGGCATGTACTGTTAAGTAATGAACAAAGCAGAAATTAGTACTCCGGTTTATATACCGACGTAGCAATAGCTCATCTACAAAAGCCAATATGAATATATGTATAGGTAAAGCATGGACTGTTACTGGAAGGTTATCGCCCATATAGGAATCTGATCTCTGATAAAATAAAATTGAAATCCTCCCAAGCAATAGCTACGTTAGCACTAACATATGGTTGTACCACTTAGACTTTAGTGAAACGAATAGAGAAGATACTGGATGGTAACTAGATAAGGATGCTACGTGCTGGTTTTTTTTTTTTAATATCCTGGAAGCAGCACCCTACAAAAATCAGTTCGGCACACATCTACTTCTCACGAAAGGCAAGCAAGACATGCAGGGCATTACTGGAGATATAAGGAGAAATTTATAAGCGACTTGTTTCAATGGATCCCTACTCACAAACACACCAGTGTTGGCCGATCAGAATAGCCCAGTCGGCTAAGTAATCAGAGATCAGATTTCCAATAACAGTCTATGCTTTACCCATACATATGTTTATACTGTTTTTTGTAGATGAGATATTGCTACCTCGGTATATAAACCGGGGTACTAATTTCTGCTTTTTTTTTCATATACTTAACTGTACATGCCTGCGTTTAATGAGAATCCAGTATTACTGGAGCTTTGGGGAATGCGGAGTACCTCTTCATTGCTATCTCTCCCAGGTTCACCCTGACCCCGAGTAGTGGCACCTGAAAGGTCCTATGGGTCGAATAGAACTGTTTGACATTTAAACTGTGTGCAAACAAACGACTTATGTTCAACTGAATTGTTTAAAAAATACTGATAGTTTAACTGAGAGTAAATAAATAATTGATGTTTAAATGACTTGCCAGTGGTGCATAACAATGCTTGGAACCATTAAACTTATACTAAATTGAATTATTTGAAATAGAACTATTTGATCATTTCAGTGAATGTAAATAAATAACTGATGTTAATGATATAAAACAATACTTTGAACCCTTTAACTTTGATTTATGCCAAAATGATTTTTTTTTAATAGAACTGTTTGATCATCGAACTGTGAGTAGATAGATGTTTGATGTTTGATCATTGAACTGTGTGTAGATAGATGTTTGATGTTTGATTGAATTGTCTGTGAATTTGAAACTAACTTTGTTAACTTTGTTTACGACTCATACAAATCTTATATATATATATATATATATATATATGAATAAACCGGATTCGGCATTAAATAACCTGAATGGTTGATATGCCATAAAACCAAACCAAACCAAATCATACATATCTAATACATATGAATAAACCGGATTTGCCATTAAATAACCAGCAATGGTTGATATGGTACAAAATCAAACTAAACCAAACTGACCAGCAAAAGCTACATTCACCAGCACTTTGCAGACGCAGAATGCCGTCAAGAGGATTTAGCAAGAATTATATCTGGTAGAGACGGATAATGAGAGACCGTCAAAGAAATCTGTTCTTTCAGCACATCTTCAGCACAAATTGAAGGTCAAGTCCTATAGAGCCGTTCCTATAGGCATGACTTACCCAAGTCATCAAGAAGAAGGATGTATTTACCCAACCCCTCCACCATAAGCAGAATGTGACACAAGGTCAATTTACTAAGCGGAGTATACCTGGTTTCAATTCAAAGTTTTCCTTCTAGAATAGTTATTTAACCCTGACAATAGAACCCAGTCAGCCTTAATATTTAAGGGGAAAACAAATGGATTCATACCATTTCCAAGTGAAGTTAAACGCAAACTGCTTCGTCTTGGATTAGAACTCGTGTCAATGATTCCATTTCCTACGACAATAACCAATACGCTAAGCGAACCTCTTTAAAAACTGTCTAAGAAAAGTAAGCATCAGGCTCATGGGTAAAAACCTAAGGCGCTTTTTCAAAGAAGAATGCCGACGAGGCTAAGGCTACTGTTTTTGCCACTGTCTACGCGAGAGGATCACTGCCCAAGAGAGTTTCTGCATTAAGCTGACCTTGTGCTAATGTCGTTACTGAAGGGAAAGGGAAAATAACAAGCACGTTTATGTTAGTGCATCAGCGTGATAATTTCATTTCGAAATTCAAATAACAGCCTTGTTGATCCTCTCTTTCAAATAAACCCGCAGAGACGTAGGCTGCAGAACTATAAATAGACGTATTGATGTACTTAGAAGCAATGAGTCATTTAGTCAAGTTGCCACTCACTAAGGACCAACGTAAATTTATTATATCCGTGTTATATTAGTTGTGTACGTAACGGAAGGAAAGACAAAATAAAAAAAAAGATTTGTTTATTCAAGGATATTTAAAATATTATATACATAATATACATTCTAATGATATTAAGGAGAAAGAATACACAATCATATTCTAACAGTTAGAAAGATGTATATATTTTTCCATGAATAAGCAGTATGTGGAATGGGTTAAAAGTGAAAAAAGGCTTACTTGGTGATACAGGGGAAAATGGCTATGCTCATGTGTCTTTACTGTTCCATAGCAGTTAGAGGCGACAACGTCTATGCTGTTTAAAGAACAGACAAAAAAGGTTAAAAATGGGTTTTGGATTGCTATGGGACACACAACGAAACAGTCAACGTATTCGCCTATTCTCTTTGGGAGATAATTGTTTATTGTCTTCCTACAGGAAGTTAGTCTAACAAAACGGTGCTAATACGTTATATTCTCACAGAGTGATACCACTTTGTGAATCTGCATCAGATTAACCTTAGCATCGCGCATATCTACATCTCTTTACTTGATGGTATACGATCCCGTCTTTAAAAACCCCCCACCAACAAAATCGTTATTCTTATTAGAGATTAACGAATTCCTTTCAGTGAGTGTAAACCTAAAAAGTACTTGAGTAATTCCCCTAGCATCTCTTTCCCCTATTCTTTTTCTATCTCGTTCAAGCCTTTTTTTTTATAAATAAAACATGCTTGTAAAGTCAGATTTTAGTTTAAAATCAATTTTTCTAGACTTTGTCCAAATAAATATATTTTCAATCATAATGCATTTTAGCCCAATAATAATGCGTTTTAGCTTAGAATACACCGACTCTACCCCCGCCCCCAGAAAGAAAGGTAAGATCCTTACAAAAAATTACCCTGAGTATGACACTAAACTTTCATATAATGGTGCTAAAGAACTGAAGAGTGTGAAGTACACCTTCATTGTCATTACTCCCAGGCCCACTATGAATTGGAGTGACGGTACCTGTTAGTGTCCCATCAATGGGTCATACAGATTTGTTTAGAAATTATTCATAATCGATGGGACAGGTTCTAAAAAGACTCTTAAAGAACAATTACACACAAAAATGGATATACCATTGTACGAATAACGCAATTCCCTAACCTCTAGGCATGAAAAAATAACTGAAAAATTGACGGGCCGTTAAAACCAATCAATCTCTTCGGTGAGTATAAACCGAAAAAGATATCACTTTCACTTGTGATCGGATCCTGGTAAAACTCTCTCTCTCTCTCTCTCTCTCTCTCTTTCTCTCTCTCTCGATCACGCTTTTAAAAAAGGGTACGGCTAAAATTAGACTTTATCCTTAAATTAATCTTTCTATTTTGTTCAAATTGATAGATAGTCAATTGGAATGCATTTGTATCAACAATACTGTATACAAGCAAACAACTTATTTGCATTTAAAATTGTTGGTGTTCTCTTTTCGATGAATGTGAGATAATAGCAAATAAAATTATCAGTCAATTAAAAAAAGAAACAAAATGAAATAAAAACAGCAAAGAATCAAATCAAACAGAAACTGTAAAAATTCAGAGAAGAAAGATAAGGGTTAAAGATTATGATTTGTCACTAGAGGTTTTCATTCTAACGAGTTTAATACGGTTTAACGTAACGGTTATCGTCGCGGGAAAGGAAATCGGTGACCCAATTTTAAATGCTGAACGAGACTATTTACATTTCTCTTCTCGCAACTGCCTTTGAGGAGAGGCATGCATCTATTCTCACTTCAGCCATGAGCAAATAGAAGAGCAGATTGGTTATGTAGCCTTGGTATGGCAACTAGTCTAGGAGAAGGGAAACTGAATTTAAACAACTTTTTCTGGTTAAAAATTGACCTCGTGTCAAACTCTGATCGTGGTTGAGTAAATAGATGTATATATTCGTTGATAAAATCCGTGTGCTATGCGAAAAAGAACCAAGAATTCGAATGCAGATTTTCAAGGCGTAAAGGCATCTTCTCACTTGAATGATCGGCGCAACACAATCTTTCTTCCACCATTCTTTTTATCTAGTTAGTCATATACGTCAATGTTAGGCTCATATTTTTAAATACGCGAGATGTACTCTAAAAGTATCGAGACGAGCTTTTATTTTATTCTAAAATTCAAAATTTTAACTTTAAATGAAGATGTATGCATAGCTGAGCAAATTATGTAAAATGATGTTGTACTGCCTTCTTGTCAACATTCAAGATATCCATCTTCGTCTAAACAAGATGTATTAATTTGAAAAAAAAAACTATTATGATTCTAGTCTTAATACTTTTTTTAGGAAATGTTTTTGGCGAAACACAAGATTGTACTAGTGTAGCACCCCCATACTCACCGGACCTAGATCTTTGCCACTTTTATCGTGTTTCTTTAACTGAAAATTTGACAGAAGAGTAAAAAAAATGAGAACGTGGAGGATATTAAAGCAAATGACAAAAACACATCAAAAATAAGTTTCAAAAGTGCTTCGACCAAAGAAAAACTCACTGGAATAAATGTAATGACTACCAAGAGAACTTTAAATAAAATTAACGTTTTATTTACAACTCACTTCTGATTTGGTAAATACAGCCTTCAGTCATTTTGGAAACACTGCGTATATCGGCATATATGCAAATATCTTGTTCTATATATTATTCATGTTTTTTTATTAATTTTCATGATACGCTTGTTTTCATGAATATATCCAAACAAATAATCATTGATATTTGCGTTATGGCGTCGCACCGCCAAAGAAAAAAATCCCAATATTAGGTTCATCCATTTCTTGTGTCTGTATATATGATGATTTTTACTGAATCATCTCTATCGAAATTAATTTTAAAAATTTATCTCTACGAAATCAAACCTGGCTCACTAGTACATACGCGTTCATAAAAGTAGAACTTAAAAAACTAATGTCTTTCGCAACCAGTTCTTTAATCACTGGGCCAGATCAGCGAATTCGAGTCATGTAGCGTATGTTATAAAGACGTCAAATATGGCGTAATGGCCTGAACCCTTCTCGGTGTTCTGGATTGCAGATGTATGAAATATTTACGAAGGTATAAACTACATGTTACGGATTAAAGGTCTTCACAGCCAAAGACTTGAAAAGTGAAAAGCGTCCAGGCGTTCGTTCATTGGCTAAAGGCAGTCACGTGCAATTTATGAGATATACTTGGATTCTGAAAAGTCTTTTAGGACCGGGATTCGAAAAGAGCGGACATAATTTTGACCCAGTCAACATTTAATCTAGAAGAATTTCGGAATTTCAAGCAGCCTACTGAGTCTTGTAGCTTGGACACTAAAGCTTCTATGTGTATAAGCGTGTGTTTTCTTTTTCTTGTCTTTTTCTTTAATCAGCCGTATCAAAGTTATATTGAGACTGAAGTTTAACACAGTGTTTGATAGACTTAACGACTCCATTTTCAAGGTATAATCATTTAAATTCAGAATTGAACTGAACTGGTTGCCAAGCAAACTACTGAGCCCAATCTACCGTGTTATTTAATTCATAGCCTGTAGAATGTGAGACGGATTGATATCTTTCTCGAGAGTATTAATTCGAATTAAACGTAAAATTAGGAATTGAACATAAAATTAGGTTGGAATTTGAGCTGGAATTATAGCTTGGCTCCCCGATTCCTTTTTCTGAGCTGTTACTTATTAAACCAGTAAAAATCCATAGCAAATTTTGATTAGTCTAATAAAATAATGATAAACTATTTTGATCGTTAAATAACATCTTTTCAGATTTGTTTTTCTCTTTTACCCAACCCCTCCGCTCGGACATTATCATAACCAAGTCATGCTGACAGCATAGAATTCCCTGACTCTCTCTCTCCATCCATCCCTATCATCCATCATTCCGAGCAGGTCTTCCAAACTACATCTTGTGTCTGCACAGAGCTAATGTAAAAAGTTCTTGCTGGTCGACCAACACTGGCACGTCCATGAGTTGTGGTCTATTGAATAGTGTCACTTATGTGTCCGTCTTTGTGTCTCCAGCTGTGTTCCGCATGTCTCGTTCGTCTTACATGGATGGTTTTTAAGATAGGAAGTAAGTGGCCGTACAGCTGTGGAAGCATCAGTACTACAGTATGGATTCACCACATGGACGCAAACAAAACGCATGGAGAAAAAGTTAAATGAGAAGTACTCCAGAATGCTACCAGTTATTTTGAACAAATCCTGGAAGCAACACCCCACAAAACAACAGACATACGTGTATTCAGTGGACGCAATTCTTAGGCAATCAAAGAATAGAAAGCGTTGTAGTCAAAGAAGGAAAGAAATAAAATGTTTTAAAGAAGTTCTGAAAAGAGGAAATCTCATTGAATTCTTTTGAGAAAGAGATCAACGAATCTTATGTAAACATTTTGGCTTTAAAGCATCAAAGTATTCCAGCCATCCGGTTGAGAGACTTCGCTTATTTATCATATTTACCCAACCTCTCCGCTCGGGCAAGATATAACACAAGGTCAATTTCTATGCGGAGTTTAACTGGTTTGAATTCAGAGTTTTCCTTCTCCTAGACTTGTTGCCTCGCCAAGGCTGAAGAACTCAGTCTGCCCTACTATTTTACCCATAGCTGGAGGGAGAATAATTGGATTCATACCTTTCCCAAGGGTATCAGTGCTATGTGAAATGCAATCAGTCTCGTCCAGGATTTGAACTCGTGTCGCCATGTCTATTTCCTACGACAATAACCATTACATCACGGGCACTTCCTATTTTTTTTACCAACCCCTCCGCTCGGGCAGGATATGACACAAGGTCGATTTTTAAGCGGAGTTTAATAGGTTTGAATTCCGAGTTTTCCTTCTAGACTAGTTGCCTCACGAAGGCTGAAGAACCTAGTCAGTCCTACTATTTACCCATAGCTGGAGGGAGAATAATTGGATTCATACCTTTCTCAAGGGTATTAGTGCTATGTGAAATGCATTCAGTCTCGTCCAGGATTTGAACTCGTGTCGCCGTGTCCAATTCCTATGATGATAACCATTACACCACGGGCACCTCCAAGACTTCGCTTATTTATGCACGATTGAAAGTCGATAAAACTGTTCCTTTTTCGTGTCGTTCGTGGGTATTTTTATTTACTTTCAATTGATACTAATTAACACAGTGGTATTCTGAAATCTTGAGTATTTTGTAGATAGACATTTTTAACCTACTTATCATAAGCAGTCGCTTTGTATATCACTCACGAAAAACATTTCTTTGCTTTGCGTGAAGTCTTTAAGCACATATGATGTTTCTCGTACTGGTTTCGATTTAAAAAGCAATATATATATATATTAAAATGACTTTACGAATGTAGGTTCATGAAGATATCTTATAGCACTGGTTCCTTGAACCTGATTTGATCGATGGAGGGCTTCTAAGGTAACGTGTCTGGGCAGGAATAGCTTTGCAGAGCCTATCTTTCTCCAGATCTACGACTGGTTTGAATTGAGAGTTTTCCTCCTCTTAGACTGGTTACCCTACGAACATTAAAGAACTCGTACTGCGGATTATGTCGAATTCATATTTTCCCCAAGGATGTTATCACTATCTAAAAATGCAACCAAACAGCTTCTTTCAGGTTTTTAAAATCGAGTTACCGAGTCCACTTCTTATGATGATGAACGTTACCCAACGAGCTCCTCCAACATAGCACTACAGTCACTTTCGTCATATTTCAGTAAATATAAAAAATGGTGACCGTAGTCGAGGGTTACCAGAAGGCTCCCTTTTCAATAGCTAGTACACCGAGGTGTAGGGAAGGGCGCTAATTCTTTACCTGGATTGATCCCCTTTACCCTTGATACGTACCTTATATTGCTGAGTGTTAAGCAAGTAGGTATCAAGTACCATTTTTAAAGTCTTTGGTATGACTCGACCTGGGATTGAACCCTAGCACGCAGTAAACGAAAGAACTCTGGACGTATGAAGTCTTTACCCAACCCCTATATAAAGAGCAGGATGCGACATGAGGCTAATTTAGAAGTGGAGTACAGCTAGTTTGAATTCGTATTTTTCCTTCTCCATAACGCACTTTTGGCTGGACCAGTGTAATACGTCGACTGTATCGCTTCAGAGGGGTACCCTCAAACGAGCTTCATAGATATTACTCTAACCTTCTGATGGTGAATCTACTCCTAGAGCTTTGGTTGATATGGAGTACACCTTCATTGTCATTACTCTAATGTCCACTGACTCAAAGGAGTAGTACCTGTTAGGGTTTAAGCTATGGGTCAAATAGAACCATTTAACTATTTATTATACCTGAAACCATTTGTGTACAAACAAATGTTAAATGTTGAATTAAATCATTAGTACAACATTGCAATACTTTAAACTATTTACCTATCCAAACGAGTGGATCATGTTGAATAGTATTATTAGTGTTAAATAGTAATACTCGAAAATATTCTAATGTGTGCAAAAAAGATTAATATTAAAGAGAATTATAAGTGTTAAATGTCAATGCTTGAAACAATTCACATTGTACAAACAAATGAGTTTAAAATAATGTTATCAACAAACTTCTCGCTCACAAATCATATATATATATATATATATATATATATATATATATATATATATAAAGAAATTGGCATTAAATAACTATCAAGGTTTAATATGACATTAACACAAAAAATCGAACCTAACATTACCCAACCTTCTCCTAAACAAGGTCCCTTACCACGGTTAAAGATTTCAGTCTGCCTTATTATTTATCCAAAGCTAGAGGGAGTATAGATGGCTCCATGCCTTTCCCAAGGGAATTAACCTAAAATGAAACACAAACAGCTTTGTCTAATTTGAACTCTGGTAGCCTATTTCAGTTCGAAAAGGAAACAGAACTTTAGAAATACTTATTGCTCTACCTGCCGTTTAATGAGATTTTCACCTTTAAAATAATCCCCTCCAAAGCTGATTCACATTTTTCACATTTCGAAGTAAACAGTGCATTTTTTCAGCATTCCAGTTAAAAGACTGATTTGGTGATTGGAACTGCTTAGTATGACTACATTTTGTTATTTAGTTTAATGGCATATCAACACTTGTGGGTTATTTATTACCAAATGCTGCTCATAGATATATAGTTATATATAATTCTAAGGAAGTGATTTACCGGTAAATTTATTTTTAAACAGTTTTAAACTGATTTATTTGCACACTGTTAAATGGTCCCAAGTATTGTTATCAGATACAAACAGTTCTCGTATTAATCAATTGCTTATCACAGTCAAATGGAGGTGCCCGTAGTGTAATGGTTATCGTCATAGGAAATGGACACGGTGACACGAGTTCAAATCCTGGACGAGACTGATTGCATTTCACATAGCACTAATATCCTTGGGAAAGGTATGAATCCAATTATTCTCCCTCCAGCTATGGGTAAAAAGTCGGCCAGACTGAGTTCTTCAGCCTTGGTGAGGCAACAAGTCTAGGAGAAGGAAAACTTTGAATTCAAACCTGTTAAACTCCGCTTAAAAAATTGACCTTGTGTCATATCCTGCCCGAGCGGAGGGGTTGGGTGAATGGGATCACAGTCAAATGGTTTCAAATATTGCTATCTTAGCGCAATTGATCCTCAATCCTCTCCTTCTAGCACCTCTAAGATAAAATAGGATTGTTTACTTGATTGCCAGGAAAGGAATTGGATAATCATATAGATGCAAGAGTTTGTCCTGAAATGATGATTAATCGGATCGGGCCACTCCGATTAATCATCATTTGGGAAAGGCATGAATCTCCGTATCCCTATTTGGCCCAGGAAGGACTAAAATTGTGACCACAGTGGTCGTCGGGGCACGAACTGCTTTGCCATCACGATCCCGTTCCCACCTACGGCTAACTGATGGCCTCGTTAGCAGAAGTGAGTGTTACCCCTCTGCGGAAATGCAGTCAGTGTATTCAACAACCTAATCTGATTGGCGAGATTCATCTGAAATCGTTGCGTGTGATAGTGTGTTGGTCTCGAAGCGCATTTTCTTCTATTCCTTCTATCGTCTGAAATAGACAAATTTCAGGGTGGATTTCAGAATTACGAACAAAATTCTGTAATCAAAACTTAAAAAGATCTTCGGATATATCGAGTGTGCATGTTCTCAAACATGTTGAAAAAGTTACTTGGATTCTCTGCCGAAACAGCTGAAGTGAAAAATGAAGAGGATTTCTGTTTTTGTTTACATTTTGTCAATTATCGTTTTCTTTTTCCTGCGCACCACAAACTGCTCATTAGTGGGAAAGTAATTAGCCAGCAGTAAATTACCCCCTAATCAGTGGGCTGTAATTGGTTCGAAGGACGTTTCTTATATAACTCCTTTTGCACTGTGATTCAACAACCTGTCACCTATGCTCGTTGATATCAAGATATCTTTTTCTTTGAGTTAAAATAATATTCAAACTTACAATTGGATAATTACTTTTCTAAATGATTATAAAATTGTTACAGGTGGGAACATTCAACATTTCGTCGGAAATTAGCAACATATTTTCGTTTATGCTGTTCTGGAAAGGCATTCAAAGAATTTTTTTTCCCCTGGCAAAGGTTACAAAGTTTTAAGATGTTGTCATATCTATTGCTTAAAGAGATCTTTCTGTGGAACCCATTAAAAAACGACCAGATTACTTTTCGTTTGTTTTATAGAATATCAACCTTCGTGGTTTGGTTTGGTTTCTTTATTTTAATGGCATATCAACCCTCGTGGGTTATTTAATACCAAATCTATCCTTCTAGAAGAACAGCAATGATGCTATTTAACTCTTAGCTGGGAGGATAAGTGGGTTCATACCTTTCCCAAGAGTATTTATCCGAAAGTGAACATAATAGCGCGACTGGAGTTCGAACTCGCTTACTACAATTCCACAGTCCAGCGCTTTAACCGTTACACCACAAGGACACGTGGGTTATTTGGTTCCAAAACCATCATTGTAGGACAGTATAATTACTCTTTTACCCATAGCTAAGGAATAAGAGAGTTAATACTCTTTCTAACGGTATTAGTCTAAAAGTGTGCGACTGAAGCTCAAAATCATTTATTAACTATAATATCAAAGTCCCGCTGGCTAGCCACTACGCCACAAGAACTTCCGCAGAATTTCTTTTTAAACAGTTGACTAAGATTTCGAAGGTCAAACTTTTGCCAGTCATAACAAGAAATTTGGTTCGTAAAATATAGAAAGTAGACATAACAGTTCATATTTTGGAAAGTACAAACCAACTGGGTTCCGTCAAGAAAAAATCTTTTTTTTTTAAATTCTCAAATATATTTTAGCATACAGATCTACCTTTACTCAGGCAATTGAACAATTTATTTTTCTATGATTTGAAAAGTGTATCCAATTTACAAACTGCTGATTGCTGACTTTCCGACAGGCCTGTATACAAGTTGTATATATATATATATATATATATATATATATATATATATAATCTACATTAGACTGTAAACTAATAAATTGTTGCTTGACAGTTCGGACTTTTTTGGAGTCCTAAATTTGCTATTTTCTTTTTAAGAGATTATTAGTTTCTAGTTTGTTTTTTTGTTTTGTTTTTTTTTTTTTGTTGTTGTTGTTAATTCCTTAGTCTTGAAAGTTAGTGTAGTTTGAACTAACGCATTCGTAATCTGTTTTCGTGTTTGCATTTGGAAATTAGCTCAGATCTTGTATTCATGTCTTTATATTGTTGAACGGAGAAGTTCCCGTAGCGTTGTGGCTAACGTGATGGATTCTGATATCGTAGTAAGTGAAGTTGATCTTTAATATTGCTTTTGTGTTCACTTTTTGGACTAATACTTTTGGGAAAGGCATGAATCTCCGTATCCCCACCATCTATGGGTTAAAAAGTACCACTACCATTCCAAGGCTGGCTTTGGTATTAAATAACCCCGATGGCTGATATACCATTAAACAAAGAAAACAAACCAAACTGACCTTCATATTGTTCAAGGAAGAGATCTATAGCAATTTCCTTCCCCAGTCAAAGGTTACAATGTTTTGAGATGTTATTTTAAACCAATGCAATTTTTCCTTCTTATCCCTGTTATTATTGGCGTACTTTCGTTTGAACAGAGTGTCTCAAAAATTGATTCAACCCATTAATATGATAATGATGTATTACTGAGACAAGCAAAATGGCGATCATTTGGAACACGTCCTGTAAAAAATGCAACCTTTCAACTAGTGACATTAAATCAATATTTTTTTAAAATTATAATCATATCAGTTCGCAGGATATGCAATCCTTTTTTGAGTTTCTTGTCTCTGTAATAAATCCTTATCATATTCATGGTTTGCATCTATTTTGAGACACCTTTGAATGATTTTGTCTCTAAATAAGTAGTGATGCACAATATATTTTACTCTTTTGTCCAAGGCATTATGATTAAAGATTAATAGTTGTTATAGAATACTATTTTCATATCTGAAACAAAAAATATCACAAAATTATTATTAGTAGAGTTATTAGCTGTCACATGGGTCCCATATATATTAAGATACCCTCTATTTGTGAGACTCTCTATGTGTTTGAAAAGTGTTGGGTTATTTGTATATATTTGTGGTTAAATGATGTTTTGTTTGCGAATATCAATTAAGAGGTCTTTATTTATACAATAATATCAATGGACTCTTAACGAATGAAATCCAAAAAGAGTTCCTCACATCACGTAGCCATACGGAAATATTTCCTAGAATTATTTCATTCAACTTCACTAAGATCACTTTCAGCATTGAAGTTGTTTTTTTTTAATCAACTTTCCCCTTTACAGCTGATTTTTACTTTAAGATGAGATATCAAGTATATCTGGTCTATTACTCTTCATATTTCTATCAGTTGGAATAACAAAGTCTCAAAGAATAGCTACTTCTTTGGCTTCTGTCATTAGTTCTGGTGAATGTTCATAGCATTTTTCACTATTCCATAGTATTTACGGATACTGGATGTAATCTGAAAGACCTTCTGGAAGCGATGGATGATAGATACGAATGAAGAGAGAGAATCAGGGAAATCCTGACGATGATGATGATAATGTCCTATCATGCCTTTTTGTCCAGTTGGCTCGGGCAGTAGAATACATCGACTGCACTTCTGCAGAGGGGTAAGACCCCCCAAGGAGTGTCCTGAAAATGACACTAAACAATTTGATGGTGAAGTCCCAGCAATGCTGGAGCCTTGGGGAATGCGGAGTTCCTCCTCATTGCCATCGCTCCCAGGTCCACTCTGGTCCAAAGTGGTAGCACTTGGTAAGGGTCCTATCTATGGGTTAAATAGAACTAAACCATGCTTCCTTCACAATACTGATTTTTGCATTTAAACTACGTATTTATGCTAAACTGAATAGTTTAAAATAGAACTGTTTTGAAATTTATACTGCGTACTTATGCTAAAATGAATTGCTCGAAATAGAACTGTTTTAACGTTTAAACTGTGTACTTATGTTAAACTGATTTTTAAAAGAAATAAAACTGCTTTGACATTTAACTCTGTGTATTGCCCAGTCGGCTGGGGCTGTAGAATACACCGACTGCACCTCTGCAGAGGGGTTAGATCCCTTCCAACGAGTGTCCTGATATGACACTAAACAATCTCATGGTGAGGTCCCAGTAATGCTGGGGCTATGGGGAATACAGGGCACCCCTTCATTGCCATTGTTCCCAGGTCCACTCTGGCCTGGCGTGGTAGCACCTGATAGGGCCCTATCTATGGGTTAAATAGAACTAACGGCATACTTATACTAAACTGAATTGTTTGATTAAACGGAATAGCTTGAAATTAAAATGTTTTTGACAATTAAACCGTACTTACTTTAGCTTATGCTAAACTGAATTATTTGAAATAGAAGTGTTTCTTTTTACATTGAAACTGTATTTACACTAAACTGAATTGCTAAACATAGAACTATTTTGACATTTAACTGTGTGTAAGCAAAATCTGTACATAAACTAAACTGAATTAGCTGAATTAGAACTGCTTGACTAAACTGAATAACAAGAAATAGAAATGTTTTTCACAATTAAACTGTACTCACAATTAACCTGCGTGCCAATGCTAAACTGAATTGTTTGAAATTGAAGTGTTTTTGACATTGAAACTGTACTTACATTAAACTGAATTGTTATATATAACTGCTTGAATAAACTGAATAGTTTGAAATTGAAATGTTTTTGATAATTAAACTGTGAACTCATGCTAAACTGAATTGTTTTAAATAGAACTGATAATTTACATAAAAATGGATTTGGCGTTAAATAACCTACAAGGTTTGATATGCCATAAAACCCGACCAACCAACCAATTAACTGTCATGTCTTTCTTTATATTCTATCAATGTTAGAATTAGGCAACCGGATGCAAAGTGGTCAATTGACTCCATTTTTAGTTCGCACAATCTTCATATTGTGTTTGACCAATTTTTATAATGTTTGCCTGATAGTTTCTCGTTGGTTGTCTCTAGTCTTGTGCTTCAATAATGAACCAGTCTGTTTGTGCCTTCAGTCAGCCATCGATTAGTCTTTACTTTATCTCTATCGGCATTCCTAATTCTATATGCGTATCGTCCATGTTGGTGTGACTTATTATTAATATTATTATAGTTTTTTTTCACATCAGCTAATGCTGATGGCCTTCCACCAGAGTTTGAGTGACATCAAGTCTCCTCAAGTCTCCAGGACTATTTTCAGTATTCTGGTCGTTCTCAATAATGCTGTAGTTTGGATGGTCACCACAAGCCCACCAACTTCCAAGTGCTCCAGTCCCTTTAGTAATCCTTTAGTTACTGTACGAAAAGCACCAATTACAATTGGTATAATTGTCACCTTCATGTTCCACAGTTTTTTCAATTCCCTAGCAAGGTCGAGGTACTTATCCTTCTTTTCACATTCTTTCAGTTTTATTCTGTGGTCAGCTGGGACAGCAAAGTCGATAATTTTGCAAATTCTCTTTTTTTTTGTTGTTGTTGATTATTATTAAGTCTGGTCTTCTGGCTGAGATTCGGTGATCTGTTCGTATGTCAAAGTCCCTATATTATTATTATTATTATTATTATTATTATTATTATTATTATTATTCCTTGTTATGAGTGTTTCACACCAGTGTAAGCCGATGGACTTTCAGAGGAATCCAAATGACGGTAGGTCTCCTCAAATCTCAAGAACTCTTCTTTGTATTCTAGCCGATCTCAAGCATGTTGTAGTTTGGATGGTCTCTACCCGTCCTTTGATTTTTAACCCGTCCATCCTCTTACCAAGCGTTTTAGGACCATTCAGAGTGCACCAATTGGTATCTCCGAAACTTTTATGATCCTTAATTTTTTCATTTATCTGGCAAAGCCCAAGAACTTATCTCTCCGTTTTCTTTGATTTTCATTTTATGGTTCACTGGTCCACTATTCGGCAGTTTTTATTTTTAATCATCACTAGGTCTGGTGTCACTATCAGAAGATTTGCAGTTTCTCTCCTAAGGTTTCCCTTTCTTAGCCTTGTCTAGGTCTTCTTGCATGAGATTTCGTCACATTTAATTATTTGCTTTTTTTTATTCATATGCGTATTTGTTTCATTTATTTGTTTATCTTATTTCAATTCTTTTAATATATATATATATATATATATATATATATATATATATATATATATATTAAAAGACTCTTTTTTTGGCATGCTTCATGTTAGCAGTCTAACCTTATTTTATAGATTTAGATTTTTTCCCTCATCCACATAGGTGCCACAGTTTTAAAAACATCAAGGAGCTTGAAAATTATCTGACATCAAACAAACCGTCAAATCCCTGACACAGTTCCGAAGAAAGCGAATAACGGAATCATAGCAAAAAGCGGATTTGATCGTCTCTTTCAAGACTTCGCGCATCATTCAGTTCGGTGATTTTGTAAGATGTTGCCAATATCAATTCAAAGTATACTTTCATTATACAATGCATTGATGTATGTTTGGAAGACGAACTTATGTGATCAGTTAAATACGACTTGATCGATTTAACAATTGATTTTCCTTTTCAGTACTCGCCTATTTATATCTCATCGAGCAGATTCCCTAAATCCACAATTTTAGAGAAATCTAAGAAGTGTTCCTGAAGTTTACTTACTACTTTATGACTTGGGTAATCAGTCAGCAGTAAGTAGTACGTCATTTACAAAACCTTAATGAAAATCCAGAAACCGAGAGAATAGGCTCCACTTAAACATGTGGAAACCAATATGATTTAGTTATCCTTTATCGTTTATCAATTGTTTAGTAATCATTGAACAAATATCATTTAGTCATCATTTAAATACTTATCTTTCTCTTTGTGCTTATCACAAAGAAAAGTGATTCTTGGAAGCAAAAAAGAAAAAAAAAAAGATTCTTTAAAGATTGAATGACTGATTAATTCTAACGCGTGTCAATCCGTCTAGGGTTATTTTATACCTAGAGGTTAAGGAATTGCATTCATTGTACATCTATATCTACATTTGTAGTGTAGTTGTTTCTTAAGAGTTTTTTTTTGCGCACAGTTAAATGATATCAAGTATTCGTGCACAGTTGTATGGTTTCAAGTATTCCAGTTTAATACTAATAGTTATATGGATTCTAGAAATTATTTCTATTCAGTTATAGCCATTTGTTTGCACACAGTTATTGGGTGTCAGGTAACTAATAATGATCCTCAGTAAGCAATTAAATCCTCCAGTAACTCTTCTTGACACAAATAATTTACAGTTATATGGCATCAAATATTCTTGCGAATATTTGTTGAATAGATTTATTTGACCCATAGATGGAACACTCACAGGCACGACCACTTCGGGTCAGAGTACACCAGGTTGTAATGTCAATTAAGAAGTTAACCACACTCCCAAGATCTCCATAGCTTTCTGTATAAAGATTAACGAATCTTTCTAAAACAAGATCCACTTCGAATATAGCTATCACATTCTAAAATACCGATAGCAACTTTCTCACTAATTCTTCCTCTTACCCCAAGTAATTTTTTTCTTCAGTAAATTCCTCCCCCTACTTGTTCTCCTTTCTACTCTTTGTATAAATGTATATGACAAATAATTGTGTTTGTTGTTTCTTTATTCGCTCCTCCGAAGATGGCTCAATTTGGGGGCGAAAATACTTGTGAAACGTATAGCGCATTCCTAATTCCATCCAAAAGTCAAACGACTAATACGAAGAGTTTGAACTGCTCTAAGATACAATATGTGGATACCAAGTGATTCATATTTAATCACACACACACACACACACACACGCACACACACATATATATATATATATATATATATATATATATATATATATATATATATATATATATATATATATCGTGGTGTAATGGTCTACAATTAAGAAATTAGACTTGTATATCAATTAGAACTGAGTATTTTGTTTGACTCTCTCTGGGTCCCTCAAACTTGTGACTTTGTGACAATCCTAAACCATGCTGGGTATTTAAGGGCACTACGCATGGTGTAATGGTTAGCTAGCAAAGCTAGTAGACCTTTACTCGAAGGGTACCTCGCTTGGTGCAATGGTTAACGAGATAGACTAATAGACCATTATAATACGATTCTCACTGCGTGCCCCATACATTCGACCCACACTAAGCTCTGCTTGGTTAGGGGATCACGAGTAATGTAACTGTTGTGTTTTATGGTAAATCAACATTCATTGAAAGGGTACTGCGCTTAGTTCTATGGTTAACGAGCTAGATTAACTGATCCTTTTATTAACTTTGATTCTCAATAAATGACTCACACTTCTGACCTTGTGTCAAACTAAGTTCAGCTTATTAAATGAAAACTCACATCCTCTATATTTTGCTTAATACCGTTTAAAGCTATACTGAGTCAATATCAATGTAAAAAATGACGTAAAGAAAGAAAGAAAGAAAGAAAGAAGGGAACCAGAAAATGTATAAAAATAAATACCCCCTGCTCTCTGCCACCCGACAAAAAAACAGTGAAAATAAAAACAACGCAGGATAAAAAAAAAAAAGTTATAAATAACACTTGAGAAAAAGATAAAAGAAATATGTGAGAAATAAAAATTTAGACAGTTCTAAAAAAAAAAAAAGAGAAAAGGAGCAAAAAATATGCCGAAAATATCCCCAAATAGCCCTGACCCTATTTCAAATCTATTAGTCGCCACGCTCTTGTTACTATTGTAGAGGCGATAGTGTTCCGCATGGAAGTATATGGATATTATTAATGTGACAGAAGTTAGACACCGAAGATGACGTAGTTGATTAAGAAGTCGGACGGATTGCAGCGATGCTGGTTGTGGTGGTAATGGTGGTGGTTCAGAAGCAATGATGATTGAGGAGTTAAACAATATTGACTGTGATAATAGTGTTCAGTGGTTTTCCTTAGCTGACCGAGGTGACATTTTTTCTTTTTTTTTTTTTTTTTTAAGACGACACAAAAAGGCCAGACAATGATAGGTCTTAAAGTTAACTCCTATCTAAGCGTTTGCATTTCTACAAAATAGATTGTTGTCTTTACCGCACAGGTTAAATAAGGAGAAATAAAGTAAAGGAAAAGAGAAAGTGTAAGGGTATGTGTGTGACGAGGGAAGAATGTGCTTCAAAATGATTTTATTTGAAAAGACGAATATAGCCAAGATAATTGGTCGTGCAGTTATTTGTAATACGAAAACTACTGGACAACAGCCTACTGAATAAAAACTCTTCAAAAGCAACAATATACAGTATTGAATACGAAATAGTTTAGGTAATGACATAAATATAACTGAGAAATACAATATATAGGGTGTTTTAAAAAATTGATGTCATTGTGATGTAAATATCTGAGTAAGCAATGTGTAAGCAAATAAAATTTATTAAAATTTGATATCATCTAGATGTAAATATCTAGGTAACTTCATAATATAGGCAAATGAAATTCGATATAAATGAGATGTAAATATCTGAGTAACTACATAATCGAAGCAAATGAAATTTGATATTACAGAGATAGAAATATCTGGATGACTACATAGTGTAGGCAAATGAAAGTTGATATTATTTTGATGTAAATATCTGAATAACTGCTTTGTCGAGACAAAGAAAATTTGATATCACTGAGGTGTAAATATCTGTGTATCTATTTCGTGGGAGCAAATAAACTAAAAGTTAAAATAAGATTTATTCATCTCCGAATAATATGAAATTACTGAGACGCCCAGTATTTTTCCCCAATGGTCTTCAGTTATATTTCATAGTTGTTGTGATATTGAACAGTGGTTGTATGTAATTTGCATATAGAAAAATAGCATAGATATATGATAACTATCTATACAAAAAGAGAACATTGAATTCCTGATTTGAAACAACAATTTACTTAATAATATTATGACATTAGTATTATAAATAGATTGCAGACAATAATACATTTTTTTAATAATGATTATATCTTATAGTAATGGTAGTTCTGTTTTATGGTGTATAAACCCTTGTAGTTTATTAAATAAAAAATCCTGTTTAAACAGATATATATATATATATATATATATATATATATATATATATATATATATATATATATATATATTGAATATATGATTTGTAAACAAATAATTTGATAGTAATATTAATTTTAAATGAGGCAGAGCTCATTTGTTTGCACACAGTGGAATGGTTTCAAGTATTGCTATTTTACACTAGTGATTCTATTCAACATTATTTATTTCTTTACACGCAGTTAAATGGTTTCAGGTATTGCTATATGATACTAATTATTTAATCAAACATCAGTCGTTTATTTGCACACACTTAAATAGTTTCAAGTAAAGAAAATGATTAAATATTTCTATTTTACCCACAGATAGGACCCGAATAGATACGACCACTCCGTGTCAGAGAAGATCTGAAAGTAATGGCAATGAAGGAGTACCCCACATTCTACTGAAATCCAGGACTAGATTCTCACCATGAGATGCATAAGTGTCATATTCAGTGCACTCGTTAGGGGTTTCTTACCCCTCTGCATAGATGCAATCGGTGTTTTCTACAGCCTCTGCTAACTGGCCTTGTAATAGTAGTTGATTGATTGATTCATCCCTTCATTCAGTCGGAGTGGACGTGGGAATATTAGAAAAGAAAGGGTACTATAAATAATCCCCTACTCTCCAGAAATGGATCCTCATCATCTAATGAAGTTTTGTGCTATATACAGAATACCCTTTTTTTGATGGTAAGGGTCTTACCTCTCAGCAAAGGATAAGGTCAGCTTGTTGTAAGCCCCACTGACAGGGTAATATATCTTATAGTAATAATAGTAAGAACAAAAATATAAAAATAATTTTCAAATATATAGGGTGCGGAAGCAAAATTAGGAATATTCTTGTATAATAATAAACATAAACAACAAAATTACAAGAGAGACATAAAGCAGTAAGTTTACTCAATATGGCTAACCATTTTTTATCAACTATTGTATTAACACACCTTCGAAAAGATATGCATCCCTTCAAAATAAATTCTTTAGACATTTTATTCTATTCCTCCTCAACAGCCTGTCTTAAGCTAACCAACATTTACATGGGGAGTTGTATTTGTTTTGTTTTCTAAAATACCTCTTATTATGTAATCAAGGGAGTTAAGGTCTGGGCTTAATGAGAGCCATAAAGAAATTTCAATAATTTCGGAATTTTGGGGGGGCTTGGTTTTGGTGTTAATCAAATCATAGATTCCTTGTCGTTTCTTTTCTTGCTCACTCATATTGGGCTAAATTTTAATTTTAAAAAATGCTTGAATAATAGAGCTAATCATGAAAATTTAGATTTACCAGTTTTTCGGGGTTTTTTTTTTTTTAAATTAGACTACTCAGACTAAAAAAAAAGTTTTCAAAATTATTCCATATTTTGCTTCTGCACCCTGTAAATCAAAAAGTTTCAAAGCAACCGGCGTTCAGGGTGTTTACATGACGATTTACATTAAAAAATTCCTTTATCGTTTTTAAAACAATTTCTGGTAAAGCTGTAGGAACGAAACATATTCTAGGGATTTTGGGGGAACAAATCAAACTTTTAGAAAATAGTCACAAACAAGTCTTGAAAGAAGAACGTACAATGATCGATTATTAAGGAACACACTTTTCTGTTCTGATATATATATATATATATATATATATATATATATATATATATATATATGTGTGTGTGTGTGTGTGTGTGTGTGTGTATTGTCATCCGGAGACTGTTTCGTTGTTTCACAAATCTTCTGTGTGGCTAGACTCGCAAGATGCTTCAAGCTGAAATTGAAACCCGACCGACTTTATGTTAATCGGACCTCCTTCGCCAAAGCCATCGTCATTCTCAGTGAAGGAATTTTTACGTATAACTTTCTACATATATATTATCGTCTACCTAGAATGCTCAATTCTTGAGAAGAGCAATTGTATTTCAGCGAATGTGGTAATCGGCAAATTTCCCTACTAGCGTGCTCAACCCACGAGATAGGGACGATATATAGAAATTGTTATCTACAAACTGACTGTTTCGTTGTATCACAACTCCTCAGTGTGGCATGACACACGAGATGCTTCAAGCTGGGATCAAAACCCGGCTGACTTTAAGTCAGTAGGACATATAAATATATATATATATATGTGTGTGTGTGTGTGTGTGTGGATAATCAAAAATGACAGAGAAGGGTTTGGATTTAATTTTTTTTTTATTAGCTTTTCTTGTCTACGAGTGAGATATCAAAAATGAGGATGAAGGCTGTTTGCTAATTGTCTGAAATCTCTGTCTTTATGGCCCTAGTAAATGTACTTTCTATCTAAAACTTCACAGAAAAGATCTCAATCTATGGGGTGTTCGGACGCACACCCTCGACAGTGACAAACGAAGATCGAAAGTAAATGTACATGGGCTGTGATATAGGAGATTTTCATTTGCGACATCTCTCTTGTGAACAAGAAAAGGCTCATAAAAACTCAAATTCAGATCCTTGTCGTCAGCCATTTTTAACAAAATATACCTACAAGAAAATCTGCTGCCTCTCCTTTTGATTCGAAGTCTTTTTCGAAGAAAAAAATGGAACATATAGATTCTATACATTATTCCTTTGCAGTCACATGACGTAATTTGAAAAGCCAACGCCAATTAAATTTTACAAATTAAATGGACATTTCTTAAACGATATATAGATTTTCCATAGGTTTTTGCAATTTTTAAATATCCTTCGTTGATTTAACATCACTAATATAATCCCTCTCAGACCTGATGATGGTTTATTAGAGCTGAAATGCTATAGTGTCGACTTTGTTTCTCAATAAATCTCCCCTTCTGTTTGGATTACCTGGTTATTAATTCTCTCTCTCTCTCTCTCTCTATATATATATATATATATATATGTACATACATATTGGTTTTATACCTATTCTATGATTTTGGCAGTGTGAAAAAAACCCAGATGATAAAATTTGTAAAAAAAAAATATACAAAGAGATATATGTGAGAAAAATTCCATAAAAAAGAAAAGACTAAAGACATCCGTTCAGCTTGAAGATAATCAACCAATACCAACATCTAGTCAAAAGAAAAAACACCGACAGAATACCTTCAGCTAAACATAAGGTGCTCAATACACTAAGTAGAGCGAGATACGAATACCGTCTCTCGTCAGTATTTATCCTGATGATCCAGTGAAGTGAAACCTAGGTAGATTACTTCTCTCTCTCTCTCTCTCTCTCTCTATATATATATATATATATATATATATATATCATCATGTCGTGCCGCTAGCACGGATATCCCTGACCCTCTCTCACCACTTCTCCCTATTGTTCATCGCCTCTGGCAAGTCTTCAGGGCTACATCCCGTATCCTCACATACCTACTGTATGTATGTTCGAGCTGGTTGTCCTGCTTTTGCTTGACCATATGCGGGTGTCCATAGGAGTACATCACTTATGAGCTCGTCTTTGCTTCTCCAGCAGTGTCCCGCGTGTCTGGTTCGTCTAACTTGGATAGTTTTTATGATGGGAGGCAGGTGGCCGTATACTTGGTGCCTTGTGGGGTGTTGCCGCCAGGACTTGTTCAATTTCTCTCTCTCTCTTTCTATATATATATATATATATATAATCAAATTAGAAGAAAACTCAAACCTCTTTAAATTGTCATTGTAAATTTATTTCGGTGAAGAATATCATTATACTCTTCGTCTCATCAGATGACTTCACACGTTTAATTTGAGGTTGAAAAACAGTAAATATGGATTATATATATATATATATATATATATATATATATATATATGAGTGTGTGTGTGTGTGTGTAATGCCGTCGGAAAGACCTGGAGTCTTAGTACTTGTTAACGGTGAAATAGATCTATGAGCAAATTATTTGTATTAGATCAGAATACTTGAAACCACGTAAAACACTCCTATGCGAAAGCTTATTATCGTCTTTGGTATGATTTTCTTTGTGGACTTGACTCGTGGCTTCTGTAGTTTCGATTAACACAGGAAGCCATCTTTTTTTATGCAAACACAACGCTGAGAAATCGAATAGCCATTGAGACAGTGTAGTTCATTTGTCACAATACTGTCTTTTTTCCTCATATGCAACTATGTATCGTGAAGTTAAGACAAATGGTGTTTTATTTTAATTATTTTCCCGGACTCTAGTTTAAAATGATTACAGTTCCTATGCTTTAACTTCGTCTGATTTACTCAGAAAAGCCTGCTTTCCAATAATCAATCATAGCACTCTGATCAAGAGACATGTCCTTTTCTCAATTACTACGATATCATTGTCCAATACGTTACCCACTTTACCACGGAGACTCCCTCCCCCTTTTCTACAGTTTGATCTTTCCCTAACTTATTTGCACAAGTTGGAGTTCTTTTTAATGCAACACAATTATCACAGATTTTACAATCATAAAATACACGACACGCTCAGAGAGAGCACCGGTGGCGTAGTGGTTAAAGTGCTAGACTGCGTCATCGTAGTAAGTGAGTTCGAACTCCAGTCATGCAAGCAATAACGATCACTTTTTGACTAATACTCTTGTAAAGGTATGAACCACTTTATTCTCCACACCCACCAATGGGTTGAATAGTGCCACTATTGTTTTTCTATCAGAATCACTTTGGCAGTAAATAACCCATTAAGGTTGATATGTTATTAAAAAAAAAAAAAAAAAGAAACCAAACCAACAATTCATTCATTTTTTGTTTGTAGTTTAACGCTTGTTAAAGAGTATCACCAAATCAGCAACAAGAATCTAACGTAAGAGCTTGGGTACATTTATAATCTTACCAGTACACTTCTTGATAAATGCTACCAGTTACTTGTATCTGCTCTGCCGAGTCTGGAATTTTCGTTCTAGTTATAAAAAGAATATGTGACGAAGGGGTCTAATGTCTAGGGCTAATGTCAGTTTAGATAATCAATGTAACGAACGAGAAAGGAAATGCATTATTATTTTTTAAGTCGACTTCTAGTTTTCTGTCTGTCTTCTACGCGAATTAAAAATTCTATCATTTAGAAATTTCATAACTGAGCGGAAATCCTTTTGATAATCACCTTTAATATTATCTTTCTGATATTTTTTAAAATTATTTATTGCTTATAATTGTATCCTTAGTTTTAACGTACACGTCATTCCATTTGACTCGATACGGTTCTCATTTTTGTAAGCAAGTATTTTGATACATAAGCTTGTGTAATTAAAGCTATGAATATGTTTGTTAAATATTCACAGAAAAGGTTTTTCTCCTCTTTTATTGCACACACACACACACACACACACACACACACACACACACACACACACACACACACACAGAGAGAAGAAGAATACTAACGCGACTAAGCAATTTTTTAATCCATCCTGCGGGGCAACTCAACATTAAACCGACGTTGTGTCACATGCTGATGTCTTGGGGAGCCGAATAAATACCCACTTTATATATATATAAATATATATATATATATATATATATATATATATATATATTATAACAGTGTTGGTTGTCACTAAATCACTGTGGGTTTGTGTCGAACCAAACGCAATATAATATGGAGAGTGCTCAATATCTAAGATAGAGCAATTATATATATATATATATATATATATATTAATCTAATATCTACCAGCATTCACGGTTACCAGAAAAAAATAAATAAAAAAAACCGCCAGGAGCAAGAGATAAAAATATCTCGAATCATCCGGGGAAAAAAGAAAAAATATCATAGGACAAAAAGAAAGAAAAGGCCAACCCCGTCACACCAGTTAAAAAAAATCAAGAGATATGCAGTCAGTTGGTCAAAAGAAAACTAAAACCCACCGAAAACGCCGCAATGCTACAATTACAAGAGTGCTCAACACGAGTGGAGCCAATTATAAAATTAACTTAAATCGCGAGTCGGAAATCTCCTACAAAAGTTTCACCTTAACGGATCATCAGGAAGTCTCATATATATATATATATATATATATATATATATATATATTTAATCCATGTCTAATATATCTGTATATATATAAAGTAAAACCGATTAAAAACATGGCCCAGTCGGGTGGGAATGCAGAATACCCCGACTGCTTTCTCTGTAGGGAGGTAAGACTCTCCAAACGAGTGTCCTAGATATAACACTAAACAATCTAATGATGAGGCTCCTTCAATACTGGAGCTTTGGGGAATGCGAAGTACCTCTTTATTACCATCGCTCCCATGTCCACTCTAGCCCGGAGTGGTAGCACCTGTTAGGGTCCTATCGCTGGCTATTACATCATTCGAAGTCGTTAAATTATCTTAAAAGAAAAATTTAAGTCATCCGTCTTTCAGCTTTGGAAGAAGATTTTTTTTTTCATCATCATCAAGTCTCGCCATCAGCACGGATATCCCTGACCTTCACTCGCAACCACTCCCCATCGTCCATTGCTTCCGGTAGGTCTTCAGGATTACATCCCCTATCGGCAAAGAGCTGCTTTATTTAGGTTCGAGCTAGTCGTCCTGCCTTTGCTCGTCCATGTGAAGGGGTCCACAGGAGTACATCAATTATGAGCTCGTCCTTACTTCTCCAGCAGTGTCCTGCATATCTGGTTCGTCTAATTTTGATAGTTTTCGTGATGGTTGGTAAGTGGCCGTACAGTTGCTTCTTTGTGGGGTGCTGCCTCCTGGACTTGTTCAAAAAGAATGCTGCGAGCAATATTGAACAAGTTGTTTTTTGTTTTTGATTTTTACTTTTAGTTTAATTTCGTGTTCAGGGTGTATTGAGTGGTTTGATTTCTTTGTATAATCACATATAAATCTTCGATAGTTATTTAACACAAAGATCATTCTTGTCGAAAACCAATAGCGGGACTTGGAGAATAACGAGCTTGAGTACTACAAGGGGACACGCTGGCTCCGTACGTCTTTATCATTTGTCTAGACTACGTACTTAGAACATCGATTGACAAAATCAAAGAGAATGGCTTCGAACTGACGAAGAAAAGAAGCAGAAGGTACCCCGCAACAACAATTACCGACGCCGACTACGCCGATGACATAGCGATACTGGCAAATACACCTGACCAAGCCTAAACACTACTGCATAGTTTGGAACGAGCAGCAGCAAGCATAGGCCTCTATGTTAATGCACACAAAACGGAATATATGTACTATAATCAAACGGGGGACATCTCCACTCTAGAAGGAACTCCTCTTAAACTAGTAGACAAATTCACTTACCTAGGAAGCAGCGTCGAATCAACCGAAAAGGACATCGAAACGAGGTTAGCGAAAGCATGGACAGCTATCAATAGGCTTTCGATTATATGGAAATCAGACCTAACCGATAAAATGAAACGCAGTTTCTTCCAGGCAGCGGTCACATCGATACTGCTATATGGCTGCACTACTTGGACGCTAACAAAACGGCTGCAGAAGAAGCTAGACTGCAATTACACAATAATGCTACGTGCAATCTTAAACAAGTCCTGGCAGCAACACCCCACAAGACACCAACTGTACGGCTACCTGCCCCCTATCACGAAAACTATTCAAGTTAGACGAACCAGACATGCAGGACACTGCTGGAGAAGCAGGGACGAACTCATAAGAGATGTACTCTTATGGACCCCCACACATGGCCGTGCAAAAGCTGGACGACCAGCACGAACATACATTCAGCAGCTATGTGAGGATACGGGATGTTGTCCTGAAGACCTACCTAGGGCGATGAACGATAGGGAGGAGTGGCGAGAGAGGGTCAGGGATATCCGTCCTACCAGCGCGATATGATGATAATGATGATGATGATAACTTTCCCAAGGGTATTGGTCCGAACATGAACATCATAGTGCGACTGCAGTTCAAACTTGCTTACTACAAGACCCTAGTCCAGTACGTTAGCCATTACGCTACGAGGATTTTCCCAGGAAATCGTGAATGTCAACTTGAAAATGCATATGATTATAATGCTCTTTTAATTTATCTACAAGGGTCGTTGAAAAATTCTAAATTTTTAATACCGAGAATTGAGCCATAAATGAACATTTTAAACTTTGGATAGCTCAGTCGGCTCTTGCTGTAGAATACACCGACCGCACCTCTGCAGAGGGATAAGACCCCCACCCGATCAACAAGTGTCCTGGATATGACACTAAACAATCTGATAGTAAGGCTCCAGTAATGCCGGAGCTTTGAAGATTGTGGATACCCCTTCATTGCCATTGCTCCCAGGTCTACACTGGCCTGGAGTGGTAGCACCTGATAGGGTCCTGTCTATGGATCAGATAGAACTGTTTTGACATTTAAACTGTATACAAACGAATACCTTATCTTAGATTGAATTTTTTGAAATAGAAGTTTGACCATTTAACTGTGTGTAAACAAATTACTGATGTCTAATTGAATAGTTAGTGATACATAGCAATACTTGAAACCATTTAACTATGTTTAAAATTATGAGCTTAGGCTCATTTTAAAAAGTTTTCAGCAAAATGTGTTTACAAATCCTAAGAATTTGATATATATGTATGAAGAGGATTTGGCATTAAATAAGCTACAATGGTTGATATGCTATGAAACCAAAGCACACCAAACTAAACCGTGAGATCTTTGGAGATGGGCAAGCTGTTGGCAAGAATACTGAAGGCAGAACAGAAGATGGAAAAGATTAACATTTCCTGATCACTTTTGACTTTCCTACTCCTCCTGGGTGAGGCTGAGAACTTTCTGAACGACCCTCCTTTGATAAGTACGATACAATAGCAAATCCTTTGACGGCAGGGCTAAGGTAGCACAAAATAAATAATTTATCTTTAAATCTCCAAAACCACATTGTGTGAACCAAAATTACGATGTTTTCGTATGAGTGCCGTGTCTCTTCTGGTAAGCTAATTCATCGTGCTTGAATTTACGCATGTTAGTTGTTTCGAACCAATACGTGAACTCGTACAGGGTAAATAGAAATAATACAACTCTCAATAACATTAGGTTATCATTAAATGCTTTATTATATATAACCTGTATTTATCAAGCTAAACTTTTACGTCACATGATTAGATTGTTCATATGTTTGTAAAATAATGATAGATATTGACAATGTTCTTGAGAAGCTTCTCCCTTCCGCCCATTTTGTATTATACGCATTTTTTTTTTTTCAACCATCAGTCACTTAGCGTCTGTCTCGCATTTTCAGTCTTACCACCGCACGTCCTCCCCAAATAGATACTAGTAACGTTAGTGGCTAAACTTTTTAGCATCCTGAAAAGTAGTAACTAGAGCTAATCACCTCTTTTCTCCTCTACCCACTTCATTTCGTTTACTTACCCTTCCTCCTTACACTTTTATCACTGTCCGTATGCTCAAAGTAATGGATAGAGGGGGAAATGGATGGTAGTTGATAGATACATAGTCACAGAGAGAGAGAGAGAGAGAGAGAGAGAAAAGTTCAGTGAAGAAAAAAAAAATTGAAAGCAAAAAAGAAAAGAAAGAAAATTCTTACAAATACAGACTGTCAAAAATTGCTGGTTTTCCCCCGTCCCTAAGAACTAGCAGCAGGATTTTTTTTTCTTTTAGTATGTACTTGGTTTACTTTCTTTCAACTGCTGCCGGGAGAACTTTTACTTCATCACAACAACAAACAACTCGTTGTCTTCTTAAAGGATATGCGTCAGTGGAACGAACCGTCGTTGATCTTGCCCTCCACCCGTTAAAATTTGATTATTTTATTTGAGAATTTAGTTTTTGATTCTTTTAGTTTTTAATTTTTTTTTTTTTCCAATTTTCATTTCTTCCATATCTTTCACCGTTTACCCACCACCCGCACAAAAAAACAAAAAAAAAAAAAAAAAAAAACTTGTTTTTTATATCTTTGTATTGCAAGTCGGAAAGACCATACGATTGTTATATTTACAAACGTTGTGTGTAACTCTTGTACTTAGTAAGTTAGAAAAGTTTTGTACCCGTACACAGTGGAGATAAATGCACACTTATACGGACAAATTTGTTTCTACTCAAATGCGATGGTAACGCTGGTAGTACGCTCATGTGTATAGCGGCACTACGGTGTTTGTATTACTTGGACAGTAGCGTTTTGTTTGTTCGCGGTGGCGATGGTGGATAGATCGGTAAATGCATGGATGGATACAACATGACTTGTTGGCGGAGCAGTTGATATTCCTCATCATTTACAGAAAGACGGTGAGGTTTGTCTATTACAGAAATATTACGTTACCGCCTGTATATCCAATGTTGAATTTCTTTTCTGGACAGAGTTGGAGGTCTTTTTATCGCTGTCACTCTGCGCCGGTTTCTCATTAAAGAATCATAACTTCAGGAGGAAAATACGAGAGTTAGAATAAAAAAAGACACTCGGAAGAATTTAGAACGACGCGTACAGTTTTTCTAAACAGAAAATAGAATTATCTTTTTAAAATCACGAACTGCAATTGTGTACATAAGAAGGAAAAAAAGAGAAAAAAAAAAGTCATCTTTCAGTCTTTTTGTTTAAACAACGAACGAGGTAAGATTTATTTTACATTTATTTATTCTTAATTTTCCTATTAATCTCAGCTGGCTAAAACAATTTAAAAACGGTACAAATTAAGAAAATAAGATACGCTAACTAAATAACTTAGAAAATAGTTCTCTTATAGATTTCTTGCTATTTATTGGAGCGTCGGCTGCTTTATTTTCTCATCAGTTATTGTGATGCTGATATCGATCAAATAAAATGCATCCTAAGAAGTAAATATTAATTTATTTCAAATCGAGATTTAATTAAGAGGCAACTGGTGTCTTTTTTTTTATCTTTATTTTTTAATTTATTTTTTAATCAAAAACAGCTATTTGGTAAACAGAAGTTTGAAACGTCCAATAAAAATTTGATGGGCACTATGCTAGTGTTTAATTAAAAAAAAGAAATAATTAATGCAGTCAGCAGTTCCTTTTTATTTTCTTTTTGATTTCGCTAACGACATGTCAACCTGTCAAGGGATATTTTATGATTAGAGGTTAGGTAATGGCGTTCACTGTATAGTCATTTACATTTTTGTATAATTTTTAAGAGGGATTTTTTTAAATTAAAATTTTTTTTTTTTTTTTTTTTTTTCATACAATCCTATTTAATACGAATAATCATTAAACATACCTATTTGACCCATTAAGTATCATTTGCCAGGACATCCCTGGAGTCCAGTCTTTGCCCTCTGCAGGGGGTACAGTCAGTGCGTCTCTTGACAGTTTAGTGTTTAATCCAAAAATAAGTGTACATTTTTACAGAATAAACATGAGTAACTGTGTTCACAAAGTTGATAGTATGGTTGACTGCTTCATGGAAATAATGTGATTGAATATCACAAATCACATGAATATCACAAATCTAAGAAACTGTATAATATTTACTTTATTTGCAAAGAAACATAAAATAAAGCAGCCAGTACTTCAATAATCATTAAGAGATAATTATTGCATAAACCACACATCTGAACATAAAAAGAAGGCGGACGACCCCCCCCCCGCGCGCCAGCTTCCAATAACCCTTTGGGTTCGCACCTCTTCAACAGGACGGTATTCCTTAAACTTGTTCTTACGAATCTACGAGACAGTAACAAATTGATGTACTTCTCCAGAATAGCACCAAAATAAATGCCTGTGCAATTTGCAATGGCCGAATTTGAACGGTCAGTGTCCTCAGCGGGCTATACTGAACAAATAATCAAACCAACATCGAAATAATGACATAACTTTGAATTTCTGCTATAAAAAATAGCGTAAATACCGTTTCAACGGATAAGTGGTAGCTTAATCATGTGCCAGAGAGTATTGGAAATGCTTATCTTAATTACAAGTAAATGTTTATTTTGGAGTGTTCTACAACTCTTATATAACAATAGATTTTTTTTTTTAATCTTGACAATCCTTCGCACTCCTTACCTCCAAAAATGGAAATTTGCTTTAACCGACTTTAATAAAATAAATTTCATTGACAGAATAACAACTTGTAAGTTAGTTCTAGAAACAAAAATATATAAAAAGAAATACTCCTTATACTTCATTTTTTTTTTCTTTTCTTTTAGTAATTCCTTTTAATTTCAGATTTACTAAATGCATTATGCAATACAAAAGATACACCTAATGTAAATCCCTCGCTATACTTCTCAATATAACGGGGTATTTTCTTTTTATATCGTCGTTTAAGTAAAACCGGTTTCCTGGTCGAATCTTTTAGTACTTGAAGGTTATCACTTAAGTAGCATTTTATGAATTGTACGCGAAAAAAACTTATTCAAATTGTTCTTTCCGTCATCCTAAAGAATTTTTCTTTGCATGTCACGCAAACATTTAGAAAAAAAACTAATTTACGTATTTTACTTTTTTTTCTTCTTGATTTTGTTATACATAAAATATTTTCTCTTTAAACTCCAAAACGAGATCGAAAATTTTGTTGAATATTATTGGTTGAAGAGAAAGGATAAATTCTTAGCATGCAGGTTCACCGGGAATTTTTTTTTCCTTTGTGTGTGTATGGGTGCGTTTAAGCGTGATTTGAGCTAATTAGGCCCTCAAAGTCATGAAAAAATATGTTCGGAAATTTTTCTTTTTTAGATTTTATGAGGTGGGGGTTCACTTCCCCTATTCTAATTCAATGTAGAATGATCACCCATTTCCGGAACAAGAATTAAAAAAAAAAAAAAAAAAAACATACCGGAAGTAAACAACCCAGTTGACTGGAGCTGTAGAATCTACCGACTGCATATCTGCAGAGGGGTAAGACTCCCATCAACGAGTATTCTGGATATGACATTAAACAATTGGATGGCGAGTCTCCAGCCTTGAAGATTTAAAGAATGTGGCGTATCCCTTCAATGCTATTGCTCTCAGGTCGACTCTGATTCGGAGTGGTAGCACCTGATAGGGTCCTATTTATAAGTCAAATAAAGTAAACTGTATGTAAACAAATGACTGATGTCAAATTGTAACTGTTATATAGCAATACTTGAAATCATTTAACAGTGTCCAAGAAAGAGCTCCGACTCGTTTAAGGATATTATCAAAAATGTTTACTAATCATATATAAACAGAATTTGGCACGAAATAATCTAAAATGGTTGATATACCGCAGAACCCATGCAAACCAAACCGGAAGTAAAATAATTCGTCCTGTCTTGCTTGTCTTTTATAACGCTAACTACATGAACCCCTTTTTTGTGTGAGATATATATAATTAAATAAAAAAAGGGTTATTTTATGAGTCTCACTAGTTCAGATCAAAGAAAGAAGAAATCCTGGTGATAGTAAATTTGCGCTCGGGTTAAATAATACAGGACAGAAAGAGTAGAATAAATGTTAAATAGATTTTTTTTTCTTTTCTTTGCAGCTGACTGACCGGTTCCTGAAACCGTGCCATAATCATCAAACTCTTCCATATTGAGGTTTTTTTTTTTTTTTTGTTTTATATTTAGCTTCTCGAGTTAACGAAGGAAATCGAATTGTTTGTATCAAAAAAAAAAAGAATTAGTTTTGCCTCCTACTTCTCTTCTACCAAAAGTCGAATTGCACTTTTGATCGCAGGTATATAAAGAAAAACAGTTTAGTTTGGCAATATTTTTAGAGATACACATTTATCTCTCTCTTTCTCTCTCTCACGCACGCACAAAAATCCGCCTAATTTGATTTATTATTTTGAAGCTATTGCGGGGTAACATTTTTATTGGCACAAAGATCATTTTATATGGTCAGTGACATCTTTTAGTGATATCGTTCTTCAAAAAGTTTGCATAGTTTTTTTTTTTTCTTTTTATTTGAGGTATTATCTCCACTGAGAAAGCATTTAGAGAATAAATCAGTTTTTGCTGCTTGTTTGATGCACTTTAAATATAAGAAACATTCGAACCAGCTCATTTGAATATTGCATTTATATATATATATATATATATATATATATATATATATATATATATGGTAAATTTAAAGACTTTTCAATAGCTACTACACCGAGGGCACCTTTGGTGGTGTAATGGTTAGCAAGCTTGACTAGCAAACCTACACGAGTTAGTTCGAGTCTCATTGTGCCACATCGAAGCAAAGAGCGTTGTAAATTACAATAGCGTTGTAAATTACAATAGCTACTACACCGAGGTGTAGGGGAAGGCGCTACTCCTTTCCTTCGATTCCTCCACTTTACCCTTGATCTGTACCTTATTATGCTGAGTATTAAGCAAGGCCGCATTTCGAGTCTTTGGTATAACTCGACATGGAATTAAACCCCGGTTTTCCAGGCTATTGGTAAACATTCTACCTACTAGTGATGGGCCCGTAATATATATATATCCCAAGAAGTCTGCAGCCACTTATTGGCAGAATTTTGATTTGAAATTTTCACTATATAATCTATCTATGTGATTAACAGAAAAGCTTTAAGTGCAGAGAGAAGGGAGATTATTGCAAATTCACTGCGTAGATATAATAGTTTTATAAGGATACATTATTGATTTACTTGCGTATATCTGAAATTATTGGTTATAAATACTCTCTAAATATAAATGTACAATTCTAATCGCTTAAGTCATTATATTGCTACCACTTAAAATTTCTTTCCAACAAAATAAGGATACTAATACAAATTGAAAGTAAACTGTCGTTAATCCCGGGTTCCCTCTGTTAGGGTACCACTAATGGGTCAACCAAATACATTTCAAATGAATTAGCTTTTAAAACATTGCTATTACAACTAAATAAGAAATATTTACCTGTTTAAATTATTATAAACATACATTTTTCAATTGTATATAACTTTTCGGTTTCTTTGTTTAATGGCATATTGAACTTGGTGGATTATTTAATGCCAACGCCACCCTCTTAAGAAGGTTAGTGGTACTATTTAACCCATAGTTGGGTTCTTATCTTTCCAAAGGGTATTAGTCCGAAAGCGAACGTAATATCCCGACTGGAGTTCGAACTCGTTTACTCCGATATTGCAGTCCAGCACGTTAGCCACTGTGGTACGTATAAAACTGTAGGTCATAATTCTTACATTTTCTTCGGCATAAGATAACCCACTAAAAAAGTTAGCATGCAGTAAAATCAACCAATGAACATGAAATATTGTATCTTATCCTGTGTTTTAGCATTATGACATTTTTTTTCATGTGATTTTGTTGTGTAGCATTTCGTAGCATCAGCTTATCACATGACTTCCGAGGTACCGTGAGAAGCAATTATCGCTCTTTTCCTAGTAATATGCAACATTTTGAGTGGCTTTTTTTTTTCTTTTTTTTTTTAAACCCTACTGCATAGTCTGAAACGAGCTGCCGCAGGCATTGGCTTCCATGTCAATGCACATAAAACGGAATATATGTGCTTTAATCAAGCAGGCGACATTTCCACACTAAACGGTAGCTCTCTGAAACTTGTCGACAAGTTCACCTACCTAGGAAACAGTGTCTCATCGATCAAGACAGACATCGACACGCGACTAACAAAGGCATGGACAGCTATCTATAGGCTATTGGTCATATGGAGGTCAGACCTAACTGATAAAATGAAACGCAGTTTCTTTCAAGCAGCGATCGTGTCGATACTGTTATATGGATGCACTACATGGACGCTAACAAAAAGGCTGGAGAAAAGGCTTGACGGTAACTACACAAGAATACTGCGAGCAATATTGAACAGGTGCAGGAGGCAGCGACCCACAAACCCGCAGCTGTACGGCCACCAACCACCCACCACGGAAACTATCCAAATTAGACGAACCAGACATGCAGGATATTGCTGGAGAAGCAGGGACGCGCTCATTAGTGACTTACTCCTATGGACCCCTACACATTGCCGAGCAAAAGCAGGGCGACCAACTCGAACCTACTTACAGCAGCACTGTCAAGATACGGGGTGTAGCCCTGAGGATCTGCTGAAAGTGATGAACGATAGGGAAGGGTGGCGAGAGAGGGTCAGGGATATCCGTGCTGATGGCACGACAAGATGATGATTGAGTGGCTTATATGGTACCGAAAAGTGAATAATTCTTGACCTGACAAGTATTGTAAGAGTTGGATTAATACCTTTCTAAACGGCATTAATTCGAACTGTACACAAACAGCCTCCTCTTAAATTCGAACTAATTTCCAATTAAAATTCATTATTTTACAATGAATAAAGTCACATTAAACCTTTATCAGTAATTAATTTACTATGATATTGATGGGGAAATAAAAAAAAACGCCATTAACCTATTCTACAGTTACTAAATACATTTTAATTATAAATAGAATAAAATACAGACTGACAGTAACATCTATGCATATTACCAATTGATTGTCATCATGTCGTGCAACCAGCACGGATATCCCTGATCCTCTCTCACCACTTCTCCCTATCGTTCATCGCCTCTGGCAGGTCTTCAGGGCTACATCTCGTATCCTCACAGAGCTGATGTATATATGTTCGAGCTGGCAGTCCTGCTTTTGCTCGGCCATGTGTGGGGGTCCATAGGAGTACATCACTTATGAGCTCGACCCTGCTTCTCCAGCAGTGTCCTACATGTCTGGTTTTTCTAACTTGTATAGTTTTCGTGATGGGAGGCAGGTGGCCGTATAGTTGGTGCTTTGTGGGGTGTTGCCTCCAGGACTTGTTCAATATTGTTAGCAGCATTCTTGTGTAATTGCCGTCTAGCTTTTTCTTCTGCCGTTTTGTTAGCGTCCAAGTAGTGCATCCATATAGCAGTATCGATACGACCGCTGCTTGGAAGAAACTGCGTTTCATTTTATCGGTCAGGTCTAACTTCCATATGATCGATAGCTTATCGATAACTATCCATGCCTTCGTTAGCCGCATGTCGATGTCTTTTTCGGTTGATGAGACACTGCTTCTTCAGTAGGTGAACTTGTCTACCACTTTCAGAGAAAAATTGATAGTAGCAAATGTTAAAGAATTATAATCCATCTCTAAGATAAGGCATTATTATTATCATCTACACATTACGGACTGCAATGCTCACAACATTTCAGCCGCTGTATTCTCTGGCCTTCAGGTACCTTTTGTCGTATTAGGTAACCTTCTTGGAATTCAAAACTTAACCCTTTATTAAAATTAGGCGGGTGGACTTTTTATTTCACAACCAATGTCTTGAAGGCAGAGAGCATCTGTCACTGATTGCCTTTTTCACTGCTATTGGAACGGGGACTTGGGATTGAACTCACAACCCTCAGGTGGTAGTCTGAGAGGATAATTGCGTAGTTATAATCTACAATATAAAATTTAAAACTGTTAGCCTCATCATCACAAATAACATTGACATTACCTATATTTTTTTTTTTTTAAATATAAAACCATTACTGTTCATGGATTCATGTGCCATCTCCGATTGTTAAATATGAATCTTATGTTAGCGGCATAACCACCACTAAAACGTAAAATTTGTCCTGCTGTTAACTATTTGGCCAACTCTGTACCTCCCTACAATATCGTTAGATATATATAAAGATTTCCGGAATACTTTGTTAATCGTATTGTATTTTTTTGTTAATAAAAAATAATCAATCAGGAAGTGCCCGTGGTGTAATGGTTATCGTCGCCGGAAATGGACTCGGTGACACGAGTTCAAATCCTGGACGAGACTGATTGCATTTCACATAGCACTAATACCCTTGGGAAAGGTATGAATCCAATTATTCTCCCTCCAGCTATGGGTAAATAGTCGGGCAGACTGGGTTCTTCAGCCTTGGTGAGGCAACTAGTCTAGGAAAAGGAAAACTCTGAATTCAAACCTGTTAAACTCCGCTTAAAAAAAATTGACCTTGTGTCATATCCTGCCCGAGCAGAGGGGTTGGGTAAATATGATAAAAAATAATCAATGAGTTCGCTTTGTGTTGAGTATCAGAAAAGTGTCTTCCATAATTAAAGGAAGTATATAGTATTGGTGTATGTCTAGGTCTAGAAAGAACTTGCACAAATGAATTCTACTCCATTTTTGAGCTTGTTCAACGTTCCATTTTGGTCACTCTTTTAAATGTCAGCAAAGTGATTACTCATTGACCACAAGCAATGGCATAATTGATGTATAAATATCACGCCGATTGTCTCCCTTTTCATCTGGTTCTACACGTTACTTTGGTAATTTTTGCCCAGGGTCCGATTCCACGTCCTTTCACAAATAGATCTCTTCATATTTAACCGCATTCTTTGAAAACAAACTTGCTCGTTTTTAATTTACTTTCCTAACTTTTTTTTTATACTTCGTTTGCCATATTTTTTTTATTTTTTTTATCTTTCCTTTATTTTTATTCCTCGTTTTTCTTTTCACTGCTCTGACGTCTTTTTTTTCTTTATTCAAATCAGTGTACTTTATAATTTTTTTTTTTATTATATTTTCTGCACTCTACTGTGCATCGATTTTTACACTTTTTCCTACTAAATAAGAGGTGACACAAAAATAGATTTCTTGATGAATCTAAAAAGAAGCACTGATTATTTTGTGAGCCGAAGAAAATTTAAGTCGATAAGCATTTGCATATATTAATATTGTTGTATCTATCTGTATAACAAGCGAAACGTCCCTGCTGTGCGTCACGGAGAAAAGAGAGAATATTTATATCTATAAAAGGAAGAAAATGAACGACCTCCAGAACATCTACCTTCTGATCTTCCGAGTCGATTCACTAGTTTCTATACAGCTTTACAACTCTACTCCATTCCCATTTCCAGAGAAGATTAAGCCTTAGCGTAACGCTTATCTTTGTCGGAAATGGAACTAGCAATCAGATTTCAATTCCTGGACAAGGCTGTATGTGTTCCATTCGCGCTATTGCCCTTGAGAAAGGTATGGATCCAAGCTGGAAATGGGTAAATAATAGGGTAGACTGGATACTTAAGCCTTGGGAAAGTAATCAGTCTAGAGAAAAGGAAACTGAATTTGAACTGACTGTACTCAGCTTAAAAACTGCCAAATCCTGTTTGGAGTGGTTATATATATATATATATATTCTAACCAGAGCCCAACAGCAAACTTATATACATATATTACACAAGCGTACCGACACCTAAAAAATTGGGAATTAGAGCAATTTGATTGATTTTAATGGCATGGCAATCCGTTTAAGGTTATTGTATACTGAGTTTAGAGAATCGCGTTCATAGTACGTTCATATATACATACGTTTATGTGCGTGAAAATATCTATAAAAGAGGAAAGAAATATAAGAAATGACCAATAATACATCCATGCTTTTCCAAGATTTCAAACATCCTGAAATAATAAAGTTAAACTTGTGCAATCTAATAATGAAGAAAACCAGTGAACTGTGAGAGGAATTACGATAAATAGAATGAATTTAAAAAATAAAACTTTTCAGTTGTTTCATTTATTTAATTTAGTCGATTTATTTCGGTGTGAGTGTTTGCATACGCGTGGAAGCGATGGGTAAATTATCGTTTAACTTATGCCAAAATGAAAATCTGTTTACCAAAATTCCATGAAAATATCTTGAGATACTTTAAATTAAATTTATTCAAAGAAATCTACATTGGCTTCAACTACAACCTCTAGAGAACTTCCTGGAAGACTTTCTGACGGTCTCCGCTTTTGAATTGGTAAATGCTATCGTTATTTGCTTTCATTTTATCTTTAATAATGAAGAAAACCAGTGAACTGTGAGAGGAATTACGATAAATAGAATGAATTTAAAAAATAAAACTTTTCAGTTGTTTCATTTATTTAATTTAGTCGATTTATTTCGGTGTGAGTGTTTGCATACGCGTGGAAGCGATGGGTAAATTATCGTCTAACTTGTTGATAAGCATTGCAGCGTGGTCTTTCCTCTTGTCCAATGTGATTAAAAAGTGAAATTTCCTCATCTTGTATGAGAAATAGCGAATATCTTCATGCACTATCTGCCTAATAAGAAACTCAGACATTCCTATGTCCCTTGATTGAATTGCTGGGATTGTTGTAAATCATGGCTTGGATCTTACCAAGAAAATTGGGACTTCCTTTATTATTCGAACGATCAAAGTGAGGCCCACGAGCTGCTGTATCTTCGTAATCCTCAGTGGACTCATCCGATTCTTCAGATAGACACCCAAACGCTGAAATCTCATTTGCGCTTCTGTCGTGATTTCGAACAGTACAACATGCTTTTTCTGAATTGTGTGAATCGCGTCATGGGGGTACTTTCCTCACAATGCCCGACAAACTCTACCTTGCTGCGCAGTAAATAAAACTTGAAACAAAGAGTATGCACAAAAATATGAATTCAAAATGTCGAACATTTACCCATCGATTCGTGTCTGTGAGACGGTAGTCGTCTTAAAATCGAATATAGCCATTATATCGCATCATTTTATTACAATGCCATATCAAACTGTATACTCTGCAGAGAGTAAGACCCTACCTCCTCCAAAAGGGTTATCCTTGATATGATACAAAACTCCACCTGGTGGTGATGCGGGGAGTATAGTTACTCCCTCATTGCTATAACTCCCAGTTTTTAAAATTTATATTCGATTTAACAGAGTGAACGAAAGACAAGAAAAAAAAAACAACTCTTAAACAACTACACAAAAAATGAATACATGAACGTACAATGAACGCTATTCCCTAAACTCTCAGCGTAAGCAGGTTCACATGCCATTAAAATCAATCTAATTATCCTAATTCCAAATTTTTCCGGGTTAGTGTGCTTGTGCATATATATATATATATATATAATTAAGTTTGCTGGTTAGCATATATATAGTGAGCTCCATTATTTGGATATTCAGCTGATGTGACCTTGTGATAGACTGAGCTGAATGAGTATGTGCATGAAAAATAGATAAGAAATAGTTGAAAAGTTTATCAGGTTATCTAGTTTAAACCTCACATCTAAATAAGGGCCAGTAGAGAGCGTGTATGTTTGAAGTTTCTTTTTTTTTATATAGCAACGAATTTAAGATAACCGCGTGAGATAAAAAAAGTTTCTGAGAAAGCTTGGTGGTATTCTGACCCTTTCAACATTCGAGTGGTCAAATTCACGAGACTCTAGAAAAGGAAATTAAATTGTAGACTAGTCATGCCTTTTAAGAAAGTATAAAAATAAGCTAATGTATTCAGACAGGGAATGGCTATATCAATATTTCGAGATATATATTACATTTTTTTTATTTATTTTTATTTTTTATTTTTACCAAAATGAATTTTTTGTAATTTTTTCTATAAATGTAAATTCTGCATTATTTTGAATTGCCTTATAGCAAGAACTGCTTTAAATTTATATTAAGGCCATTTAAAATGGTAGCAAATCTAATTGTGCTCCATACTTGAGTATAGAGCACTATCATCAAAGTGTTCTTCGTTAAGAAGTACAAACTATGAAAAATTTACTGAAGAATGTGTGATATGTACGGAGATGCAGGTTTTAGCAAAAAGATGTTTACCAATGAGTTAAACAAGGTTTTGCAACTATCACAAAAATTTATTGTATGCATGTACATATCTAATCCAAATCCGCCCCCCCCCCCAGTAAAACGCCGATATTTTCCATTCGAACAATACTCTTAAAATGTTCTTGCAAAGTAAAACATTCTAGTATAATTTTCGATTGAAATTAAAATTTCCTGACGTTGGAACATCATTTTTTGCCATCCAAATTCCTTGTATAACGAAGATAACTATGGATTACCAACTCGAATCATTAATTCTTTCCTGAATGGGACCAAAATTATGGGCCGTTGTAACAACGGGAATCAAGAGTTCAGGGATCATCTTGTTTTCAATAAATGACCATCGAAATGTAAAGTAGTTATTTAGTCTAATAGAACATTACAACTACAATGAGATCAATCGGCTCAAGGTGTTCCTCTATTGTATCATGCTTAACAAATTTAACTTTAAGTATCCAGTAAGTTGAAGTTGACTTGTTCTTTTTTTTTATTTTTAAAGTCCATGCTGATTGTGTCGAAGTCATGAGATATATATATATATATATATATATATATATATATATATATATAGAGAGAGAGAGAGAGCTTCTTTCTTTTTTGTTGATACGCTAAACTTTTGTCTTGTATAGCACTGCAAAAGCAGTACTTCCCGTAAGTTTATTACTAATTATAAATGGCTTGCAATTCTAGCTTACTGGCCATAATTCCACAATAGAAGCCCTTAATGTCCTTTCTACCAACCGCATATATTCAAGTAGAGGTCGACTGTTGATCTTAGCCATAAAATCATTAATTAAGGGAATTAATGATTTTAAGTCAAGGATAGTTCCTCGTATTAGCTATCATGACTGAATTTCGAACTTTCAAAAGGATTATTCGTATATAAATCGGTACCAATATTTTTGCTGAAAAAAATTACCTTTCGAAATTCGACCTACACACGAGTATTTACGGTACACTTTCCTTTTTGGTGAATGGAGTGGAACTTTTCTTAAATGAAGACACAAACTGTTTAATTTCTTTACTTGGCGAAACATCAAAAGTATATCTGGGTGGGAAATTAAAATCACGTTTTTCTACATCTTGGGTCGATGCGGTCAGATTGATAAATAGAAGTTAGATCACTCTAGACACGCACTACAATTTAAAAATATAACCTAAGTTTTTCGATGAGTGACCCTTAACACATTGTCACCTTTTTAACTACTGATTCTTCGTTTGCTTCTAGTAAGTGAGAGAAACTAGGACTAATGTAAACCCTGAGTAAACTCTTCTGTATGAAATAGGTGAACTGATTTGACCATCTCTTGTCTCTCTGCCAACCCAGCAAGAAAATAAATCGTCTTTCTTGCCATATGAACGATAAGATACGAGCCATAATTTGGGGGTTCACTTATTTCACTTTCTCGAATGGAAATTATCCCCGCATAAGAGATATCCCGTAATTCTCTCTGTTTAGATCTATCAAATAATTAGAATATATATTTATCTATTTATATGCTCACCTTTTGCTTTTATCTTAATTGATCATATCCAGTTGACGGGGCTAGGATAAGCAGACTGTATACTCAGCAGAGTGGCGAGACATCCTCCTACCAAAAAAAAAAAGTCCTATCCTGGGCATTGCATCTAACAGCATTTGATGACTCTAGTTCTGGAGATCTGAGAAGTGTAGTATACCCCTTCATTACTTCCAAGTCAACTCTGGCTCGAAGTGGTCGTACCTGTTTGGATCTTGCCTATGGGTTAAATAGACCTTTTTAAAAAATTATTTGTATTCGATAGGAATATAACTGTACATTATTTGTATGAAGAATAGTTGCTTGAAGCTATTTATTGTTTATTCAAGATTATTATTAATTACTTAAAACTGTGTAACTGTGTGCAAACAAATGACTTATTGAATAGAAACAGTTTAAACCCTATAAATATCAGTTTTAAATTGGAATACTTGAAAGCATGCAGCTGTGTGCCGAAAAAACTCTGCACAAAAAATATAGATGTAAAATGAACCCAATTTCTTAACCACTAGGCCTATGACGACTTTTGACTGGTCGACACGCCATAAAAATCAATCGATCAGTGGTGATACATTGCCTTCATATCAAATGAATATTTTGCAGAAAATAAGCTAGAAATGTTTTCATCCACCTACTATATGTACTGCATATATTTCTGCTTATATAAAAGTCAAAATACGTATTTGTTGGTATTTGTGAGAACCTACTTGTGAGATTAAACGACAAACCTGATAAAGCGGAACCCATTTATTAGTGTTTGTTTGTTTGTTTTTAAATTTCCGGTTGGCTTTTCTATCCTAAAGCAGACGACAGCCGTACATTAGAGCGTAGAAGAACGATTTCGAGTTTTGCTGGGCGAGCGTTTGAGGAACTGATGAAAATAGACCTGGCCTACATGAAGACCGAATGTTTTTGTTTAGTATTGCTTCCACAGCAAAGAAATAAAATATATAAAAAAGGGGCTTGCGAAATGAGATCCAGATGGCTGTTCCCCTTGTGAACTTTAATCTTTCATTTCGCCATTGCTTTATCGTCTTCACAATACGAAATTCGCTTGTCTCGTTTCTTATTAAAATAATGATATAACAAGACAAATTACTATAAGCAGAAACAGTTGAATAAATAATTAATGTAAATATGACACACTGGCTGTTCGTTTTATAAACTCAAAATATTTTGGTATATCTCGTAGCAGAGTGTTAGCTAAATTATTTATTAGTTAATATCACGCTTATTAAAACAATCATTAATGTTATTTGTTGGCACTTTAAGTGTATTTAAATCTGTAACTTACGAAGGAAGAAACGTAAAGGTAACATTACTGGAAAAGAATTAAAACGGGTCATTTCGAACAACTATTTGATTGATATGCGATTAAACAGGAAAAAGATTTTCCTTTTACGTTTGGTCTTGTGTAAACCGAAACACATTTCGGGTGTTGTAATTGTGTTTTTCAACAGCATATAACACTTTAATGAGCTTTTATCACGCTTAAGTCGTTTGGTTTGGTTTCTTTATTTAATGGCATATCAACCTTTGTTGGCTATTTAATGCCAAAGCTCTTCTCTTAGAAGAACAGTAGTGGTGCTATTTAACCCATAGCAGGGAGGATAAGGGGGTTCAAGGGTATTTGCCTGAAGGTGAAGGTATAGCGTGACTGGAGTACGAACTCGCATACTACGATTCTGCAGTCCATCGCTTTAACCATTACACCACGAGGACACCCCCCTTAAGTTTTTTGAGGCGGGGCCGTATGCATTTTTGGGAAATGCTGGGTGCGTCTGGGCTACGGCCCTGTGCACGGACCCACCAAAAAAAGGCCTTGTGCCACACTTTCACATTCGGTGGGGCGTGGAACAAATACCACAGTTACCGATGACAAAGACGAGATGAAGACGAGTTTATATGAAAAGAAGTCGGACATACATGCTTACAGAAAAATACGAATACTTCATTATTAATGTTGCAACATCCCTGGGGTGTCCCCATGATGTAGTGGCTTAAGTGCTAGATTACATAGCAAGTCAGTTCGAACTCCAGTCACGTTATGTCCAGGGACCCTCAGGTGGTGTAATGGTTAGCAGGCTAGACTAGCAAACTTTCATAAGTGAGTTCGAGTCTAATTGGTTTGGTTTTATAGCATATCAACCATTGTAGGTTATCTAATATCAGATTCATTTATATACATATAAAGTTCTATTTCAAGCAATTCAGTTTAGTATAAGTACAGCGTTTAGTTCTATTTGACCCATAGATAGGACCCTATCAAGTGCTACCACTCCGAGCCAGAGTACCCCTGGGGGCGATGTGAAATGCAATCAGTCTCGTCCAGGATTTGAACTCGTGTCGCCGTGTCCATTTCCTACGACGATAACCATTACACCACGGACACCAAATGACTGATGTTTAATGGAATCGTTAGTGGTAATTTACTAAGCTTTTTGCTTAGATATGGCACAAGGCCATATGAAAGGGGCACCCAATGAGACTCGAACTCACTTGTGTAGGCTTGCTAGTCTAGCTTGCTAACCATTACACCACCAGAGGCGCCCTAATGGAATCGTTAGTGATACATTGCAATACTTGGAACCATTTAACTGTGCGCAAAAGAATGAGTCCAGGTTCGTTTTAAAAAGTTGTCAACAAAATATGTTTACAAATGATACATATTTAATATGTATAAGGATTTGGCATCAAATAACCGAAAATGATTTACATACCATGAAACCAAACCAAAACCATAAAAGGTATGTGGTGAGTATGGAGAAGAGAATGCTGAGACGGTAGGGAGTACGGTGACCTCGCATGGCAAATATTTTTGTTGATTAATCTGCTTTGTCAGGTAGCTAAATGACTAGTTAACTTACACACACTTTAATGAATGTTTCACTGAGCTTCTTGTTTTTTGTTTGTTTTTTTTTTGTTTTGTTTAATACTTTGCAATGTCTAAAAAATGTAGACTTAAATATACAAAAGCAAAGATAAATTCGTTGAAGAATGAAATAAAAACCCTCCTATTCACCGGGAAAGAAAATTGTTAAAATGTGTGCTTAAAAGGAAATTTGACATCCGTTCCTGAAAACATTTGAGATAAAAAAAAAAAAAAACTCATATTTATGCATGCGTGAATAGTGCGCTGGGGGGGAAAATGCAGGAAGATAACGGCCAATAAGAATACAAAATAAACAGGCAATTAAAAAAAGTTCAAAGAAAAAGAATTTAGATGTCAGAAAGAAGAAAAAGTGACTGTCTGAAATGGTAGAAATAAATTCTTCATGGATTAGTTCTCAGCACGTGCATTTTAGTTGCATTTTTGTAAAGGTATTAAAACCTTCCAATTTCCACAGTGAGTGTATATATGTGTGTATCTTTGTGTGCGAAATAAATACTTCCCAAACATTTTTGTTGATAGGGTGGAGGGATTTTCTGATTAATAATTTACATCTGTGGCCTTTTCTATAGTCGTTATTCTACTATTTTTGATCTTGTGAGAGTCATACTGACACCGAAATTCCGTTGTGAGACATCTCTCCAGGTCGACACTGGAATGTCTAGTCGGAATAACTGACCATTTAGCAAACCATTGTAATGGTAATTATATTTACTATTAAAATTATCTTAAACATTATATCAATTTGTCATAATACTTGATTATAACGCCAGCTGGAAAAATTTGTATTGCACACTAAAATCCTTCTCTGACCCCCTTCAAATCCAATTTTTTTTATTTGCCCTTAAAGAAAAAAAGATTAATGACCCCAACAGGAAAAATTAAAATCTGAACCGAAAAAAAAATAGAAGACTCATTTATCATTACCATTGTACCACAGCCATAATATGGCTGTGTGAAACGTACATCGAATGTCCATAAAGATAGAACATAGGAATCTCGAAATTCGAAAAACACGTAACTTCTCAGTTCAGGTACGAAATTTTTTATTACCTTTTGAGTTTAAAGGTTTTTCTACATAAGGAGAGAGAGAGGCACAATCTTTCTATTCTGGCCTTTTCATCTACCCCCCCCCAACACGTGTGGCACCCGCCACAAAGGTCTCCGCGAGCAAGCGAAAGTCAACCGTCTCGTTTGGTGTCTCGTCTCAACTAACTTTCTTCAAATTCTCAAAATCCTCCGCGCGCTTCCGGTGCGTAGCGTCATTCGCACTCGCTAGCCCCCCGTTTTCCATCTCGGGCTATTGTGACATTTCTGAGTGACATGTTCGCTCTGCGCGCACGCGCATGAACACCTGTGTTAATGTTGCACCTAAGTAATCCATGCACCGAGCCTAACTAAACCCAAAGGCATGAAACGAAATCCCTCGGCCATGATATTACACCATTAAAAATATCGAAATTCTTGGTTTAATAATTGAAATAAAGTATAAAAAATCTCTCTCCCCACAACTCCTAATCAGTGATTTCATTTTGATCGTCTCAAAAGAAATTTCTAGTAAATTTTGATTGAGTGCTTGCCATACTAATGGTCAGTTTCTTTGTTTAAACTTGAAGGGTTATTTAATGCCACAGCAATCCTTGATTTGACTCATTGGTATAGGAATGAGGTTAATACCTTTCCCAATAATATATCATACAAAAGTTGATATGTCATAAAAACCAACCAATCACTTAGAACGTTTTCCTTGCTTTTTCATATAAAAAGGAATTGAAAAGTAACAATATTTTAAAATTCTAACTTATTTCTTTATTATATTTTTTTTACGAAAAATGAATAAGAGAAGAAAGCCTAATAGGAAGTTTATTTTCAATCACCCTGTATAAAATCACTTCTGGTTTTGTTTGAAAAAGATAGTCACTTCTTGCCTAATAACCTTAGGGAATTTTTTGTCGTCTTTTTAAAATCAGTCTTTATTTTGTAGGCATTGTTTTTTAATTTGTTTCTGTTACACTCGAATCCTTTGCACAGTTCCCAATGTATTCTCATCCCCATTTCATCTGTATCTTTACTTGTTGGCATTTTGAACCCAACTGAGAGAACTCCAGATTTAGATTAAATGATTTCCAACCGTATTGATATAACTCATTTTCAAGTGCTGATAAAAGCTGATGATTTAACATAATATATTTACTGGTTAATAGTTTCATCATTTTTCTGATATATACGGTACTAGATTTGTATTTCCGCTTAAGATTTATTTTTTTCATTTATTCAGTGCCAGTATTATATTGATTTTTGTTGATGTTTCTAAAATTAATAATCAAAATTATTAAGTCTAATTTTATCATTTAATGTAAAAATTATTAACTTTCGTATTAATTCCAATAAATAGCACAAATTTTACTTTACTCAAGTTTAATTGTTCGTATTAATCCAAAAAGTTTAGATCTAGACCAAGACTTCACAAATTTTTCACTTCATTCACCCCTTGTTACTAAATCTAATTTCAATAGATCCCAAACCCCAAAATTATTTAATTGAATATTGTCGACATTCTTTCTTGATCTCACTGGCTGCTATGATGAGACGGGTTGATTTTTTTTTTTTTTTTTTTTTTTTGTTTTTTTTTTTTTGTTTTTGCATTTTCGTTTTTAAGATTAAACTGTGTTGTTGTTGTTTTCTTTTTTTTTTTTTTTTTTGTTTTTTTTTATTATTAATACAGGAAAATCTTTATAGATATGGGAACGTTTGATAACATTCAAGCCAACAAATACCTGGCAATACTGAAACTAACAAATGATCCGAATCTCTTCAGTCAGGTCGTGATTTTCCGTTAATCATGATTTAATTTTATTCATAAAAATCTGTTACCATGGATAAGGAAATTTTCAGATACTGTATTTTAACTTTTTAATTTTTTTTTTTTTTTTTTTTTTTTTTCAAATCTGTATTTTTTCCTTCTTAATAAACTATTTTTTTTTCTCTATGAAGACATCTCATAACCCATAATAAAAAGTGGTAATTATTATAAAATAACTCGTTTAAAATATAGTTGTTTTTAAATGTTTTTTGTCGTTAAAGATCTGGATCATTTTGGTCAGAGCCAGATAGTTTATATAAATATCTCGTATTTTTGAACGGGTCATATGTAAAACAACACATTCAATCATGAATTTTGCTTCGAGTACGATATTTGGCAACTAGTCTATATGATCCAGCGGTTTTTGTTCACGTTATAAAGGGATTTATAAATTCGAACCTGTACATTCAATTCTGGGCTCCTATGCTCTCATTCATTCTCCGTTCCAGGAGCTTATGTGAGCGACTTCAAGAAGTCCCTATCAAATCCAAAATATTCTAAAAGACACTCATTTGCAACATATCTAGAGTTCTTTGTGCTGTCCAAAATTTACCTGCCATGAAAGCTAATTCAAGTTGTCGTTTGCTGGCCGACAGACAATTTGTAATTCTATAATAACAGTCAATTAGAACCATTTATCTAATCATTGTTGGAACAATGTTTACATTATCATAAAGAAATTACCAACCAAAATAGCAAATGCATTTAGCTCACTTGTATCATGAGATATACTATTGTTTTTATTTGACTTCCCCACCCTTGTGACATATTTATGATTCGGTATAAACTGAACTTTAGCCCTTTAACAGTTTTGAAAGCCACGTGGGGCTCTGTGTTTTCTTAACTCAGTCGAGTGAGATTGTAAAATACACCGACTGCATCACTGCAAAGGGGGCAAGACCCTCCCACTCCTACGAGTGACCCGGATATGATACTAAACTATCTGATGGTGAGGCTCCAGTCCTGGAGCTCTCGTGAATGTAGAGTACTCTTTTATTGCAATTACTCCCCGGTCTACTCTGATCCGAAGTGGTATTACCTGTTAGTGCAATAGTCAGGACTTCCTATTTTTGTAAGGAGGAATCCTATCCTTATTCAGGGTGTACAACGTATTGTTTGTGAAGTCATGAACTTTAGTTAATTACCGTGTTTGAAGGCATATAAGACGCACCCCAATTTCAACAGGGCAAATCAAGAAAAAATCTAAGTACTAATAAATGTGACGAAATTAATATAATGAACATTATTAATGATAACACTTTTAATTTTCCTAATAGTCTTTTAGATTAGACAATAGGTATATAAAAGTTACTCTAAAGTGTAAACTATTAGGAGTTGCTAGATTGCTAATTTCGGCCGACTATCGCGAATTTTTATACCTACATGTGGCATATAAGACGCAGGGTAATTTCAAAAGATATTTTAATTAAAAAAAAAAAAGCGCCCTTTATATGCCGTCAAATACGGCACTTTACATGCGTCATTAAAAGTGATACTGAAAAGCAGAAAGTCGACGCTGCAAAACTTACCAATGAAAATAATATTAAACTTTATATATAAATCGCACTTCCAATGAATTTTCAGTGTTGTTATCTTAATTGAATTTTATGCTTATGATAAAAAGAAATAATCCTTTGTATCTGGGAGTATTCTCCTCATTTATAACACAATAAAGACTGGAGAGATTGGTACTCGAACAAAGAGAGCTTAGAGGTTACTGACCATGATAACTTATCTATCTTACGAAGTGTTTGGAATTCCTCTCATGTCCAGACAAGTTCCAATTATGGTTATCAAGCCAATTTTTAATCCGGTTGTATAATTTTCTATTCCATAGACATTTTTCACACGGTGAAGTGGTTAGTAAGCTAATTTAGTAGACTATTGTTCGTGACTTCGATTCTTACAATTTGCTTCATACTTATGACCTTGCTCAAAACTCTGTAAAGCTTAGTAAATATTTTTCAGAGAAAAACTGAAAATCGTTAATAAAGTTGGAGTTTATTCTATGAATTGTTTAAATTGGACGTGTATCTTTTGTTTCGATCGTTGCGATCTCATGCCCCTCCTGTATTATCTAAAAATATTTGTATGAAATATTGCCGTGACCCTATTTCCTATCAGCACTAATGTTATGGTTGAATTGCAATCGTTGTAATTGTGTCATGTTATAACTCCCCCTCCCCAGGAAAGTCGACTAGAGCTTAAGGGAAACTTCCCCTCCATCAATTGGAGGTGCGTATCTTTTTATAAGTGAAAGGATCATTTGTTTCTTCATCGACTGAGCAAGACCACACCACGTCTTCCTTTTTAGTAGGATTTATTAGTATGTAAGAAAAATGTCAGTTTCTTTACTTTTTTTTTTTTTTTTTTTTTTTTTTTTTTTTCGATGATATTGCCCTGTCATATTTTCTTGACACGTTATGAAATAATTTTTTTTTTTTTTTTTTTTTTTTTTACGTTAAATTTCAGACTAAATAACGTTATTCTAAGGATTGTGTGAGATATGTACACACACACACATGAGCAGTATCTGAGACAAGGTTAATTTTTTCAAGCGGAGTTAAACGGGTTTGAATTGAGTTTTTCTTCTCCTAGACTGGTTGCCATAGCTGGAAGGAGAATAGTTAGATTCATAACTTTTTCAAGTGTCGTAGTATATGAAATGCAAATAACCTCATACAAGATTCGAATATGGATCGTCGTATCCATTATCCTGGGACGATAACCTTTACACTCGTTGTCATTAAAAAAAAAACTTTTTTATGACGGCCAGAACTTATCTTTTTAAAACTTATCCTTTATGTCGGCCAAATTATCCTTTTAAATTAATAACTAAAACTTATTCAATCACATATTTCAAACAGGCTCTGACACTTTCTTTACGAGGACGAATCGAAGTAAGGAGTTCGAACTCCTGTTACGCTATTGCCTTCACTTTCGGACTAATCCACTTGGAAAAGGCGTTCAATCCCCTTTTCCGCCAAGCTATGGGTGAAATACTTCTGTTCTCTAACAACGATGGCTTTGGGATTAAATAACCCACGAAGGTTGATATGCAATTAAACAAAGAAGCAATACTTAACATTTTCTTGGAGATCTTTCTGGACAATTAATGGATTTTATTTGACTCTTTCTTTTTTTTTTTTTTTTTTTTTTTTTTTTTTTATTAAGGGTTACTATTAGAATGTAGATTTGTTTTACGAAATGGTGGCAATTTTAAAATGAAAGATAGCAATTGCCCTATTTTGTTTAATTACGTGTTTAATGTAAAGAATTAATTTCAGTCTGGAAAGAATTTTATGTTTATTTTATGTAAGATACTCAATTATCATTCAAGTTATGTCCAACGTTTGTTGATTCTAGAAAAGTGGTTTTAATTTGATTTCGAAGCGATAAAAATCTGTTCAAAAAGTTTTTTGTAAATTAATTAATTATATTGTGAAAAGTTGTTAACAAACAATGCTAAACGTATGTTCTTCCTTGTCGACTGGGGCTGCAGAATACACTGACTGCGCCACTGCAAAGAGATAAGACCCCTCTAACCAGTGTCATGGGCATGCCACTAAACCATCTGATGGCGAGGCAGGACTCTAGGAGCTTTGAGAAATTGTCATAACTCCCAAGTTCACTTTTATCCGCTGTGGTAGTGCTAGTTAAGGTCTCCTGTATGGATCAAATAGAAATATTTAATCATTTACAATAGTTGAAACCATTTAGCTGTGCAAACAAATGAACTTTCATTTAAAAAAGTTACCTATAAACTATTTGCTTTCAGATCATATATAGATAAGTAAACCAACCGTAGTAGAGGGCGATTTGAGGACTCCCTTTTCAATAGCTACTTCACTGAGGATGGCGCTACTCTTAATCCGTACCTTTTTAATGCTGAGTTAAACAAGAAGGCATAAAGTACCATATAATGAGCTTTTGGTCTGACTTGACCTGGGATTGAACCCCGGTTTCCCGGAACACCGTAAATATTATGCCAATCGGCCTGAGATATATATAAAATCTCAAGTTTTGTTCAAGTTGATGGAACACTGTTTATTATTTCAAATTTTTTTCCAAGTTCCTTGTTATATTTTTAATGTATATTTCGTCTAGGATTTGTTATCATTTTTTTATTGTTTTTATATATAATTATTGTATTATCTGTGAGAATCTTCCTTAATGTTTTGGTTTGGTTTCTTTGTTTAATGACGTATCAACCTTTGGCATTAAATAACCTACATTCTCCTGGAAGAACAGTGGTGGTACTATTTAACCCATAGACGGGAGGATAAGGGGGTTCATACCTTTCCCAAGGGTATTTGCCTGAAAGTGAATGTAATAGCGCGACTGGAGTACGAATTCGCATACTACAATTCCGCAGTCCATCGATTTAACCATTACACCACGAGGACACCTCCTTTAATGTTTTGAAGATATAGTTTTATTTGTTGATCAAAACATGTCTTCAAAACATTAACAAAAATAACACTACCAACAGAATCAACACTAACAGAATTAATCTATATTACAGAAATTAACTGCACAATAACTACAAATTAGACGAACAAGCCATAACCAACATCAGAAAAGACAAATTAAACCTATCGAAAAACAAATAAAACTTATCTACTACACTAAATTTAAAGCATTAAACCTTATCGTTAAGAATAACACCAATTCCACTAAAATACACCAAAACCGAATCAATGTAGTTTATAGATTTATGTCCATTTCGAGAGTGCCTCCCGAAAAACAAATAATTCTTACATTGGCTATACAACCACAACGTTATCTCATCGTCTTATCACTAATCTGAAAATTTTGCCATAAAACATTTAATTATAAAAAACAACAATAACACTATTCAACTTGCATCTTCCGATGTAAGGAAGACTCTCACAGATGATACAATAATTATATATAAAAACAATGATAAAAAATGATTACAAATCCTAGAAGAAATATGCATAAAAAACAAATAAAAGAGCATTTAACACAGGCACCAACATATCAAATATTTTTAATGACTAAAAATCACTAACTCTATTTGTAAATCTTTTCCCAACCGAACGTTTTAAAACCAAATGCTGAAAACGTTCAAACCGATAACTTCAAAACAAAATACTACAAATTAAACCATTAAAATCTCAACAGTCAACTCCAAGCTACACTACGCCTGATGACGACCAAAAATATGGTCAAAAGTGCTTGGGCAGAAGATGTGGGACAATTCCTTTACCATCTAGGTACCGACACTAAAAAAAAAAAAATAACAAGGAGTCTTGAAAAAATACATTTAAGAATAATAAAGTGTTCCATCGCCTTTAACAAAACTTGCTTGAATAATAACTTACTACCTAGATATCCACTCTTCAAAATACATATATAATAAAGCTACAGGTGTTTATCTAACATTAAACAAACAAAACCGAAAGTATATTGTGTATTTATAGGGATTTAACCAACCCCTCCGCTATGGGTTGGATGTGACACAAACCAAGCGGAGTGCAGCTGGTTTTTCCTTTTTTTTTTTTTTTTTTTTTTTTTTAAGACTGGTTTCCAAACCAAAAATTAAGAACCCCATCGACCCAACTATTCATCTGAGGCTGGGGGTAAAACATGGATTCACATCTTTTCCAAAGGCATGAGATTAAAGTGAAACGCTAGCAAACTCATCTGGGATTTGGAACTTTATTACCGCTACTTCTATTGTAAAGTGATCAATGGTAGTAATCCTGTGGTGTGTGTGTGTGTATATATATATATATATATATATATATATATATATATATATATATATATAAGCAGAGTAAAACTAGTTTAAAGTTGATTTTAAGTTGGTTATTAGTTAATATTGTCTTGGTACCAAACAAGGCTGAGTATAAGCACCTAGTGAAGCTCGAAGTCGCTGCGTGGTAATTTACGAAACTATTACTTTAATCATTACCTTGCGATGAAGTGCTTAACTTTTTATTTTATTTATTTATTTATTTATTTTTGTGAAAAATATTTTTGGTGTATTTCCAGTAAAGAACGGGGTCATCTTTTGCTGAGATACGTAAATTTCTTGGAATGAGGTAGAAAAAGAAAATAATCCCAAAGTGCAAGTGAAATCTGGCTGTCAGCCAGTTTTTCTGTCCTTCCATCTACTTACTCGGAAAAATGAAAATTAAAAAAACAAATACAAAATAAAACTAAAACAGAGAAATGCTTTTTCAGCATCAGTCTCTCATTTTTCTATTGTTTCTTTAATTATTTTTCTACTGTTTTTTTTTCTTTTCTTTCATGAAGACTAATACACTAACACTTATCCGCGACTTATCTACTGTTTAGTTACTAGCGACAAAAGAATAGTATTGTAGTAGTAATTCAGTAAGCTTTTTGTTTAGATGTGGCACAAGACTATATGAATGGGGGCACTCAATAAGACTCGAACTTACACGTGTAGGTTTGCTAGTCTAGCTTGTTAATCATTGCACCACCAGAGGTTCCCAGGATAGCCTTGTTTTCAGAATTCTTATCTTTGATTTCTTAAATCTTTTTTGAAGAGGCTAATTCTATCCTGAGAGTGTTTTAGAAGGAAAATAATGGACGATCCTAACTTTGAAGTAATGGTAATGTTAAATATCGTAGAAATGATTAATTTTCAAAAACGAGGAGACATGAAAATATGTTCTTTCTCTTGGTAAAGATTTTTGATTGCAGATGATAAAAGTCTTTACGGACAGCGTATGGAGGATCTCATAACATAACGGTTATCGTCTTAAGAAGTGAACTTGGCTATCAGGGTTCAAAACCTGAAAGAGGTTGTTCCTATTTCACATTACCTTAATAACCTTTAGATAGGTATGATTCCAATTATTCTCCCGCTATCTATGCGTAAATAGTTGGGCTGGCAGAGCTCTTTAACCTTGGCATGGCAACTTGTCAAGGAAAAGGAAAAGCTTGAATTCAAACCAGTCGTAGACCTAGAGAGGGATGGGCTCTATCTTGGGCAGAAATACCAACACATGTTACATGAGCAGTGCCCCCACGACCAAACCAGTTTACGATGAAGACGATCAGCGTGTTTACTTTTAAAACTAACACTTATCTTCAGTTTTAATCATGCGTATACTATGTGGATATTATGTGGGTTTTTTCCAGATTGATTTATATCACTATAATTAACAAATTTACCTTAAACTTTAAATCGTTTTTTATTTCATGGCTATGATTATGCACTTGTCGGAAAATTGACCCCCATTCATTCACATATATTCAAATTTATAGTCTCAAAAAGAACCGGAGAAAAATATTATAAAATTATCTTAGTCTCTTGTATATAAATGCGTTTAATTTTTTTTTTTTTTTACTTTTGTCAAAAATACGAAAAAAAATTGGAAGGTTTTTAGAACAAAATGCACTCGCATTTTAAAAACCTGTCTTCAGTTTGCATATGGTACCGGCTGTTCCCAAGTGGCCACTCATCTCACTATTTACCATGTTTACACTGCTTAACTTCGGTGGTCAGTTAATAACCGGTGCCTTCAGCATAACTTGACCATAATTTGGAACAATATTGGGCACCTTGTGAGTATCGAACTTACTACTCGGTAGTAATTGGTTTTCAAGTCTAGCTTCCTGAAATTTAATCCACGACCAGATGGTCCCAAAATTGTAAGTTAGAAAATTATCTATAACCTCTGCAAACTCTATAATACATATACATGTTTTTGTGCATGTATACACACACAGGGATAGACATATATGCTGATATATGTACACACATAATATTTGCTATATTTATAAATAAAGAAAGCTCAATATCGATGATAGTGCATGTATATCTAAGTTAGGAAAGCGTAGACAGTCGACGGTGTTTGGCAACTGACAGTTTCTCGCCTATGCGATCATCTATTGAAGAGAAACTGGCAGTCACCAAGCGCTGTTGACTGTCTACGCTATCCTAACTTATCTCTATAAGAGCTTTGGAGGGTGTTTTGTTCAGTTCAGAGATAGGTAGCTATTTAAGTAGGCCTAAGGGGAGTTTTGTTGTAGAGTTGAAATACGCATCTGTAATTATCAAATAATAACAAATACTAAAATAACTTGAAACTCTCTTGTATATTACAGCCTTTTTACTGTAACTTTCACTCAAAAAGAATCGACAACTCCCCCATTCAACCACCGTAACCTATTAACAACAGAAAATAAAAATATTCCTAGTTTTAAATATCTGGTTCATTTTTTTCTTTGGCAAGACTCCAGCATGTATTCCACTCGGCGTTCTGTATCCCTTTCGTATGTTTTAACACGTGGTTAGAATGTATTTTCGGACTACTTAGTTGATTAGAATGAGGCCAATGACTTAAGATTCATTACGTTAGATATTTGCTGATACATATTTTATATTTTTAACATCGTGTGTATTTCTCTGAGTGTGCTGGAACTTATTTGATTAACTGCAGCTTATATACACCTTCATTAAGTCGTTACTTTACTGTGAATGAGAAAAACGAGTTATTTATTTATAAAAATTTCAGATTACTGTGAACCAGAGAAAAAAACTATTGTGGTTGGTTCCACGTGGCCTGCTGGATACAGTTTTGAAACCCCAACTCTACATAATAATTCCTTGATCAGTCTAATATTTTTTTTTTTTTTTTTTTTCTGTTGAAATGCCCTGAACAATTTTTAATTTAATTTTTTAAATTTTAATTATTTTAATTTAAAGAATTAAAATTTTTTTTTCCGTTTAGATACCCTGAATTCAATGAGTATGCATACTAAATTTGCTACCTCTGTTTTAAAGTGTGCTATGTATATAATACTAAACTGGATCTAGTGGTGAGGTTCCAGTTCTTGGGAGTAAATTTTTATTGAAATTACTCCCAGGTCCCTTTGTATCTGTAAGTTTCATATATGGGTCAAATATATCTAAAATTTGTTTATACACAAAAAGTTTGATATGAACGGATTTCTCTAACCTCTAGGAATAGAATAACCCTAAATGGGTTGAATGCGAGGATAGACAAATTCCCCTCAATTATTGATATAGAAATTGATTATGGCATTGCCGTTACAAGAATTTGGATAATGTTTCTTTTTCATATTCTCTCTCTCTCTCTATCTATCTATCTATCTATATATATATATATATATATATATATATATATTACTTTTTTTTAAATCTCAAAATGTAAGTGCATAATAATAATAAAAGCTCAGTTGATCATTTCAGCATTAAAATAAATTTGTTGAGGGTGCACACAGTATAGCAATAAAACAAATTATTCTCTCTCCCTATCCCATATCTCTCCTTATATTTATCTATCTATCTTAAAAGAGTGTTTTGAACAATAATTGGCCTTATACGTTTGCCTTGTAACTGGAGGAGAATATTTTTCCTCTCTTAATCGAATTCAACTTGTTACATATATCAAAATCACGACACGAGACCTCTTCCCTGCTTTTATAGACACGCCCTACGGTTTCAAATATCTTTGCATCAATATTTATATCTTCCGTGACTCAGTTTGAGGTTAATGTTATTGTTTGTTCATTTTGAACTTGAGCTTTTCAAAATATGACCATATTGATCTCAAAGATCTGGGCTTCAAATGCCGAAATGAAGCTACTGTTAAATGATGTGATTTACTCAGATTTCGGACAATGATTCTTCCTTTGAACGTGATAGGCATCAGGTGATATATATAATATAATATATATACACGCACACGTGATTGCAAGTTTATTTTTATATATATCATATTAATGAATATATCTCTGTGTGCAGAAGGATATACTTCTGATTGTTTCTATGTAAATATAACCTAGAAGAGAGAAAAAAAAAAAAAAAACACTTGACAATAACAAGATTTCTATTAGAGCAATACTCCCTGAATGCTCTAATGTAGAAAATAAAGAAATTTCCAGCTTCATTTCCTACTGAATGATTTTGTAGTGTCTCTGTCTGTTCTGAACGTTATTCTAAAAGGATTGAAATTCCCGATATAATTGAAAGAATTATGAAATTCTAATCTAAATTTTCCACATTTTCTTTAATAAAAACACCAATATCATAATGGACCGGTATTATGAGATCCTTTGTAATTCCGGATGGTCTAATATAAAAATAGCGAAAAATACTTTTTCATGTCTATAACTATTTCTAAAAACAACTTTGTATCTATGAATAAATTCTATACCCTTGTGTCATTCAATAAAGTAAAGGGAGCGATGACAATAACGGGGTACTCCGCATTCCCCAAAGCTACAGCACTGCTGGAACCTCACCATCAGATTGTTTAGTGTCATTATCAGGACACTCGTTAGCGGGGGGTAGTCTTACCCCTCTGCAGAGGTGCAGTCAGTGTATTCTACAGCCCCAGCCGACTGGGCAATAGAATATATGAAATCTGCTAGAAGTTAGGTTAAAAGGAAACCTAGATATAGACACGGTGATTTCTGCCAGAATGTAGAAGCTTCTGACTCTTACCATTTATTGATTGAAAACGCTGATAAGTCGCTAGACGTAGCCTTTTGTTTGTTTGGATAAGTTAAACTAAGAAACATATCGCACTTTACACTCGTTTTACAGGAATAGAATTTGATAATTTTTTTTCTTAAAATACACCGAAATTATTTTTGCGAAGGAAAAAAAAAAAAATTCCACAAGCACATTAAATACGAACTGTAAGGAAATGAGCTTTGAGAAACATATATCCATTCAAAGTAGTTTCGGTTGTCAAGTTGGAAAGAACTTTTTGTTTTAACATGAAGACTACAACAAAATTGATGAAACATAGCAACTTTTGCATCTTAGGGGGTAACTATTGAAACAAAGGTCAATGATACTAATGTGTTTTTTGTTTAAGGAATGGTTCGTTGGTTGGTTTGGTTTTATGTGGGATATTTAATGTCAAATCCATTTTTATACAAATAATCAATTCTATGTGAAACCATTCAGTTTAGCATAAGTCCAGTTTCAATGTCAAAAAACAGTTCCATTTCAAACAATTCAGTTTAGCATAAGTACATACTTTGTCAAAAACATTTCTATTTCAAGCTATTCAGTTTAGTCAAACAGTTCTAATTCAAACAATTCAATTCAGTATAAGTATATTTTTTGTTTACACACTGTTAAATATCAAAAGCAGTTCCATTTCAAGCAATTCAGTTTGGCATAACTACGCAATTTAGTTCTATTTGACCCATAGATAGGACCCTATCAGGTGCTACCACTCCGGGCCAGAGTGGACCTGGGAGCGATGCCAATGAAGGGGTACTCACCGTCAGATTGTCTTATCCAGGAGACTTATTGGAAGGTTTTTTTTACCGCTCTGCAGAGGTGCTGTCGGTGTATTCTACAGCCCCAGCCAAATGGGCATTTTTTAAGATTGTGAAGGATTCTAATTAGCATTTCATAGCTATCTGTTATGTCAAATATTTGGTTGATTTAAAACCTGACTTTCACTCAAGACACAGACCTCCTAAATTTATAATTCAGTTAAAAATTCGACTGGAATGGCTTTATTATCAACAATCGAATATTTTTAACACATTGCTCAAATAAAAAATCTCGCTATATTGGGCAGTTTTAATGAGGTAACGGTTTCGCGCACACACATTTTATATATATATATATATATATATATATATATATATATATATATATATATATTGTGTGTGTGTTTTAATTCTAAAACATTTTCAATCCATAAAATCTTTACTGTAGTCAATGCACGAAAATTCAGAGTAAAAAATAAGATAATTGAACTTGATGAAAGTAAATATTTAATTTGTGATTTACCTGATTGAGCCATGTGACTTAGTATGTCAACCATTTGATAGTCACATGACTCAAAAGTACATATTTATGGAAAATTAGACGTATTGAATACTAGGTCAACTGCAGAACGACGAAGTGAAAGTCTGTATTTGGAGTTTTATCCTGTTTTACTATCTTATATGAGAATTTTGATAATGTCTATGAAGGCGACTAGTCTCCAGTCTTTCTATATGACTACTGTACGTAAAAATGCTGGGTGTATAGCAGCAATGGCGTAACGAACTACGTAGTTTAACTAAATACCCTCAACTATATGCAACTTACGGGAAATTTAATGAGGGAGTGCCATGTGCGTGCATACGAACGAGACCAAGCCCTGGTCTCCAACCCCAATATCAGGCAGGTGTTTTTCAACTCCGACCCTCCCTAGTTTACTGCGATAACAAGATGCTGGCGCAGAGTTTGAATCACTTGGATTACATTTACTTCCTTTCTTTTTGCCACATACTGACCTAAAAATGTGGTTCTGGGCGATGAACAGATACTACACTATAATCCCACCACCAAAGGTTGAGGAAAGCTGGTTATCTATTCTGAACAATCTGTTGTAAACAGCTGATAAAAAAATAAAAAAAAACCTTCAGACGAAGGGTGATGATACCCTGGCGCCAGCCTTGGAGAGAATTAATTTTTTTTTTTATCATATTTACCCAACCCCTCCGCTCGGGCAGGATATGACACAAGGTCAATTTTTTAAGCGGAGTTTAACAGGTTTGAATTCAGTTTTCCTTCTCCTAGACTAGTTGCCTCACCAAGGCTGAAGAACCTAGCCTGCCCTACTATTTACCCATAGCTGGAGGGAGAATAATTGGATTCATACCTTTCCCAAGGGTATTAGTGCTATGTGAAATGTAATCAGTCCAGGATTTGAACTCGTATCGCCGTGTCCAATTCCTGCGACGATAACCACTAATTTTTTTTTTATAAACTCTGACGCGAAGCAATAAAATTTTACCACTAATATTTTCAGAAAAATGATGTTTCTTTAGAAAACAATCACTTTTTAAAAAATTACAACGCAAGAAATATAAAATATATATGGTTAAAAGTCTATCGACTAAAATTCTCATGTTCGTGTATGTAGAATTAAAACAAAGTATGATAGAGCACATTATGGTACTTGATGTTTCCTTGATTTAAACTAAGCATTATAAGGTACGGATCAAGGGTAAGAGCAATCTAGGGAAAGAAATAGTACCCTTCCCTACACCTCGGGGTTGAAGCTATTGAAAAGGGAGGCTCGGGTCGCCCTTGACTACGGTCAGCTCACTTACTTTGTTTGCCCAGTCGGTTGTGGCTGTAGAATACACTGACTGCACCTCTGTAGAGGGGTAAGACCACCCCTCCCATGAAAGTTCAGGATATGTCAGTAAGCAATCTGATGGTGGGGCTTTGGGGAATGTGGAGCACCCTTTCATTGCCATTGCTCCCAGGTCCACTCTGTCCCGGAATGGTAGCACCTGATAGGGCCCCATCTATGGGTTAAATAGAACTAACTGCATATTTATGCTAAACTGAATTTTTTGAACTAGAACTGTTTTACTAAACTGAATAGCTTGAAATAGAAATGTTTTTGACAATTAAACTGTAATTACATTTAAACTGCTTGCTAATTCTAAACTAAATTGTTTGAAAGGGAACTGTTTTTGACATTGAAACTGTACTTACACTTATCTAAATTATTCAATATAGAACTGTTTTTGACATTTAACTATGTGATAACAAAATCTGTACTTATACTAAATTTAATTAGCTGAATTAGAACTATTTGAATAAACTGAATATCTTGAAATAGAAATGTTTTGACATATAAACTGTGTATTCACACTAAACTGAATTTTTTTGAAATAGAACTATTTGCATAAAAATGGATTTGGCGTTAAATAACCTACAAAGGTTGATATGCCATAAAACCCAACCAACCAACTTACTTTATAGTGTAATGCACTTAAAATGCCTAACCTTTAGGAATAAAGCTACTTTCAGTATGATTTATGCTTGAATGATAATTCTGTGGTTCTAATTCTCGATGAACGTAGTTTTTTTTATTTTTTTTTTTTTTTTAAATATATCTTCTACATTATCTATATAATAGATAACTGAAATTGAACCCTCAATATCAGTACAGACACTGCTGTTACAAAACTCCCTCTGTGTGTGTGTGTGTGTGTGTGTATATATATATATATATATATATAATAAATGCAGTTGAGAAAAATATCACATTAGGAACATTAGAAGTCTGTTACTTTAATTTTTATGTGGTATTCACAATCGTGCATGAGTGGTTTTTTTTTTCTTTACCAAGCCCTTCAATCAAGTTCAGGATACAATAGAAGGTCACTTAAGAGGAGACGTCCTGAATTTGAATTCGAGTTGCTGACTCCTTTTCTTAAAACGATAACCAAAATGGATCAGGTGACTGGCGTTCAAATCAAGAACGAGGTCGTTTGGATTGCACATAGCGCTAACAGTTTTAGGAGAGGTTTGAATCCGACTATTCTCCCCTCCTTCAGATACGGATAAATATTAGGGAAGACTGGGCTCTTTAATCTTAACATGGCAATCATTACAGGAGAAGGAAAACTCTGAATTCAAACCAGTTGTTCTCCTCTTAAAAATTGACTTTCAGTCGTATCTTTCTCGTGGTTGGGTAAACAGACATGCACACCACTTGAAAATTAAAGTAACCAACTTTTAATATCCATAATGTGATATTTTTCACGGTTTTATACCTAATATCTTGTAGTAGCACCGATCATTTTTCCATGCAAATACTTATCTTTTTATCAAATAGTGGTTGATTCGCTGATTTTCAATTTTAATTAATTCCTTATTTTCTCAGTTGGGTTCAGATCGAGTCTATGTGATGTTCATGGAAAAACATTTTTCTTGAAAACCGGTCCATTGGCCTAGCGGTTAGTGTTCGCCAATCGCCTGGGAGACTGGGGTTCAATCCCAGGTCGAGTCATACCAAAGACTCAAAAAATGGTACTTGATCCCTCCTTGCTTAACACCCAGCATTATAAGGTATGGATCAAGGGTAAATTGGAGCAATCCAGGGAAAGGAGTAGCGTCCTTTCCTACTCCTCGGTGTTGTAGCTACTGAAAAGGGAGCCTTCTGGTCACCCTCGACTATAGTCGCCAACTTTACTTATGTTTCGTTTTATTGCATTGCTTACAGCTCAAGACAGGTTTCGATTTCAGACGAAGTAAAGACGTGTATATATAGTTTTCATGTTTCTCCCATTCTCTTGTACTTATTAGTTGTCTTATATATACTGACAGATTATTGACACAATCAAACGGGTGACATCTCCACTCTAGACGGAACCCCTCTTAAACTAGTAGACAAATTCACTTACCTAGAAAGCAGCGTCGCATCAACCGGAAAGGACATCGATACGAGGTTTACGAAGGCATGGACAGCTATCAATAGACTATCGATTATATGGAAATCAGACCTAACCGATAAAATAAAACGCAGTTTCTTCCAGGCAGCGGTCGTATCGATACTGCTATATGGATGCACTACATGGACTCTAACAAAGCGGCTGGAGAAGAAGCTAGACGGCAATTACACAAGAATGCTGCGAGCAATCTTGAACAAGTCCTGGTGGCAACACCCCACAAGACACCAACTATACGGCCACCTGCCTCCTATCACGAAAACTATTCAAGTTAGACGAACCAGATATGCAGGACACTGCTGGAGAAGCAGGGACGAGTTTATAAGTGATGTACTCTTATGGACCCCCACATATGGCCGTGCAAGAGCAGGACGACCAGCACGAACATACATTCAGCAACTATGTGAGGATACGGGATGCAGACCAGAAGACCTGCCAGAGGCGATGAACGATAGGGAGAAGTGGCGAGAGAGGGTCAGGGATATCCGTGCTACCAGCACGACATGATGATGATGATTGACACAATGTTTCTTACGTTTATAGAAATTAAAATTTAGAATATTGTCACTGTTAACTTTTTTCCAGTTAGGAAGAAGATGTATGAGGATAATTATACAGTCACTTCAAGAACTTGTTTTAAAACATATCAAAATTGAAAAAAAAAAAATGCCCCAAATCCATAACAAAACAAATGTATAAACAGGAAAAGTATCATTTTGTCTAAATGATAAAAATTGAATCAAATTTTCTATCAATATTTGTCTAGAAAAATTCGACGCTCCATAATAGGATTTCTTTGGCAGCGGAAGCTGGGCACATTTGAATTATAGTAAAGACGTGTATGGAGTTTAGAGATTAGAATCAAGAATTTTAGCTGCCTACAGCTCTGTAAGTAGTGTATTTTCTAAACGATTTACTATCTTAAAATCAACTGTTCGAAACAGTTCTATAGTTTGAGAGAAAAACTTTGTAAATAAACTTGGGTGCAGTCGAAAGAAAAAAACAACTGTTAGTCAGATCGGAAACTTATGCATCTAAAAACTATCTAATATAACACAAATAGTACTACTAAGAGACTCCGGTATAATTTAGAAGTATCTGGAGTGACAAGAACGATAAATGCTGTTAAAAGAACCCGGCACAGAGGAGGCCTACTAGCATGTGGATCTCGTGAGACACCAATTTTTTTTAAAGAGCTAGTTATTAGGAAACACTTCTAGCACGTGTAAATGAATATATTGAAAAGTATGTTTCATTTTAGAACATTCTGTGATAATATGAAGCAAAACAAGAAATTTGGGTACATTAATGAGAATAAGTTTATTTGGAGATGTCAGAAGGCTTTCAATCCAAAGGATATCGTCCGACGACAAAACATGGTGGAAGTAATATCATGCTTTGGCGTTATCTCTCATCAAATAGGAACTGTAAGCTTAGTAAAAGTTAAGGTGGGAGAGAGAAAATTAATATAAAGCTTATATAATGTCTACTTTAAGGTGTCTGTCAGATATCTGAAATGGAAGCCTGTGTTGAGCTGTAAGCAATACAATGATACGAAATATACTTCTAAGTGATTCCATGAATATTTTCAAGATAAATGTTTTTCTATGAACCTCACATAAACTCGATCTGAAGCCAAATGAGAAATTAAGGAAAGAGTTGAAAAATATTCCTACAAGTGTTTGTTATAATCTAATAACATGTTATTCTATTAGAAAAAGTATGAACTTAAAAAGAAAATAGACATACTATGAAGGAATTTCATGCAGTATTATAGTTAGTAAGTTGGATTATATGACCATTGTTTGAGATTTTGATTCTTACAGTGTACTCCATACTTCTGAATTTGTATCCCAGAGAAATCAGCAAATAACTTTACACCTACCATTTTTTAAATTCAATGATCTTTTTAACATTTTAATTAAAATTGAATTTTCAAAATTCTTTTTTATATACTCGCTAATCTCATAGCTACTTCTTTTTAGCAGTCTTTGCGAAAGAATTTGATGGTGAAAATAATTTCAGTCATAATTGCGCGAGTGCATATATATATATATATATATATATATATATATATATATATATATATATATGAGAGAGAGAGGGCCCCATATGTCTGTCTTGGTTCCACATCTAAGCTTAGTAAATAACAATATACAGGATTTGTGTGTGTACAAGTTGTCTTTATATACGAGTTCTTTCATCTCTATAAGTTATTAATTTTCTCCCTTATTTAATTTAAACTTGTTAGTAGAAACAAGTTAAATAATTTTGCATCGAACAATTGAATTGTTCCATCACCTTGATATAGTTTGTTTTTTGTTTTTTCAACTGCTATTCAGTTACTTTTATTTTCCCATTGACAGTATTTTATACATATATATGACGTCAAGGGGTTAAATAAATATCCTTGAATGTTGTGATTACTGATGAGTTATTTTATTTTTTTATCTGAATAGGGCTAGTGCTTACGGTATTAGTGACTAATTAGTTAAATCACCGTTAGAATTATTTTCGCTTAAAATAGGCCAGTTGGGTACGGGACATTTTTGTAAGTGCCAGGACGCTGCTGTAATTCTTTTTTACCTCTCCACTTCCGGTTAAACGGTTCTAAAATAAGAAAACACTTGAGGACGAAGACAAAAGTACATAGTTGGTTAAACTTTGAAATGTTAATATTTATTATTGAACATTTGAATAATCATAATTGGATGATATGAACAGACTCTGTGCCAAGAAAAAAAGGAAGAGGACATGCCAGCATTGAGGATTACATAGATGCAATAGTTCATGGACTCAAGGAATATACAAAGGAAGTTAATAAAATATTCTTGCAATAATTAATAAAAGCAGAATCAACAGAGTACTTGGAACAAACAGGACTGAGTGCAAATAAAAAAATTTCTAAAATCACAGAAAAATTGTAAATATGAATGTAGAATGAATGTGATTCCCTTACCTCAATGCATAAAATAACCATAGACTGATTGACATGTTAAAATCAATTTTTCATAATTTTAATCTTTTACAAACGGGTTGCGTGGGTGTAAATGCAATATCTAGTTTTGCAATGACGAAAAGATGTAATATCAGGGTTAAATGGAGAGGTTGACAAAAGGAGCACACCAGATAAGTGATGACTTGACGGTTACAAATGGTATGCTTCATTTTGGAGAACAACTATTCACATGTAGTGCTCGCTACTTGCTGGGTGCGGGTGAAAAGGTTGGGAAATTGTCCAGATAGAAAGAAGTGGTTCTTATACAAATCAAGGATGTGGCAAGCAAGAAATTTGAAATTCAAGTTTTCTGAACACTGAAGATCAATGAGTTCTTCTGCAGTAGTAATCGTACCACTTTAAAGTCAACATCAAAAGGCGAAGAGAAATTTTTGAAAGTTTAAAGTGTATCGAGGACTGCAGGTTGAGGGCCATTAATTTACATGATATTAATGACTTAGAAAGTGCCCGTGGTGTAATGGTTACCGTCGTAGGAACTGGACACGGCGACACGAGTTCAAATTCTGGACGAGACTGATTGCATTTCACATAGCACTAATACCCTTGGGAAAGGTATGAATCCAATTATTCTCCCTCCAGCTATGGGTAAATAGTAGGGCAAACTGGGTTCTTCAGCCTTGGTGAGGCAACTAGTCTAGTAGAAGAAAAACGCTAAATTCAAACCCGTTAAATTCCACTTAAAAATCGACCTTGTCATATCCTACCCGAGCGGAGGTGTTGGTAAATATGATTAATGACTTAGAAATGACCCGATCAAAGCACATAGATGGAGATGATTATACCAGCATCATAATCGAGAAACCATTAGGACAGTTACAAACGTGAGATGCAACTAATTCGAATTTCTACGATGCGTTGATTTTGAAAACATTAAATATCGATACATTATAATGTGATTTTTTTTTTCCTTTCAGTTTCCTTTTCTAATGAGAAAAGTAACAGGACTTAAAATATTTTTGTTCAACATGGATGGCTTTGGCATTAAATTATCCAGAAAGATTGATGTCCCGTTAAACAAAGAAAACAACACAAAGATTTTTTAACATCTTAATTTTAAGAATAACATTTTCTTTTCTTTTAGATAAAATTGCTGTCCTAGTTCATATAATTTTCTAGATGTTTTAGAATTATAAACTTTGACTATTAATTAAAGGAAAAGAAATAAAGATTAATAAAAATAAAAATAAAAAAAGAAATTTACACTTTCCACCTCAATATGTTTTTATATATTCAGTGACCGAAGTGATCATGTCAAAGTAATTACTCTCTTTACAGTAATACACGGATTTTTATTGCTACTCAGTTGCATCTCAGTTTCTTACAGAATAGACAGCAGGGTTTTTCTCATATGAGAGAAGCATTTGCAGTTTAGTGGTTATCGTTGTAGAAAATAGACTCAGTGGATCGAGTTCAAATCTTGGACGAGGCTGTTTGCATTTCACATAGTGCTAAAATATTTGGGGAAGGTATGAATCCAACTATTCTCTCTCCAACTATTGGTGAACAGTAGGACAGACTGGACTCTTTTTTACCTTGCTATGGCAACCGGTCTACACGAAGGAAGACTCTGGATTCAATCCTGTTAAATTCCGTTTAAATATTGACGTTCTATCGCATCTTGCTCGTGTGTGTGGGTGTGTGTGTGTGGGGCGATAAATACATACTGTGTTGTGGCTCCCCTACTGGAACTCCCGGATCAATGGAATCGGTTTTGCTGCCATTACTCCCAGATCCACTCTGAGCGACATGGGTAGTACCTGTTAGGCTTCCATCACACTCGAGTGTGGAGATATATTTTAGTGCTTAAACCTGGTTTACAAAACATTGCACCACACGAAACGCCCTCTTGTTATCTACTAAATTTTTCTTTCCCTGGTACATAAGTTTTAGGTTCGTTACATTAACTACTGCTTTGAATTAGACATCCATCTAAGAAGCGAGCAAAGTAATCACTTAACTTTGCTGATCTAGCGCGAACCGGTGCCTTCAGAATCACTAAACCGGGAGTGCCACTGAATAACAAAATGTAAATCAAAAGAAAGTTAACACTCTTAATCGCTTGAGAGTTCAAAAATTCAGGCTAATCTCTGAATAGCATATATGAACAGATGACGAGTTCAGACAGTCGTAAAAAATGTGGGGGTAAATAAACATTACAAACAGCCGTCAGAGACCTCACCTCATGTTACGTTCAGCCGATATGAAGTGTTGCTTCCTACCCGACTCTAAACCTAGCTTCATCTGCTAACAAACCTTGATTCCTTTTCTTGAAATAACAAAGTACAGTTCATCAAACAGACATAATTTTTTTTGCTGTGATAATAATTGTCGCTGGTATGATGCTCAAGTTGGTGGTTTTTAAAAGCTGATATAAACACACATTAAGATTACATCTTACTCAATTCGAAGACGGACGATAAAAGTAATTACAAACATCGTTTTCAAGTCGAGCGGATTGCACGAATTTACTTGGATCTCAGTGAGCGGCCATCCGTCCCTATTATTCATCGCTCCTGATGGATCCTCTAGACTGCATCCTGTGTCCGTGCAGAGCTGGGTAATGTAAATCTTTGCTTGTCAGCCAACACAAGTGTGTTCATGTGTTGGAGCCCACGGGAGATTTTCGTTTATACGTTCATCCGTGCTTCTCTAGCAGTGACCAGAGGTCTTCGTCGTAGTTGGATCGTTTTTAAGATGAGAAGCAAGTGGCAGTACAGCAACTGTTTTAGGGGGTGCTGCTTCCAGGATTTGTTCAAAATATCAAGCAGTATCCCTATGTAGTTGCCATCTAGCTTTGATTATAATTATTTTATATCAAGATGCTATGTCTAGTGTTCTTGTCTTTGTTATATCATAGTCACGTATCACCCAGTCGGGAGGACTAAAAATAAGTGAAATTGTCGACCGTAGTCTCCCTTTTCAATAACTACTACACTGAGGTGTCAGGGAGAGTGCTACCCCTTTCCCAGGTTTGCTCCTCTCTAGCCTTGATACGTTCCTTATAGTGCTGAGTGTTAAGCAAGGAGGTATCAAGTACTAGATTTTGAGTCTTTGGTATGACTTGACATGGGATCGAACCCCGGTGTCCTGGGCCATTGGCAAACACTCTAACCACAAAGCTAATGAGCCGGGACTAAAAATAATCTTATCGTATTCCCTGCAGAACCTGATAAAAACTGGTAAATTAGCATAAGATATTTCCAAGTAATTTGTTTTGGATATATCTCGTTCTAGAGATTTGTATTTCCTATTTGGTTTCAGATTTTGGCTAGGTTTCTTTGTTTAATAGCATATCAACATTCATGGGTTATTTAATGCCAAAGCCATCCTTGTAGAAAAACAGAGACGGCATTTAACCCACATCTGGAGGGATAAATGAGTTCATACCATTTCTAATAGTAATAGCCCGAAAGTGAACGTAATATCACGACTGGGGTTCGAACTTGCTTATTTCAAGGCCGCTCTCCAGCTCCTTAGACATTACAAGCCCCACCACCCGATTCAGACATATTTCTCACTTATCTAGTGCTAGTATTACATGTTACATGTAAATATCTTAAAAGTTAATAAAAATTATTTTTTTGTAATATATACAGGATGCGGCTGATATTTGGACAGATTTTAGATAAGAACAACACTAATAGAACAGAAGATAACTGCATTTGACTACAAATAACAAGCATAGAAGTAAGCTAACGATTGATTGATTTTATTCAATAAAACCACCAGTAGCACCAATAACTGCCTCTATATGAGGTCGAAATTGGTTGCAAGCTCTGATTAACGGCTCCTTATTCATGTCAGGCATTACTCGAACTATGGCAGCTTTTAAAGAGTCTTTGGTGTTATGGGGATGTTCATTAATCATCTCGACAACGTTCCACACATAATAGTCCAGCGGATTAAGATCTGGAGATTTAGGAGGCCAAGTTTTGGGGGTGATGTGGTCGTAAAGATTATCAACCATCCATTCTTGCTTCTGCAGGATTTTTGAATTTGTTTAAAAGGCCTTTGAATCTGTTTAAGCCGTTTTCTTTTGATTTTTCGAGAAAACGTGCAATTTCTAAATCCCCATGTCAGTCTTTTATGCCACAATCACAGCATGGCTTTTCAAATCATTTGCTAGCATAGATTCTGTCATATCTGAAAAATGAAAGCGCAAGAAGTTTACAGAAAACAGTATTAATCTAAAATATGTGTCCTCAGATACCAGCTGCACCCTATACATTAATTACTAATTTTATTCTTTAAAGTAACATGATACAATTTTAATTTCTGGAGTTATTCCACATCATAGAAGAACTTTGACAGTTTACTACCATATCGGTGAGGCTATGATGTCGCCAACTGTATTCCTTAAAGAGGGGTAAGACAGCCCCTCAAAATGAGTGTCCTGAAATGTCGCAAAATTGTTTCGGATTGTGAGGCTTCAGTTGGGTGTGGAGTACTCCTTTATTGACATATAGACCCACTCTGACTCGGTGCTCATACCTGTTTGATCTTATCAATGGGTAAAAATATTCGAATAGGTTATGAGGGGAAAAAAAGGCCTCTCAATAATTGGCCCAGTCGGGGCTGTAGAATACACGGACTTCTTCTCTGCGAAGTGGTAAGACCCCCCGTCCAAACGAGTATCCTGGATATGACACAAAATAATCTGATGGTAAGGCTCCAGTAATGCTGCAGCTTTGGGGAATGCGGAGTACTCCTTCATTGGCATCACTCCCTGATCCACTCTGGCCCAGAGTGGTAGCACCTGATCAGGTACTATCTATGGGTCAAATAGAATTAAACTCTGTACTTACGATAAACTGGACTGTTTGAAATGGAACTACTTTTGACTTTGAAACTGTATTTATGCTAAACTGAATTATTTGAAATAGAAACATTTATATGTATAAAATAGATTTGGCATTAAATAACCTACAATGGTTGATATGCCATAAGACCACACCAAACCTCTTAATTTAGAACTTTACCATATTTACCAACCCCTCCGCTCGGGCAGGATATGACACAAGGTCAATTTTTAAGCGGAGTTTAACAGGTTTGAATTCAGTTTTCCTTCTCCTAGACTAGTTGCCTAACCAAGGCATAAGAAATCAGTCTGCCCTACTATTTACCCATAGCTGGAGGGAGAATAATTGGATTCATACCTTTCCCAAGGGTATTACTGCTATGTGAAATGCAATCAGTCTCGTCCAGGATTTGAACTAGTGTCGCCGTGTCCGTTTCCTACGACGATAACCACGGGCACCTCCTTAAAATCACTCGATTACTGTCATAATATTTCGACGGACGTTTCCCAACTATTATTAGATATATTCTTTGTTTCATAATTAACTGGACTTTAAAATTTTGATTCAATTCTCGGGAGTAGATTGTTCTTATTCCTCTCAATATACTTCGAGGATATCTCGTATGGATTGATTATTCGTTGAAATGTCATTGGTTTCTCCTCTACTTAATCAGCGTATATGAAATTTTCTGCCGCCACCGACCGAGAGGTTAATTTGTTTAGGAATGGTTGCAGGATATTCTCATTCCGTACACCTAAGGCTCCACCATTTCTGTCTCTACTTCAAACACTTTCAGGAAATGTTAGTCATGCCTAGGAAGGTTTTAAACAATACTAGATCAGGTTTAGGCTAGTTTTTAGACTGAACCTGCCTCTCATTATCAATGTAAAACAGTGTCCGTCTCACAAGACCTACCCTATCTCTTTGTATTCGCTACGAGTGACAGATGGCTATACGGTCCTCTTTGATGTGTCGCAGCGCTAAGAGAGGAAATTTATATAGTCTCAACGGTAGCCCAGCCTTAAAAAAAGGCTTAGAAACCCAATTTATATAATGAAAATAAATTTAGTACCACCGTAAAAAAATATTTATTCAAAATATTTATTTGGAATTTTTTCAGAGTGTCTGTGATCTCTAAGTATACCCTAAGCCATCTTTCTTTGGCTTCCAGCATATCAACCTTTGTGGGTTTTCTAATACAAAGCTATCATTGTAGAACAGTAATGGGGGAGAGAGACAAAGGTTTTTTTAAAAAATTTTTCTCAAGAGTATTAGTAAGAAAGTAAATAAAAATAGCACGGCTGGAGTTCGAACTCGCTTAGTACGATGTCATAATTCAGAACATTAGCCTCAACATCAATCGCCATATTCCGTACCCAACGCTCGATATAAACAATAACCCGTACTAAATAAGTGATAAAAACAAAGAATTTTATCCATCTGTTATGCTGTGTATGTATGTATATATATATATATATATATATATATATATATATATATATATATATATATATATATATATATATATATACATTATGCAATGTGTCTGTTTGCATATATATATGTATGTATGCCTGCTGTATAACGTGTGCATGTTTAGGTGTGTGATATATATATATATATATATATATATATATATATATATATATATATATATATATATACATATATGGTGCTGAGTAAATCCTGGTTCCACTAAGAGAATTCCCAAAGACCCTGATACATAAATTTTATTTCGTATGCTCATCCAGTGAAAATTTCAAAAGAAAAGTCGGTAATTTTCTACATGTGTATCCGTTCACTGGGGAAAAAAGAATTTTACTTGCAATTTTTATCGGGGCCCGAAGCATTTTGTGCTCACCAGGTGTATCTGGGTGACGGCCCTACGCCTGGACCAACCGAAAATAAGGCCTCGTGCAAGTCGTCTAGTCGGTGGAATGTACCATAAATACCGACTTTATCCTCTGTGAAGGTGTAAGACGCCCTCCCTTAAAAAATGTATGACAGTGGTGGTGAAGTTACAGTTTAGTGTCCGACCCCGGACCCCCCCTTTTTTTTTTTGAGGTGGGACGCAGGGTATTTTTGCACACTAACATGCCGTCTAGTTCTGGAGATCAGAAGTGTGAAGTATCGCGTTATCATTACTCCCAGATTTACTCTGACCCGTAGTGGTAACATCTGGTAGTGTCCCATCTATCGGTCAAAGAGATTTTTACAAATTATCTAAAAATTATTTTTAAAGAAATCTTAAGACGAGAATTAATCTTTTCTATTTATTGCGGACTTTTTGTCCTCATCTTGGTAGTTTTTTGTGTTGTTTCTTCTTTCACTACGTTTCGCCCAAATTTCACCTCTGGCCTTCTTCAGGTGACTTTTACCGCGACCTCGGATAGGAATGATGAGTCTTGTAACCGTATCCCCAGTAATTATTGCCTTCCATAGTTGTTGTCTATCGCACCACGTTTTTGACCAAGTAAACCCCTGGCCGGCTCTGGTAGGATTTGAAACCGCTATCTTCTGACAATGCTCACCTGGAACCGTAGAGACTCAACGCCTCTACCCGCTACGCCACGGGCCCCGAAATCCTAAGACGTTACAAAAAATGTAATATTGTCACATAATTTACGTACTTCCCTAATCTTTAGAAATAAAGTACCCAGATAGATTTACATGCTATTAAAATAAATCATTTGCATGATATACAGTCGTCAATTTTCATGAAGAAGAATTGACCGTCAAAAAAGACTGATTTAGTTTTTGGTGTATTCTCCCAATTTCCTGGCTATAATTTTCTGCTACGGTTCAAGAAGTCTAAAAGCTGTTGTGGATAATTCCACATGCTGATCATTTAATCTTTTGATGAAACCATGAGGAATTGTTTCACCTCAGCATGGAACGCAGTCATTTTTCGTCATGTATCTCAATGCAGAACTGTTTTTGGTTGATTTTTAACAGTGTGTCAACCTGTCTAGGGTTATTTTTTTGCTTGCAGGTTTGAGAATCTCGTTCATTATACATTCACTTTTGTGTCGCTGCAAAAGATTCTCGGACAGTCCTATCGAGTACAAATCATTTTAAAACAGATATATTTGACCCATAAATGGTATCATCTGGGTAGATGGATATGGTAGTAATGACAATAGGGGAATGCAAAGTATCCCCCCAATCTTCAGCATTGTAGCCTCATCATTAGATGCAGTTTAGTGTGTTATACCCAGGACACGCCTTTTTGGAGTATGGTGATTTACACCGCTGTAAGAAGATACAGTCAGCATATTCACAGCCTTGTTGATGGGGCAGAAAACCTTCTTTTTTTTTTTTTTTTTCTTTTTTCCCAAATAAATCACAGAGCAAATGTTATGACGGCATTTCAAAATTTTTATCACTCTGCTTATACAGCACTCATTTATTGCATTTCTGTTTTTTTTTAATTTTCCAATTTTTATCGAATAACTGTTAAATGGTTAAAGTTTTGTTTTTCTGTGACCTCTTGATTAGTTTAGCGAGAGTCGAATGCAATAATGATCTTAATTTCTTTTCCGTCATTAAGCTTAACTTGGCTGATGACCATAAGACACTCAATAAAAATCAAACTCGCTACTCGGTAAAAAAAATGACCGGCGATGGGACATCCTGGTTAAACATTGAACTTCTGTTATATTCTCAGTGGCCTTCCATTGGCCATGTTGTCGTAGTAAAACTTGGTACACGCCGTTTATAAAGGCTTCAGATTTTTCTTCCTCAAGCTATTAAGGGAGGCAGTGCGCTATTACATGGTTGTTTAATTTGTCTAATTAGCTCTTAACTTCCTGTATAGCACGACACACTTTATTCTCAGTACAGTTAACCATGATGATAATCGACAAGATATCATCAGTTGGTGAAGGACGGCCACGATCCACCCCACCTTCAATGCTTTCAACTTTGATACAAAAATTTTACAACTAATGTTGATGAGTATGTTCGTAGAAGGTTCCTTCAGTCAAAGGCATTTTGAAGAGTTTTGTTTTATTTCGTATTCGTACCACAAATCGCTTGAAATTTTCCCCTTTTTTTCATCTTTAATTTGTCAATCTAAGGTAAACAATGATGATGAAAAACAAAACCATTTCAATTTAAAAATACGTAAAATTCACTGTTGCATTTTTGCATTAAAGTATTTATTAGAATTAACAACATTATTAAGACACAATGATGATGTTGCCCAGTCTGCTGGGGCTGTAGAATACACCGACCGCATCTCTGCAGAGGCGTACCCCCCACCTTACAACAACGAGTGTTCTGGATATGACACTAAACAACCTGATGGTGATGTTTCAGTAATGATGGAGCTTTGAAGAATGCAGATTACCCCTTCACAATCATCGCTCCCTAGTGTCAGCATCTGATAAGGTCTTATCTATTGGTCAAATAGAACTAAACTGTATAAACTGAATTGTTTGAAATAGAACTGTTTGTATGTGTAAAAATGGATTTGGCATTAATAACCTACAATGGTTGATGTGCCATAAAACCAAATCAAACGATGATGTTGATAATTATATTTTAAAAAATGCATGTCTTAGCTTCTGAAGTTAGACTAGTTCAGATGCCTCGGCAGCGATATCTCATCTACTGAAAGTGATGTCTACATACACTTAGCGAAGGTGTTGTCTCCTATTGAAAGGTTATCGATCATACGGAAATCTGATATCTGATAAAATAAAACTGGGTTTCTTCTAATGTGTGGCTATGTCACTGCTATTGTACTAATGTACCTACTGGATTCTAACGAAATGTTCGCAGAAAAAGCGGGAACTACTTAAGAATACTAAGCGCTGTTTTGAAAAAATCATGGAAGCAACACCCAAGAAAACAGCAGCTGTACGGCCAATTGCCTATCATATCACAAACCATCCAAGTAAGACGGACAAGACATGCTGGCCACTACTTGAAAAGTATAGACGAACTCATAAGCGGTGTTCTTTTATGAACTCCTACCCATACACCTACCAGTGTTGGCTTGCCAGTAAGGACTTACGTTCACCAGCCTTTTGTGAATACTGGGCGCTGTCGGAATGATCTGTGAGAAGCGATGGACATTAGGTTTGGTTGGTTTCTTTGTTTAATGGCATATCAACCTTTGTAGGTTATTTAATGCCAAAGCATTCTCCTAGAAGAACAGTAGTGGTACTATTTAACCCATAGCTGGGAGGATAAGGGGGTTCATACCTTTCCCAAGGGTATTTGCCCGAAAGTGAACGTAATAGTGCGACTGGAGTTCGAACTCGCGTACTACGATTCCACAGTCCATCGCTTTAACCATTACACCACGAGGACCCCCCCTGGACATTAGGGATGGATGGCGAGAGGGAGTACGTAGCTACCTAGGATATATACCCAGGTGCACTTAGTGTAACAGTTATTTTTGTAAAAAATGGAATCGGCTACCAGAGATCAAATCCTATTCGAGGCTTTAAGTTGATGGTCTTGGGAAAGGCATGAATCTCTGTCCTCCTCCAAAATGGGTTCTTTAAGTTTGGTAAGGAAATCAGCCGAGAAGAAAACTCCTAATTCAAACAGGTTTTACTATGCTTAAAAATTAACCTTGTGTTACATTCTGGCGGTGGGGTTGGGTAAGTAAATTTACTCAGGCTGCCCGGGTTCTAGCCGAGGAATCCTCATATCTACATCGATATTGCCTAGTAAAAATAAAGTTAATCAGGCTGTTAATAGATTAAAACTATTTACATTTCCAGCTTTGTTTTTTACCTCCACTCAGAAACCCAGGGTGGCCAGCTCAAGAGCTCTATGGTTTAAACATAACTAAATCTGGTTTAAGGACAACCCGGTGTTCACATTAATGATGACAGTTTAAAAAAACAACAACAAAGGGATATATTTTCTCATTATTACAGAAGTCGGGAGAAGGTTGTTAGTGCAGTGGTGAAGTGACCTGTAGACATTGCATAATTATAGAACAGGCAACGGTTTGTTTGTTTGTTTGTTCTTTTGATTTGATAAATATGCTTGCAAACAAGCTGAAGAAAAGAAATAGGAAGAAATGGCAGATACAGGAAATAGCAATTTCTTACAGAACTGCGCTGAATTTGAATGATCTGTTTGTATATTACATGATTTTTTTCCCTCGAGGAAAAGGCATCTGTTAATGGCGCATCGTTTAATAAGTCGCCTTCAGTAGTTAAAGAGACCTGACAAAAAATGTTTGTTACATTTTAGGCCATAGTCAGAAGACGAGTAAATCGGCTGGTTGGCTGGTAGGACACGAGGAGGACATAGAAAATGAATGTTTGAACGAGTGTGTTAGAGAGAATCTGTTATTGTTTTGAGGTAAGCTCTCAAATTTCTCTTCTTTTCTCTCCCTTTTTCTCTTCTCTTCTCTCCCTCTTTCTCTCTCTAATCTGTTCGTCATTCTTATCTCGGAGGATTTTAACGCCATCTGTAACCTCTGCGTTATAAGGCAGGATTTATTTTAGGATGCCCCAAAATATGCCAGTTCTTTCGGGATGAAATGTTCTGAATTATTTGCCGCTGAATAAATAATTATCATCACGCTAAAATAACAAATAGGCCAAAAAGGAAAAATAAAGATGACATGTATGTGTTCATATGAATAATAAATACATGTTGTAAAGCGCACGCGCACGTACACATTATACAGACATACACACACATACACATTATACACACACAGTGGAACCTCGACTTACGAAAAGGCCATTATATGAAAAAATCAGAATCCGAAACGGACTTTGAAGAAATTTCCTTCCCATTTAACGAAAAAATAATCAAGATACGAAAATCGGAAGTGCTGCGCGACAGCGATCCTCTCAGAATTTATTTCGTAGCATCACGTGACCGCTTTGTTGAGCTCTTATCTTCTTTTTTTAACAATTATGTAAATGAGTATGTTGTCATTAACGAACATATTCCTTCGGATGGGTATCATATTTACCAACCCCTCCGCTCGGGCAGGATGTGACACAAGGTCAATTTTTAAGCGGAGTTTAACAGGTTTGAATTCAGAGTTTTCCTTCTTCTAGACTAGTTGCCTCACCAAGGCTGAAGAACCTAGTCTGTCCACTTATTTACCCATAGCTGGAGGGAGAATAATTGGATTCATACCTTCGGGTGGGTATAATAATATTTACACTTTATACGACTGCTTTTGGGGGCTGGAGCGAATTATGCCTTTTTATAGGGTAAATCTTATCCCATAATACGGAAAATCCAAGATAGGATTGTTCCGGAGGAGATTTCGTACCTCGAGGTAGCACTGTATATATAAAGTTAGATAGATGAGTAAATAAAGAATAAGACGATTATGTCTTTGGCAAGGGGCTTTACTTGCTTGGATGGTCTGACATTGATCTAAGCAAAAATGATTATTGACACCTTAATCTAGTATTTGTTTTAGTGCGAGTTGAGGATATGAACAGAACATTAGTGTTGAACTTCCCCCCCCTTTTTTTTTTTTTTTTTTTTACCTAGAACAAATTGGTAGATTTAAGGCCACTTGAAAACTTGGACATTTGCTAGCTTGGCAAGTCTTGCACTATCCAACTGCTCAGTATGCCACTGCTTGTCCATTTGAAATTTGCATTCTAATTTTTTGTAATATGGGCTATACCTCCGTATCTTGGCCTCGGCCAGAACAAGAATCATGTATATTGCTCGAACAGTTCCAAATATGTTAAATATAGTGCTCTATATAGAGCACTATATTTAACTTATTTGGAACCATGCAGAATAATGTCACAATATTTCAATTATAAAATAAAATTGTAAAAAATCACGGCATTTTTGTTGTATCAACACATTACCACAACAAATTGTTCACCTAGGCTCTACTTTTTAGGTAAAGCTTTGAACTTTTTAAACAGTCTTAGTGAATGTTATATACGTGTACTGCAATACTATTAAGCATGTTTGATTGAAAAAAAAAATTTTGAACATTTTTATTTAGTGTGTGTGTGTGTGTGTGTGTGTTTTACAATATTACTTATCGTTGGCTAAATGTTATATAAAAGATTGTGGGAGCTTTCCCTATCTTTTGTCATTTTCAAAAATATTTTCTCTAAAATTTAGTTCTTGATATCTGAGATGCTTTCTGTTCAGTGTAAGCTAGACGGCAATTACGCAAGAATGCTGCGAGCAATCTTGAACAAGTCCTGGCGGCAACACCCCACAAGACACCAACTGTACGGCCACCTGCATCCTATCACGAAAACTATTCAAGTTAGACGAACCAGATATGCAGGACACTGCTGGAGAAGCAGGGACGAGTTTATAAGTGATGTACTCTTATGGACCCCCACACATGGCCGAGCAAAGGCAGGACAACCAGCACGAACATACGTTCAGCAACTATGTGAGGATACGGGATGTAGTGTAGAAGACCTGCCGGAGGCGATGAACGATAGGGAAAAGTGGCGAGAGAGGGTCAGGGATATCCGTGCTACCAGCACGACATGATGATGATGATAGCGCATTATAACATTTTTATTAAAATCTTTTTTTCTAAATATCAAATAGGATTTCCAATAACATAAAATGTCAGTTTTAATGTTTTGTAGAACTTGTTTCAAATTAAATGATATATCTGATCAATTTGTTAATTTTAATCTTTTTGAAAAAAAAAAAATTTTAAAGTAAATGTTTGAATAAATTTGGATCTGGCTAAATACATATGATTTGAGTATTCGAACAGTAAACCCAGGCGAAAACTTTGTATTAATCAATTGATTTTTTTAAAGTGATATAAATTCAAAAGTTTGAGGAATTTAAACAGCTCTCAAATTCAATAAAAACTTTTGAGTATTCACAGAGACATCTTTGCATATGTAATAAAGGGGACAACTTCGTTAGGAAACGGTACTGATAATTTTGATGGTAACATTTCTCGAAATTTTAAGTAAGGTGTGTGTGTGTCTGTCTGTGCGTGTGTGTGCATAACGTAACGTTTGTCATAGCGAATGGAATCTGCAACCAGAGTTCAAATCCTGGACGAGGCTGATGCGTTTCACACCACGGTAATATTCTTAGGAAAGGCATGAATACATCTGTTTTTTCCATGCCAAGCTATGAGTGAATAGTCGGGAGACAGTCTAGAATGAAAAATCTTATTTCAAAACCAAGTAAATTTCTCTTAAAAATTGGCCTTGCGTCACATTCTACACGTGGTGGAGGATATATATATATATATATATATATATATATATATATATATATATATATGAGAGAGAGAGAGACTTGTAAAATTATTGGCTTCCCGTAATAGGTTTTTATTATGATACTAATGTTTCTGATTAGCGGTTAATAATTATCTTTGTTGTATATAAAAAAATGCCAGATTAAATAAAAAGTGGTGTGAAGGCCGACTGCATAGAATTACCATTAAATTTCAAATTTACGACGATCATTATATAAAATTCCAGACTTTTTCGTATGGGCAGTTTTATTGATAGTACGCACATGAAACTCTAGTTCCCTTCGAAGTAATCTCCTCCGGCTACAATGCACTTATTCTACCGTTCATACAACTTCATCTCCTCAATTGTCTCATAACGACAGCCTCTGAGCTTAGGGAAGAACCAAAAGTTACAGGGAGCAAGGTCTGGACGATAGGGACGATGAGGAACTGTCTTGATGCTTATCTTGGTCAAATAGTCTGTGACAAGGATGGAGTCGTGAACTGGTGCATTGTCCTGGTGAAAATGCCACTGACCCGATTTGAAGAGCGCTGGCCTCTTCCAACGGAATCTCTTCCTGAACTCCCTTAAAACCTCAACATAGTAACCCTAACTATAACCCTAACCCTTTGGCCAATCAACTCTGGTGTATTGACTTCCTTATTCCTCCCACACCTCTCATCATCCCTCACAGACTCCCTGGCTTCCTTGAATCTCTTATGCCACTCAAAAACTGATGCTCGATTCAAACAAGATGGTCGAAAAGCAGTCTGAAGTACTCCAAATGTTTCTGTGGCATTTTTTCCAACTTTAAAACAGAATTTTATTGCATATCGTTCTTCTAAAGTGTCCTCACGTCCAGATTGCATTTTTGAAATTTCCCAGCTGTGAAAATCAGGCTTTAGTAGGGTGTATTCCAATTGCTGCTGTAGTTGTTCATTTGAACCTGAAATCATAAAAATTGGTCAGTCATCTCATAAGAAGTATTGCAATAACATAGTGAATTTTCAAGAGTCTACGACAATTTTAAATGCCTGTATAAAAAAGGCTGGAAACTTATTGAATGCAATTTGTGTGTGTGTGTATATATATATATATATATATATATATATATATATATATATATATATATATATATATGAGAGAGAGAGAGACTTGTAAAATTATTGGCTTCGCGTAATAGGTGTTTATTATGATACTAATGTTTCTGATTAGCGGTTGATAATTATCTTCGTAATATATAAGAAATGCCAGATTAAATAAAAATGGCGTGAGGGCCGACCGCATAAAATTACCAGTAAATCTGAAATTTATCTGTTAAAATTTATCTTATTCGATTAGACCGTGTTCAGGAAAAACCCTCAAAAGAAAAAACTCCGCTGATTTTAATATGAATAAGATTCTCTAATCTCAAGGCATAAAATAATCCTTGATTGGTTGATACCCCGTTAAAATCAATATATATCTACTAAGCAATAAAATTTCAATTTCAGATCATACATAAAAAAAATTACGACATAAAAAAAACCTTCAAAATTTTTCAAATATTCAGCCATATGGTCCTGTTATGATGGCATATCGATTTCATTTTATTAAATTGAGCCTAGTTTGGCACAAAGCCAACAGTGTTGGTGCACTCAGAACCAAACTCACTAAAATTTGTTTGCTGGTTAACTGTTACACCAAGTGAGGTGCCCTCTTTTTAAAACAAAGAGTTTAGATTTGGCACAAGGATGCAGATATCGTATACCTCGTGAGAATTGCAGGGTATTAATTGATCTGGGAGATTAGCTCGTTAACCATTACACTACAAGTGTTCTGTGAAAATGAAGGACTAAATAAATACCCTCCTCAATCTTTGATACATAATTAAGAGATAAGATGCCCAGAAGAAAAACTTATAGTATTCTTTCGTTCTTGTAACTTGTTTATAATCTAATTTAGCTTTAATTTTCGTGAAACAGTTAAACAACGTATCAATACTTGGGTGAGTCAAAAGTTTTGCAATATTTTGGTACGTGCTAGTCTGCAGCGTATATATATCAAGTGACCTAAGCAGTTTAAGCCGTGGTTGGTAGTCACTGTGGTTGTTAGTATGGTGGTAGTTGGTGTGCTGGCACGTTCTGCATTGCTTCACCCCCGTGCGAGATTGAAAGCCACACAGATTAACGTGCAACGTAGTCTAATTCGGGAACTTTTTCTTTAAGAGTTCAACCTAGTCCATTACACCGCGGAAGAAACAAAGAACGTTTGTTGTGTGAAAGGTGGCGGCGTAATTGATCACAGAACAGTAACCAGATGGTTGAGGAATGTTCACAGAGCATAAAGCTGTAGATCCCGAGGCTAATCTCCAAGCTACAGAGATAACTTTGGCGAGTAGCATTCGGAGAGTATCAGGTAAACTCGTCCAGCGTGGTTCATCACCTTCTCTACCTCGGCAAAAGAATCTAGAGCTACCGAATTGAGCCTCATATAACTATAATATGGAAATTTACTAAGCTTTTTGCTTAGATGTGGCACAAGGCCATATGAAAGGGGCACCCAATGAGACTCGAACTCACTCGTGTAGGTTTGCTAGTCGAGCTTGCTAACCATTACACCACCAGAGGCGCCTTGTAATTTACAAAGCTCTTTGCTTTGGCACAAGGCCGAATGAATGGGGCGCCCAATGAGACTCGAACTCACTCGTGTAGGTTTGCTTGTCGAGCTTGCTAACCGTTACACCACCAGAGGTGCCCCTCATATAACTATAATATTGCAAAACTTTTGTCTCACCTTTGTAATAATATTACGTTCCTGTGACTTGTTTGTTTATATATATATACACCCCGCACCGGTAGGATATGACACAAGGTCAATTTTAAAGCAGATTCTGACAGGTGCGAATTTAGAGATATCCTTCTCTCAGATCAGTTGCCATATGAAGGCTAAAGAGCCCAGTCTTTCCTGGTATTTAGCCATAGATGGCGGGAGAATAGTTAGATTCATACCTTTTTCAAGCTTATGTGAAATGCAAACAGCCTCATCGATAGTCTGAACTAGGGTCGCCCTGTCAGTTACCAACATCGGTAACCGTTACACCATGAATACCTGTGACTTTGTATCTAATTTAGCTTTAATTTTTGATTAATAGTTGGATAACTTTTTATTATATAGGTGTTCTAATCAGAAATACTTAATTTTTGATATAATCTATGGTATCCTTCATTTTCGTGTCCGAAAGAAAATTCTGATTCCAAATATTGAATCAATTATTTGCTTTACATGACCTCATTCCCGACCGCCAAGTATCCGATTTTGCTATTGCTGTAACCTCAAATTGAACAAGGATAATACGCACAGTGCCCCTCATAATTATTTAAGGATATTCTTTTCGAAATCATTCTTTAATAATTAGTTTAGAATCTTTCCAAAAAATGTTCTTATATTCGTTATTTATAACTAGCCCATTGCTTTAGTAGGTAGAGTGTTCGCAAATTGCTCGGGAAATCGGGGCTCAGTCACAGGTCGAGTCATAGCAACAAAAAAAAAATGGTCCTTGACGCCTCTTTGCTTAACTCTCAGCATTATAAAGAACGTATCTTGGGTAGTGGATTAATCCAGGGAAATGAGTGGCACCCTCCACTACACCTCTGTGTTGTAGCTATTGAAAAGGGAGCCTTCAGGTCGCCCTCGACTACGGTCACCAACTTTACTTTTTACTTAATAATATTCATATGTAAAAGGCTCTTTTCTTTGTAAGTATCTCTGTCAGTGTTGTTTAAAATATAATGACTGTCCTCTGCAGATGGGTAAGACCCTTGTGGTGAACCTTCCTTTCCTTTGCCCCCCTTTTTTTTTGTAAAATCGACAGCTTATGCTTATAAATAAATCCTGTCTTACTAACTACTCATGTGTAGAATAAAGTCTAAATAAGGTTTCTCTGCTTCGTGTCTTTTATTCATTACAACCCTTTCTGCAAAAGAGTGTCCGGAGTATGACATTAAACAGCATCTGATGATGAGGTTCCAGTTTTAGAACTCTGGTAGGTGTTGAGTGTCCCTTCATTGTCATTACTCCTAGGTCCTCTTTGACCCAGAGACGTTGTATCTATTAGGATTCCATCTATTGGTCGATTACTTATATTCAAAAAGTATTCGTATTCAGTAGGTCCATGTGCAAAAAAAAAAAAAAAACCCCAAACCTTTTGAACCAACGACACAAAAATACAAATATAAACGCAATTCCCAAACCACTTAGCATACAACAACCTTTGATAAGTTTGATTATGATGTTAAAATCAGTCAGAATCTAAAATATCATGTCGTACCACAAGCACGGATTTCCTTGAATCTCTCCCTCTCCATTCGTCTCTATTGTCCATCACATTCGGCAGGTCCTCTAGACTACATGCCGTGTCTCTACAGAATTGTTGTAGATAAGTTTTAGCCGGACGTCCAACACTTGCTCGTCCAGGAGTCCACAAGAAAACGTCGCTTATGAGCTCACCCTTACTTCTCCAGAAGTGTCTAGCGTATTTTGTTCGTCTGAATTGAATAGTTTTAGAGATGGGAGGTAGGTGCCCGTATAGCTGCTGTTTTGTGGGATGTTGCTTCAAGGATTTGTTCACTATGGCTCGTAGCATTCTTGTGCAATTGCCGTCAAGCTTTTTCTCCATGCACTTAGTCAGCGTTCATGTGGTGCATCCATATAGTTTTATGGACTCTACTGCTGATTTAAAAAACTTGTTTTAAATACTGCGATTTTTTTAAAGGTCCCATCATTAGCAGAGTGAAACCCTATGAGTTAAAGTAAGATTTGTGATATTAGACAAAGTAAAAAAAAATCTCACGCTCTCTCTACTATATATATATATATATATATATATCCCAGTCGGGAGGGTCTTTAGAATACGCCGACTACATTTTTACAGAGGGTAATACCCGACAAATGAGTGTCCTGGATCTGACACAAAACTATCTGATGGTAAAACATCAGTCCTGGAACTATGGGGAATATGGAATACCCCTTAACTACCATTACTCCCAGCTCCTCACTGAACTGGAGTGTACCTGTTAGGGTCTCATCTATAGATCAAATAGACCTGTTTAACCATTTAACAGGTAAGCTAAAAAAATACTAACGTAAATTTAACTATTAGTATAATATAGCAATTGCTAAAACCATTCAGCTGTGTGCAAATAAAAGTATTGGAGTTAGATAGCAACACTTGAAAACATTTATCTGTGTACAAACGAATGAGCGCTGGCTTGTTTAAAAATGTTTCCAACAAACTACACGTTTACAAATCATCTATTTATGTATAAACCGGATTTGGGATTTAAAACTTGCAAGGGTTGATATCCTGTAAAACACAGGCAACCAACTAAAATATATATATATATACACTCTCAGGAAATTAAGAGGTTGAAACGCGAATTTTCTTCATGACAACACTCCGAATTTATATATAAATTTTGCCTAATTCTGGTTTTAATATGAAGCCACCTTTTGTGGCGTACATCCACTTATACCCAATTACTATTATTAAGTTCTGTTGTAAACAAAAGCACGTGTTTCACCGACCAGTCCGTCTGAAAAGTGTCAACCCATAAAAAGTAACGATAGCCCATTCAACACTACCGCATTCGATTTTTCTTCCTTTTCATGTGGTTGAACGATCGACGTGTGCTTTACAATACCGTCTGGCTGAGTCTGTTAAATACCAAGACACGCCTTCATTTTAACCAAAGAGATTATACCAGTCTACGGCACTTGGTGAAGCGAGAGGAAGAACAACATTTATTTGATGTCTGCTTTTATCGACATGTTAGGTATTGTTTGTTTTTTTTTTTTTTATTTTTTTTTTTTTTATATAGGTTAATCGTGGCGGAGTTACGGGACTTAGAATTGGTTGATTCCAACGTTTGATGATTCAAGCCTCCCTCGAGGGAAATTTAAAAATTCATAAACAACTGTTACATACATGTAGAACTTTCTTCCAGAGAAGATTCACGAAATTGGAAATATATGAATATTCGCTAGTGTCTGAAGTCATCAAACAAGTCAATTGGTCTCTCTATCTCAAATTAATAACAGGTAACTAGCAGCAAGATCTTTTGGTTAAATCATATTTCAGTACTGATACATTCGTATTCTTTGTTAAAATTTATATGTTAATTAGTGTAGAGAATTAGTGAATGAAACAATAACATGAACGGGTTCGAACAACTCTGCATGCAATTTTAAAGCGACCGAAATTCGAAAGCTCTCCCGAGTAATAAACACAAAGTAATATATGATTAACAATTACTTAGTATGTGACCATATTTACCAATCCCTCCACTCGGGCAGGATATGACTCAAGGTCAATTTTTAAGGGGAGTTTAACAGGTTTGAATTCAGAGTTTTCCTTCTCCTAGACTAGTTGCCTAACCAAGGCTGAAGAACCTAGTCCGTCCTACTATTTACCCATAGCTGTCGCCGTGTCCATTTCCTACGACGATAACCATTACACCACGGGCACCTCCAATTACTTAGTATGTGACACCCAGAAAAGATTACGGGACACATTTACGATCTAATACATTCATTATTTTATCTTCAAGAGGGTATTCCCCTTAGCGTAATGGATAAAGTGCTGGACTTGTGACCTCGAAGAAAGCGAGTTCGAATTTCGGTAATGCTGTTAGATTAACTTTCGGATTAATACCCATGGGAAAAGTAGGAAACCTCCTTAAATTTATGGATTAAATTGTACCACAACTGTCGTTCTAAAAGGATTGCTTTGGCATTAAATAACCCTCGAAAGTTGATATACCATTAACGAAAGAAACCAAACTTTTACCTTCGATATTTACACGAATTCTCACCTTACTATACGGAAATTCCCTCGAAATGATATTTCAGTATCTTCATTTGCCTTCTCATATACTCAACAATTGAATTGTTGCCCTGTCGACTGCTTTAGAATACACGGACTGCTTTTCCGCAGAGGGGTAATACCCCCAACGAGTATCCTGGATATGACACTAAACAATCTGATGGTGAGGATCCAGCTATAGGGAATGCAGAGTACCCCTTCATTGTCATCGCTCCCAGAAGTGGTAGCACCTAACAGGGTCCTATCTATGGGTCAAATAGAACTAAAATGCATACTTACGCTAAACTTGAAATAGAACTGTTTTGATATTTAAACAGCGTACTTATGCTAAACTGAATAGTTTGAAAAATCAATACTTTATACTAAAGTTAATTGGTTGAATCGGAACTGTTTGACTAAACTGAATAGCTTGAAATAGTAATGTTTTTGACAATTAAACTGTGTACTCATGCTCGATTGAATTGTTAGAAATAGAACTGATTATTTGTATAAAAATAGATTTGGCATTTAATAACTTACAAAGGTTGATATGCCATTAAACCCAACCAACCAATCAACAGTTGAAAACTGAATGTTGTAATTGTTACTTAATTGTTCGTCTAAAATAGTCATTAATTTGGTTATAGTTATGTTATGTTATAAATTACTCTTATCTAATATAAATTATTTCCTGAAAATTGTATGGTTTCACGTATTTCTATCTAATAAACATTTTACATAGTTTAAAGTAACCATTTCTTTTTATTAAGTCATTTGTTTGTACATATTTATATAGCTATTAATGATAATAATCCTTTGTAAACAAGTATAGCTTAAACCATTCTTTATGCAAATAATCCAGTTATGATATCAAATATTCTTTCCTAATACAAATAATTTGCTCACAGTTTTAGTTTCAAGTATTCTTATCTTATACTAATAGTTTTATTCGTTATTCAAGTTATTATTTTTAATAAATCATTTATTTGCATACAGTTATATTGTTTCAAGTAATTAATTTTTCGTTAACAATAATTAGTTCAAGTAACTATTCTTAATATAAATAATTTATACGATTATATGGCCTCATATATTCCTACCGAATACGAATACTTTTTAAACAGATTTATTCGACCCATAGATGGTACTCGAACAGGTAAAACCTTTCTGCGTTAATGTGAATTTCGGATAGCAATAAAGAGACACTCTAAACTACTCAAACCTTCAGGATTGGAGCCTCACCATCAGATGTAGTTTAGTATCACTCCCAGAACATCCTCTTTTGGGGAGGTCTTACTCTTTTCAAGAGATACAATCGGTGACATACCAGTGCAATAATTTCATTATTTTTACGGTACTTAGATGATTACATTCCAACCTGATCGACGTTTTTTTTTCTTTTTGTTTTCAACACGTCTAAGTCTTCTCTCTTGAACTTTTGGATGATTTATCGAAAAGTCAATTTTTGGATCATAAATCCTTCAGAAATTACGTCATCACCGCACCCTGACTTGACGGCTCCAATAATCTTGATTCTAATTTCTCAAACATCTTTAGATGTCTTTATTATCTAAATATATGAAATTCCTACTACCATAAGAATTTTTTACTTTGACTTAAATAAATACATCATGACTGAAATGTTCACTTAGTATTTTTCTAGGAATAAATAAACCTTAACAATTTTTTATTATTTATACATAAATGTTTTGCTTTTATGACATTAATTTGGGGCATAGTTGTTTTTTTTCATTTCTGTCGTTGGGGAATGGAAATTTTTCAAATGATTTCTTATGTAATCATCTGCATAAAATTTATAACTGCCTCTGCATAATACGGAAAAATTTAACAGGGACAGTATTTAAAATTTTTATTTTCTGTAAACTAAACAATATGCCAATAATATGCTACATTAGTGTAGATCTAAAGAGAATTTTCATATCGAGAGAAAGGAAACCACTATATATATATATATATATATATATATATATATATATATATATATATATATAGTCTACCCCCTACATAACACTCCAATACCATTTTCAATCTATAATGGTTCGGAGTTGCAAGTCTGTCTCCGATGTCGAGAAGATCTACTTTTAAAAAAATCGATTAAGGCTGCTATCTATCATGATGTTCTAGATCATTTCCTTATACCCTGCAATAAGATCAAGTCTAGGATCAAGGAATTCATCTTTTGGAGGTGCCCGTGGTGTAATGTTTATCGTCGCAGGATATGGACACGGCGACACGAGTTCAAATCCTGGACCTGACTGATTGCATTTCACATAGCACTAATACCCTTGGGAAAGGTATGAATCCAATTATTCTCCCTCCAGCTATGGGTAAATAGTAGGGCAGACTAGGTTCTTCAGCCTTGGTGAGGCAACTAGTCTAGGAGAAGGAAAACTCTGAATTCAAACCTGTTAAACTCCGCTTAAAAACTGACCTTGTGTCATATCCTGTCCGAGCGGAGGGGTTGGTAAATATGATCAATGAATTCATCTTCCAGCGTTGCCTTACTCAGTCCACACAGTGAAATCTCAAAAGAATTCTTTAGGGAGAAGATACCTGTTCTTGATTGGCCTGCAAATAACCCTGATGCAAAACCAATCGAAAAATTAACGAGGAAAGAGAAAATAAAGAAAATACTATCCATCAAATCGTGTAGAATTGTATCGAATCATTACTGAAGTGAAGGCGTCGATGTCACCAGAGACTTTTCAGGATTTAATCGGTTCGTTACCTGAACGAAATAAAAATAGTAAATGTAAAAGGTGTTACTATAAAGTAGGAATTGTATTAATCATCAAGTCACACTGAAAGCACGGATTTCCCAGAATCTCTCTATCATCCATCGCTCCCAGCAGGTCCTTCAAACTACATCCTGTGTCCACGCAGAGCTGATGTAAGTTCTTGCTGGTCAGCCTACACTGACGCGTCCATGCGTAGGCGTCTAAAGAAGAACGTCGTTTAGGAATTTGTCCTTACTTCTCCAGAATTCCTCTGCATATTTATTAATAATATATTATATCAATAATTTTTATCAAATACTTTTACTTGATAAAAAGTGGGGGGTTTGTCACTAGATATAACATTCATCGAATTGAAAAACTTCGCATTTCAAAGAAAACCTGGTTTGTTAGCGAAACACTTCCACACTATTTTCATGTCTTATTGATATACTGTCAAGAGTAGATTATCCAATTTTAAACAAATTCAAATGAGAAATATTCGCAAAACCTGTACACTCCATTTCAGTGATTTAGTATTGTATTAGTTATATAATATTGATTGATATTTTTTTTTTTTTTTTTTCAAAAAAAATCTTTTGTGTCTCACATGACATTTTGTTTTTAGTGGTGACAGTCCGTAAGAGAGGGGATGTAGGGTAATAAAAAGTAAGAAGGGAGTAAGATTAAAAGTCAGGGAAATAAGACTCTTGTCACTTCCCGTGTGATCAAAAGATTGGGTAGATGAGGAGTGATGTATATCGAAAATAAATTTTTTTAAAGATATACAAAAACAGGAGTTGTACAGATACAACAGCAAAATCACATTTTTAAGAAATCATCTCTCAGAATATATTTAAAAAATCCCTGCTGGCTATGATGTATATATAACACTGATTTTCATGTTTTTATACCTATTCTGTAATTCTGACGGTATGAAAAACAGAGTTTACAATTTGAAAAATTAAAAAAAAAATATTACACAAACTGACATCAAGGGAAAAATTCAGTAAAAAGAGAAAAGACATTCGTACTGCTTGAAAATAATCAATCAATGCCGTAATGTCTAGTTAAAAGAAAAAAAGCACCGACAGAATCACTTAAACTGAAACCTAAGGAGATTACTTCTGGCTCTGTAGGTATTCGTGTGTGTCTTATATATATATATATATATATATATATATATATATATATATATATATCCTGCCCGAGCGGAGGGGTTGGTAAATAACACAAGGTCAATTTCTTTAAGCGGAGTTTAACAGGTTTGAATTCAGAGTTTTCCTTCTCCTAGACTAGTTGCTTCTCCAAGGCTGAAGAACCTAGTCTGCCTAACTATTTACCCATAGCTGGAGGGAGAACAATTGGATTCATACCTTTCCCAAGGATATTAGTGCTATGTGAAATGCAATCAGTCCAGGATTTGAACTCGTGTCGCCGTGTCCATTTCCTAACCATTACACATTATATACACCTTTTGTAACGCAATACATGATTCTATTGATCGTTATTGACATATTAATCATTTCAATCATATCCGTATAGATAAAGGCGCATATATCCTGTGATTGTTTATTGATCGCTACAAACTCGATATTAAGAGTGATAAATTAATTATTGGTATTAAGTTTCCCTAATAATATAATTATGGCTCATAATGGGGAAAATTAAATTTTCTGTATCCTCATTACTAAATAGTTTGGCATTCATTCTGTATACAACACTGCACGCCCTTACAATTAACTGTATCATGATATGGCAGTAGGTGAATGACAAAAATAAAGGTCAAGAGGTGAGCGACATTCCGCCGGCACACATCCCGTGTTTGTTTCGTGGAAGGAAGTTGGATAATTTTGTTGAATGAGTTCATTTATTTATCAAAAAGGTATTTTGTAAGGAAGAGGGGGGTAAATCATTTGAAATCAATCACCAATAGGTTTTTTTTTTTTAATTTCTGTTGAATATATTTTGGGTGTTAGAATATTTTTCTATAAAATTAAGTCGGTATAAAAACATGATGATAATAACTGCCATGCATCTCTCTTTTTTTCTATTCTTCTCCCCCTTCTTTTTGCTTCATCTCTCTCTCTCTCTCTCTCTTATTTATTTATATATATATATATATATATATATAAGAGAGGGGGGTGTCTAACTTGAATGTTGTCTTAATCATTCCTATGTACGCATATTTATCTGAATAAACCGGCACATGCACGCATACGCCCTTTCTTTTCTTTTTCGTAGTTTTCTAGCCTTGGTCATTATACAGTTGGTTCAGCCCTCTTTTAAAGCTTCACTCTATACTTAGTCGTGTTCACAAAAATATCAGAACATTCCTCAGTCGGTCGGTCAAGCTAAATCATTATCGTTGGAATAATTGCGGTAATTGTTGTTGCTTTATTCGAGAAAACGGTGATGATGAGGTGCCCTTAAGAGCCGCAGGCTTTTTAAGACTTGAAAGAAATTCACTTGACGTTTTTTGTTTGTTGGTTTGTTTAACTTAAAGGTTAAAGTATTTTGCCTAACAATTGAACTAAACTGGGAAGAATTTATTTTCAGTTTATAAATTACAATGCACTATACATATATGTTCGGTTTATGTGAGAGCTTTATTAGAAGTAATTGTGAATAAAAGAAAGTTTCTTTTGCATTTAATAAAACATTTGATACTGGTTTATACAAAAAAAATAGTGTAATATCTGTTCATCTCTAAGGTCTAGTAGTTGGGTAGGATACCTGACTTTTCAGTGTAGCTAAGAATACACTGATTGTATCCCCTGCAAGAGAATAAGACATCCCTCCCCCACTAAAAAAGGTGTCTTGCGTATGATACTAAACTACATCTGCAGATGATGATTCATTTCTGGAAATCAGAAGAGTGGAATACTCCTTCATTGCCATTACAGCCAGGTCCACTCTGATTTGGAGCAGAAGTATCTGTTTTGGTCTCGTTTATGGGTCAAATAGATCAGTTTGAAAATTATTCAAATTTTATTGGAATTCATGGTGACATATAGCTGTAAATTGTTGCAATCACGAATAACAATCATCATCATCATCATGTCGTGCCGCCAGCACGGATATCCCTGACCCTCTCTCGCCACTTCTCCCTATCATTCATCGCTTTTGGCAGGTCTTCAGGGTTACATCCCGTATCCTCACATAGCTGCTGTATGTATATTTGAGCTGGTCGTCCTGCTTTTGCTCGGCCATATGCGGGGGTCCATAGGAGTACATCACTGATGAGTTCGAACGAATAACAATACTTGTTCATTATTATTTATTTGAAAACAATCATTTGTTTGTACAGTTATGTTGTCTGATTAGAAATAATCATTTCAAACTAAATAACTGTTAGTATTAGATTGCAATACTTGAAACTATACAACTGTGAGCAAAATATTTCCATTGGATCGGAATACTTGATATATTTCTATGAAAAAAGTCTGAAACAACGACGCAAAAAAAGTGAATGTACAATAAACAAGATTGCCTAATCTCTTGGTATAAAATAACCCGACATGAGTCGACATATCGTTAAAATCAATCAATTACTCGGGTAGAATGTAATAAAGAAATGGGGGTGTTCAGAGGATTTTAGCGACACTTTCCATAGCATAAAAGGGCCGGGTAGGTGTAGTCTAACACCAGTCGCGGGTACCACGTAAGTTTTGCTTTGTACTAATCACCTATCGTATAGTACCTCGAATTAGAAGTCGTTAAATATTGATATTGACTAGGATTAAGATATTTAATCTGTAAACAAGGGAAACATAACAAATGTTAAGTTGTAAATAAATAATGTTTAACTGTTTTAGAGACAGCCTCGTCGGCTGGAGCTGTAGAATGCACTGACAGCATCTCTGCAGAGGGGATTAGATCACTTACTAGGAGTGTCTTGAATATGACACTAAAATCTGATGGTGAGGGTCCAGTAATTCTGGAGCTTTGGGGAAAACGGAGTATCCATTCATTGCCATCGTTCCCATGTCCGCTCTATCTATGGGTCCAATAGAACTGTTTGACATTTAAACTATGTGCAAACAAATTACTTATGCTAAATTGAATTGTTTGAAATAGAACTGCTAGATCATTTTATTGTGTGTAAAAAAAAAAAAAATGATGTTTAATTGTTAGTGATGCATCGCAATAGTTGGAACCATTTAACTGTGTGCAAAGAATGTGCTTAGACTCGTTGAAAAACTTTGTGAACGAAATGTATTTACAAATCATATATATATAATGTATATGCATAAAGAGGATTAGGCACTAAATAACCTACAATGGTTTATATACAATAAAGGCAAACTAAAACATTGCTAGTGAATTCGATTCTCTCTGAGTACATTTTGCAAAGCTAAGGAAATGAATGACACTGTCAAATCACGTTAAAAGCACCAGTTCTTACAAGATCATCAAAACCTGTGATGGCTATTTAGGAACAGATGGTATTATGAGCTTTCGGAGATTTGTTCTAGAATATATAACGCTTAGTAAATAAAACCTACAATATTCAAGTATACGTGGTACCTTCAATAAGTTTCCTGACTTTTTTTGTACAGGCATTTAAAATTGTCGTAGACTCTTGAAAATTCACTATGTTATTGCTATACTTCTTATGAGATGACTGACCAAATTTATCTTATGAGATGACGGACTATTCTTTATGATTTTAGGTTCAAATGAACAGCTACAGCAGCAATTGGAATAAACCCTACTAAAGCCCGATTTTCACAGCTGGGAAATTTCAAAAATGCAATCTGGACGTGAGGACACTTTAGAAGAACGATATGCAATAAAATTCTGTTTTAAACATGGAAAAATGCCGTATGGAAACTTATGGAATGTTTCAGACTGCTTTTGGAGCATCTTGCATGAATTGAGCATCAGTTTTTGAGTGGCATAAGAGATTACGTTTTTGAGTGGCATAAGAGATTCAAGGAAGCCAGGGAGTCAGTGAAGGATGAGAGATGTGGTGGTGTAAGGAAGTCAGTACATCAGAGTTGATAGGCCAAAGGGTTAGGGTTACTATGTTGAGGTTTTAAGGGAGTTCATAAAGAGATTCCGTCGGAAGAGGCAAGCACCCATCAAATCGGGTCAGTGGCATTTCCACCAGGATAATGCACCAGTCCACAACTCCCTCCTTGTCACAGACTATTTGACCAAGATCGGCATCAAGAAAGTTCCTCACCGTCCCTATAGTCCAGACCTTGCTCCCTGTGACTTGGTTCTTCCCTAAGCTCAGAGGCTGTCGTTATGAGACAATTGAGATAAAAGAGGCTGTGACGAAGGTCACTGACACGCTCACACAAGAGGACTTCCATGGAGCCTTCCATAAGTTGTTGGAACGGTAGAACAAGTACATTGCAGCCGGAGGAGATTACTTCGAAGGGGACTAGAGTTTCATGTGTGTACTATCAATAAAAGTGCCCATACGAAGAAAGTCTGTAAACGTAATTAATGATCCTCGTATATATGTGTGTGTAAGTTAAGCTGAATATATATTCATTAAGTTTTTTATTTTTTTTAAATGTTTTGGGCTGTACAAATTGAATAATAATTATTATAATAATAAACAACAATACAAACATAACATAACCTCGTTTTATACCAATTATCACTCTCATTGTTTTGTTCACCCCGCCTCTCGATAGGGGCTGTAGATTACTCCGATTGCACCTCTGCTGAGGGGTAAGACATCTCCCCTCAAAGAGGCCACCTGTTAACCATGGTGGTTACTCGTAATGTCTGAGGACGGGGTCCTGGTGTTTAAGCAGTTCATGACTTGTAAATGTGTGCTATATATATATATATATATATATATATATATATATATATATATATATATATATATATATATATGTGTGTGTGAGAGAGCGAGCAGTTACGAAATGATATTATGTATAGAAATGACTTTCGTATAGAAGAATGGTTTGAAGTAGTGGTTGAGAAAATTGTTGGTATTTATTTACCAAACCCCTCCGCCACGAGCAGAATGCGAGACAAGGCCACTGAAAAGTTAACACAATTTAACATAACATTTTGTAACATAATTTAAAATCTGTTTGATACAAAGTCAATAAAAAAGTTTTAAGGGGAGTGGCCTAGCGGTTAGAGTGTTCGCCAATGGCCCAGGAGACCTCGGTTCAATCCCAGGTCGAGTCATACCAAAGACTCAAAAAATGGTACTTGATGCCTCCTTGCTTAACACTCAGCATTATAAGGTACGGATCAAGGGTAAAGTAGAGCAATCCAGGGAAGGAGTAGCGCCCTCCCCTACACCTTGGTGTAGTAGCTATCGAAAAGGGAGCCTTCGGGTTACCCTCGACTATGGTCGCCAACTTTACTTTTTTTACTTACTTAAACCGGTTGCCAAACCAAAGCGAAAAGATTCAATCTGCCAAACGATTTATTTAAATAGCAAAGGGAGATATAGATTCATGCTTTTCCTATATGCATCAGCGTGAAGAGGAACACAAACAGCTTTGCCCAGAACTTGAACTCTGATCTTCGTGTCTATTTCCTATGACGGTAACCATTACGCCTCGCGTGAAAGTGCGAGATACAATCCCAGGAAAAGTTGACTGTCTTTTGCTGATGAGCTCCACGTTTTATTGTTAGTTTATTTATAGTTCTTTTGTCCCATCTCTCTGTCATTGTATGATTCGAGAATAGCTAGTACTGTGATTATCACATTTTCTGTGGTTTAACACTTCCAAAACTTTAAAGGTTTTAACGAATGCTTTAATTTATAATGTAAGTACAATGCTTATCCAGAACCATTATTTTGTGTTCTTTATATAACCCAAACTAAATCTGTTTTCTTTTTTTAACCGTATGAAGTAGATATTTAACTGGGAAATTGCAAGCCAAAATCTTTTTTTTCTTATGACCTTTATAAGGTCACCTGGAAATCGTTTCGTGTTTACATTTTTATAATTAACAATATCCACCAGGAGACCATAAAAGTTCACCTCCCGGTAACATTTATAAACTTTAGAAGAGCTTATAAAGATGTGGTTCTTAGTTTAAATTTTTCGGCAACTGAATAATTTGTATTAGAATTCAATGAGCATCAACCAATGAACACTCTGGGGCTATTTTCTGATAGAATTGAGTTTGGATCAATTCCATATCTAAAATTTTCTATGTTCAGAATTACATAAAGACTATAATTAAGTCATCCACTAAAAAATCTGGTATTTCCCAAAAAACATATTGCATATACGCTTTTCTTGTGTGTGCGAGTGGAGATTTATCTGTTATTCGCAAAAATGTTCGACATTCACGAATTTATAAATAGAGGCCTAGAAATGACATGAAATGAATTTTTATCGCCCACCTTTTAACCTATTTAGTTTTGAAAATCTACTCTATAAAAAAACAAACAAATAAAACTCAAATGTGTGCCTCTTTGGCATTGTGACAAGCAGAAACACCGATATGGGCAGAATGGAATGCCAAAAAATAGATATGAATAGATAGAGAAACAGATATGAATATACAAGGTTGCATGGTAAGATTATTTGAAACGAAAAGCGTGGTTTTGATAGGTTTAATGGACACACTAAACTTGGGTACATATTTTGAGAAAATCTGAACAGACTAGAAAATTTTAAAAAATCACAGAAAATGCCTGTGTTGGAATCGTAATAAGTAAACTTTTATCGTCTATGTCAGTCACGTTGTCGAAGATGAACAGCCGACGAAAGATAACTAGAAATGGGTTCAGTCTCGTGGGGGCTTTCTTTCCGGAATCTTACTGTGTCAAGGCAAGCAAAAAGAACACCTGTCCTATTCCATTTTCTTTCATCACAACCTTCAATCCGACAGCTGAGTCACGGCTTCTAAGAATTCTACCTATTCGTCTCACCTCAAACTTCTGCTCAACTGACAAAAGTGAGCCTAATTTTGTTGATGGCATTTTTTAAAAATTCAGCTCTGTTTCTTGAATCTACATTTCAAACCCGTCTTTACTTAGTAATGTTGTAGTATTAACTACTCTCTTATGATTGTTGAAGCTGGGACACTCTCATATCTACTGTAATTCATATATTTCAAATTGGGCTCTATTTTCGCATACACCGCTATCCAGATATTTCGGGCTCTGATGCTACTAATAAAAGGCTTAGATATCTCCCCTCTGGAGCCAAGTTGAATGTATTTCGTGCTTTTTTTTTTTTTTTTTTTTTTTTTCACAGAATTTTATGATCTCGGGTACAAAGCCAATGAGTTGAAAGAGTTAAATATTTTTTGCCTTATTAAACAGAATTGGATAAAAATTGAAAGAATATTATTTCTCAAACCTCAAACTGTTTTTTTAATGAATTGCTGAAGTTAGTATCTATAACATTCTAAGGAGTGACTTGCTGCCTCTTGTATCCGGACAAAACCCAAAAGCCTTTGATTATTGTTTTTGTCCGAGGGATAGACAGAAATAACAAGCTTTCCATTTTTCAGACTTTTTCTGAATAGTGAGTTAATACCTCCAAATCGTCATTTCGGTCAGGAGAAACACCTCCTATCGAATTGTTCTCATACAGTGGCCCCGACAGGACCTCTCAAGCTCAGTTCTGCCAAGCGCATGAAAACCAATTTATTAAAAAATCTAAGTGTTATATAATTACGGAATGATTTTTTATTTATATATTAATTATTTTTCGTTAGTTATATTTTATCATTCGGGTTGGTTGGGCTTTGAACTATTCGGCTTAGTGCAGGGGCAGCACACATTGAGTACAGTTCACGCTCTTGCGCAGAGGATATGACAATCACAAATGTCATAATAAAAAAACAGATAGGAAATGAGACTGGAGTGTGAATGACGTCATGCCCAGAAGCGATGGGCTGAGAATTTGGTGATTTCGAAAAAGGTGTTAGTTGAGATTTAACTCGGGGCTGGGCCAGTCCAGCTGGTGGGGGTGACTGAGGGCGATGTAGGAATATTCAGCATAGTAAAATTGTGTTTCTCTCTCTCTCCTCGTGTCGAAAAACTAAAGTCAAGAAGGTAATAAACGTTTCGTACCTGAACAACGGAGAGTCGTCAGTGTTTCGGATTTCCCTGCATCTGTATATGTTAAATAAGTTAACTTTCTAAATTTACTTGGGGTGCCTCGGAAGGACTTTCATATAAAGCATTGGAGATCTGCGTATCATAAATTAGGGGCCCCCATATTTCACCACTAAACCAATTAGTGGTAATTTACTAAGCTTTTTTGCTTAGATGTGGCACAAGGCCATATGAAAGGGGCACCAGTGAGACCTCTAAACCAATTAGTGGCCAGTCTCTATTTCCCATTGGGGTACGTTTACATTCTCAAAAGGGAGGCTTTTGGTGGTTGGCCAACGCTGGTGTGTCTCTGAGTAGGATTCCATATAAGCTATGGAATCTTTACTCTAGACACATTATGGCATAGAAGAACGTCACTTATTAAATCGTCCTTACTTTTCCTACCTGTCTTGTTCGTCTTACCTTCCCTCTTACACATTTTCGAAGTAAGTAGCCTAAAAGCTGCTTTTTGTGAGTTGCAGCTTCTGGGATTTGCTCAAAATAACATTCTACATCCTGGTGTAGTTTCCATCTAGTTTTTCTCCAGACATTTCGTTAAAGTTCAAGAAGTGCATCTATACAGTAATACAGACATGGTTACACCTTGGAAGGATTCCTTTCTTATTCTATCAGAAATGTAACCCTGGGATTCCATTGTCTGTTTTGCTGAATGATTTTAAACGGCATACTTTCATCACTAGTGAAGATCCTTTTCAGAAATGATTTAGTTGTGCGTGTTCTCTTTAAGGGTGAAATGATGTTGATTCTCTGATTAAATTGAAAATCGGTTTGATCATGCCAAAAATATAGATCAACTTCTCACACTTGAGGTTTTATGCTACTGAGTTATGATTGTTGAAAAGCTGGGACTCTAAGTTAGATTACTATGAATTACGTAATAAAATAATAACTGTAAGTTTATCATAAACAAAAAGAGGAGCTGTACGTTCTTTAAAATGTAATATTTTCTTTTTTTTTTTTTTTTAGTGTCAATTTTTCTTTCATTTATTTGTGTTTTTTTAGTCTTCCCTACCCTCTAAATTGTTGATTTTTTTTTCGTTCCTGATGCCTCTATCGTAAATTGGTTTTAAGGGTATATCAACCCATCTAGGGTTATTTTATGCTTCTGATAGAATTTTGTGCATTGTTCGTTTATATTTACATTCGTTTTGTGTGTAATTCTAAAGTTTCTTATTTTAGCAAACGGCCCTATCAAATACAATTAATTTCTAAACAGACCTATTTGATCCATAGACTGGACCCTGATATGTACTACCTCTCCAGTTCAGAATGGAACTAGGAGTAATGGCAATAAAGAAGTACTCCACACTCCACAGATCCCCATACCTATAGCTCCTACATCAGATACAGTTTAATCTTATACACAGAACACTCAGTTTTGGGGGTCTTACCCCTCTGCATGGGGATACAATCAACGTATTCTAAACTCCACAAACTGGGCGTTGTTGATAATGAATGTTATTTGATGAGTCAATATTTCACTCAAAATAGTTTTTTTTTTTTTTTTTTTTTTTTTGTATTTCGTAAAAATTTTAATCTTGAAACTGAAAACATTTGAAAAATTAACTCCTTTCAACAAGGCATCCTGTGAGACTTAACTCTCAGCAAGTGATACACTCAGCACATTCTAAGCCCTGCCGACAGAGTGATCTCTATTGCAGAGATGTCTTTATTTTAAATTATTTTTTCGTTTTCACTTTTCAATCTATTTCTTTTGCATTCTTCTTTACCCTCTAAAGTGTCTCATTTTTTTTTTAAATTCTTGTCTGTGTTTTACTCGCACTATTTTTCTCATCACATACAGTTTCTATTTTACACTTTTACCAATGCATCCATGTTAAATTCTTCTGACGTTTGCCCTTATTTCAACCGGATGTTTTCCCTAATTTAGCGAAATCAAAAGGTGGGGAATCTGGGAGATTGCCGGCAATGAAGTCAAATTATGAGAAGCAAAGAATGCAATCGCAACATTTAAAACGCAGCTTGGACATTTGTCAAATCATTTGCCTTTTCATGTCTTCACCCCATGAAACAGGGACGTCGATAATTTCACTCAAGATAAGAGGAAAATATTTTTTCCTTATTCTCCTCAGCTTCAACTCGCTCTTTCGAAGGACTCAGAATATGCTAACTCCCTCTCATGCAGTTGCCCAATCGGCTGGGGCTGTAGAATACACCGACTGCTTCTTTCCAAAGGGGTAAGAACCCCCTACCCCAACGAGTGTCCTGCATATGACACTAAACAATCTGATGGTGAGGTTCCAGCAATGCTGGAGCTTTGGGGAATGCGGAGTACCCCTTCATTGCCATTGCTCCCAGGTCCACTCTGGTCAGGAGTGGTAGCTCCTGATAAGGGTCCTATCTATGGGTTAAATAGAACTAAACCGTGCTTCTTTCACTATAATGATTTTTGCATTTAAACTGCGTATTTATGCTAAACTGAATTGTTTAAAATAGAACTGTTTTGACATTGGAACTGCGTACTAGTGCTGACCTGAATTACTCAAAATAGAACTGTTTTGACGTCTAAACTGTGTACTTATGCTGAACTAAATTATCTGAAATAAAACTGTATGACATTTAACTCTGTATATTGCCCAGTCAGCTGGGGCTGTAGAATACACTGACTGCTTCTCTGCAGAGGGGTAAAACCCCTCCCCTAACGAGTGTCCGGGATATGACACTAAACTCTGATGGTGAGGTTCCAGCAGAGCTGGAGCTTTGGAGAATGTGGAGTACCCCTTCATTGCCATCGCTCCCAGGTCCACTCTGGCCCGGAGTGGTAGCACCTGAAAGGGCCCTATCTATGGGTTAAATAGAACTAACAGCATACTTATGCTAAACTGAATTGTTTGAGTAAACTGAATAGCTTGAAATAGAAACGTTTTTGACAATTAAACCGTACTTACATTTAAACTGCGTGCTTATGCTTAACTGAATTATTTGAAATAGAACTGTTTTTCGACATTAAAACTGTATTTACACTTAACTGAATTGTTACATATAACTGCTTGAATAGTTTGAAATAGAAATATCTTTGACAATTAAACTGTGTACTTATGCTAAACTGAACTGTTTTAAATAGAACAGATTATTTACATAAAAATGGATTAGGCGTTAAATAACCTACAAAAGTTGATGAGCCATAAAACCCAACAAACCATACCTGTCATGCAGATATGGTAAGAATTCTCCCCAAATTGGTGCCTTTGGTTTTATACTAAACTGTATATACCAGTTCTGGATATTTGTGGAATGTGCAGTATCCTTTCATTGCCATTATTCTTACATTAACTCTGACCCGGAATGGAAATAACCGTTAAGGTCCCAAATAATATGTTTGAAAATTGTTTGTATTCGATAAGACCGTGTACAAAAAAAAAATGAAAAAAAAAAAAAAACTCATCAGAAACAATCACTAAAAAATGTAAATATGAACGCTATCCCCTAACCGCTAAGCATACAGTAAACATAAACGGGTTGACATGCCATTAAAACCAATCAAATAATCCTTGGTTTCATTGAAGCTGGAAGTGGGACGGAGTTTACCGACTTCAACTTATGGGACGATTTTGACTGTTTCTAGATAGCAAATTATTTTTATTTGCCTCTTATGAGAAATAGTCGTATGCCGTGAATTTCGTTTTGTTTCGTAAATAGAAATGAATCGAACAACGTGGAACAGTTCGTTTTATTTAGGAGATAAAACAATCAGAAAAACTACAAGGATCTTAGGAAGTGAATAAAACGTGCGTTTATCTTTCCCCCACAATTTGTGAAAAACATATCAGGAATGATATAATTCCAACCCATGAACTTTTGTTGTTGGTCGCCCGTTAAGTTATTGCGTCTACAATTTCGGGGAATTATCCGGTCGGGAGAATTTCTTGTGGACAAAAAACACACTGTCAAATGAATTCTCTTATCTGCTCAACGTGCAATAACTATCACTACTTTTCCAGTTTTGTTTTCTTTATATCAAATTTTAAATACAGAAAAAATGAAAGTTTTTGCTGAAACTATTTGTATGTAACCAATATTTGTTAAAAAAAACATTTGGGAGGTCTTCTTTAAACAGTGAGATTCATTTTACTGAATACAAACAGAATGGTTCAGTACTTATATATTCAATTTTCCTTCGGCCACCTCACTTGCTGTGATGGCTTATCACTGGGTGTCCTATAATTTAGGAGCTAGCCCCAATGGCGTACTGACTTTGTAGTAAGCGAGTTCGAAATCCAGTCGCACTTTAGAATTTATGTAGTGTGTCTCAAAATAGATGCAACCCATAAATGATAATGCTTTATTACTGAGACAAGTGCAATGGCGGTCATTTGGATCGTCAGTGATCGTCAATGGTCCGGGAGACCTGGGTTCAATCCCAGGTCGTGTCGTACCAAAGACTTTAAAAATGGTACTTGATACCTCCTTGCTTAACACACAGCAATATAAGGTACGTATCGAGGGTAAAGTGGAGCAATCCAGGGAAAGGATTAGCGCCCTCCCCTACACCTCGATGTTGTAGCTATTGAAAAGGGAGCCTTCAGGTCACCCTCGTCTGCGGTCACATGGACACGTCCTGTATAAAATGCATCCTTTAAACTAGAGACATGAAGTCAATGTTTTTTTAAATGTTATATCAGCGTCCAGGACATGCAATCTTTTTTAGAGTTTCTTGTCTCTATAATAAATCATTATCATATTCATTGGTTGCATCTATTGTGAGACATTTTTTAATGATTTTCTCTCCAAATAAGTCATCATCATTATGGTTTGCTGCTAGCACGGATTTTCCCGATTCTCTCTCACTGGTTGTCTCTATAGTCCATCATATTCGGCAAGTCTTCTAGACTAGATCCTGTATCCATGCAGAACTGCTGTAGATAAATTCTAGTAGGTCGTCCAACACCTGCTCGTCCGTGTGATGGGGTCCACTGGAAAACGTCACTCATGGGTTCGTCTTTACTCTTAGTGACGCATTATATTTTTCCTCTCTTGTCCCAGGCATTATGATCGAGGATTAATAGTTATAGTATACTATTTTCAAATCTGAAACAAAAAAGAAAACATAATTATTATTAGTAGAGTTATTAGCAATCATATCGTTAATGTCAACTAACTGACAAACTTATTTCTAACTCTATGGACATTTTCGTCATCTGACTGAAACCATACAATTTTAGCCTGTGTCTCAGATTGACCCCGAGTTCAACGAGTACCTATCATACTAGTTAACCAGCTGTATCTTTCGACGCGTTCAGCGGCCTAGGACTCGACTTCATTGTTACTCTACATGTAAAAAAAAAAAAAAAAAAAAAAAGATCTAACCGATCTCCCCTGTAACATTGTCAACTCCTAACGTAAAATTGATCTTATTTATTGAATGACCGTCTTATGATAGATATGGAATAAAACTTTTGAATATCACCAAAATTATTGCTTATCTGAGTTCCATTATAGATATTTTTTGAATATCTTATATTTCGTTAATATGTAATTTATCAAAAATTTTAGTCACTTTCCGGTTAATATAATTCGCCTTTTTATCAAATGACACTCATTCTTATAATAAAAATAGACAAATGTTTAGATATGCATTTTATGTGTTTATATAAACAATTGCATATGTTCATATGCCTTCATTTTTTTCTATTCCTCTTTGCTGTCTCAATTAACATATGTTTGTTATCCTAGAATTTAGCAGCTGTTAAAAAGAAATAACTGAACATTCATGATTTTAATAGACGACAAGCAGTGCTCTAAAAATATGCGATAGTCGTTTACAACAACAACAGCATTAGTATATATTAACAGCATTAGTATATTGAAATGCTAAGAGCCTAGTCTCGGATTCGAAACGGGGTCGCTGATTCCATTTCCAACGACAATAACTGTGACGCTAAGCGTGCCTCTTTTGTTTTATTTCTTTCTTTTATTTATTTTTTAAAGACTATAGAATAAAGAAAACGCAATGCTTTTGTATATATTTTCAATATGCATTTACATAATTCTTAGCTGACATTCCTGCCGGTTGGTCTAAAGTTATTGAGGAGGTGTCCTCGTGGTGTAACGGTTAAAGCGATGGACTGCGGAATCGTAGTATGCGAGTTCGTACTCCAGTCGCGCTATCACGTTCACTTTCGGGCAAATGCCCTTGGGAAAGGTATGAACCCCCTTATCCTCCCAGCTATAGGTTAAATAGCACCAATACTGTTCTTCTAGGAGAATAGCTTTGGCATTAAATAACCTACAAAGGTTGATATGCCATTAAACAAAGAAACCAAACCAAACCTAAAGTTATTGATCGCTTAGTCCAAGATAGCACTTATTTAACTGGGATGAATTTATGGCTTGGCACCTGAGAGGTCCCTAAAGGGGAGTGCGGAAAGGACCAAATATTTTTTCTGACTGCCACGCATGAGTCACTATTAGAGCTCACCCCACCAATAAAATGATCTTGTGTCAAATCTGACTTGTTGGGAAATCAGATAAATTCATACTCTTTCAAAATCAACTATGAATTTAACATGTATAATCTTAGGCTTATAAATATATTATATCACTGTGTATTTGTTATATTGGTTGGTTAAGAGTGAATTAGTCGGAAGTACTCAATGGATATCTTTTATGTACTCTACTTAATACCTATGCGATCAATCACATAATTCCATTCAAAGAGTCTTAATTATCAATTATTTTTTTTTAGAGACTTTCAAATTGCATCTGGTAGTAATACACACATCACACCACAGTAGAGCTCAGCAGAACGGTTTTCAAATCCTTGACAACACGGTTTACGTTTCAATTCGTGCTTGTAAAGGAATGAATCCGCCTGTTCTAAAAATGCATTTGTTAGCATAAACCCTTTTCCTGTAAATGTCTTTAATTCTGTGTTCAATATAAATTACATTGAACATTATGCAATGACAATTTCAGATCAATATTCATCAAATAACCTTGTCTAAGGCTACGTACTTATTGATTAATCATCATTCACATATTACCACTTTACTCCTTGCGAGTTTTTTCTCTCTAGTTTAAGAGGTGCTTTTGTTGTGCAGCCATGATGATATCAATAATAATAATAATAATACAGGTAGACTCTATCGTTTCTGATACCAACGGGTTTATTTCTTTCTGCCTTCAGCTCTTGGTGCCATGAGGAGAGAGAGAGAGACAATTCATAAGGGCCTATGATAACTATACTAATCTGACCCCACATAAAAACGTGCGGCGCATCTTGTAGCGTCTAAGATCTCAACTCATCTCAGCCGGTCGAGACCCAAACTGATCTGATCAGATCCGAAAATCTCAACTGCTCCCTTCGATGGCCGTTCCTCAATTGTCCGGTTTTTTTTTGGTTTTTTTTTTAATCCCAAAATTCTCAGGCCATCTCATCAGTATGTAAAGTCATCCATCCACTCAATTCACTTCAACTTCCCGTCCAGCTCCTTTTCCTATCTGGAAGTTTATTATAACCGATAATGATTGTCATATCCTTTCTGCGCGGGCGTATAAGTACACCGTCTGACTACGACAACTGAACCAAGCAACACCAAGTATTTTAAAGCCTTACCAACCTAAGTGTAAAATATAATTAACGAAAAATGATAAATATAATTAATCCTTACCTTAATTTCATAAGTTTTTCATTAAAGTCTGAGGTACAGCAAGTCTCCTCGGGTCTCAGGAACTCTGATTTTTAACAAGGTTGTGATTTGGGTGATCTCTGTTCATTTTCTGATCTACCATTTATCCAGCCTGTTTTCTAGGCTTTTGGGCGCCGTTTCAAGGGTACCAACTGTAATTATTATAACCGTAAACTTTGTTTCACAATTTTTTCAGCTCTCTGGCAAAATCTAAATATTCATCAATCTTTTCGTGTACTTTTCTGTTGTCTACGGAAACGACGAAATCTAATAGTTTACAAGTTATTTGTTTCTCGTTAATGAATACTCGCTACTGTAAACTGGGATTTATTAAATAATATTCATCCCCCCCCCCCAATTATCGACCTATTCTAGCCAGCTGCTATGGATAAGAACCATAAAGAGACTTATTTACTTAATATATACCACACTAGGTTTGGTCCTCTGGTGAGGATTGAGGGATACCACTTTGTCTAAAAAATCCCCAAAAGTTCATTTTCTAGGACAAAATCTGGTTTGCGCACTCATCATTTTGTCTGTAAGATTGAATTTTATTCTCTTGCAAAATTTCCTGTGAATCACGTTTCCCAGCCAATCGTACTTTATCTGTATTCCCTTTTAAGTCGATTTTCTGCATTCGCTTATGTAATTAACCGTTTCTTCTGCGTATCATCAATCTTTCCTATGACATAATTAGTTCCTATGGCGTTGTTTTTGAGCTGCAATAAAAAGAAATTCCGTTATTCTTTTCAGATTTCCCCTTTTATGAATATCAAGCACATCTGATTTTTTAAAATTGTTCCTTGAAGTCTCCATACAGTTGTCTTTCTTTCAGTTTTTATCTTTTAGAATTATTATTGTTTCTCTGTTTGTCCTTAAGTTATCTTTGTTGATATTATTGTTACCGGCTCCTGTAAACAGTCTCTTTGCAGAATATTGTAAGAATTGATATAACTTGGCAATTCTCAATATTAGCGATCCCTCTTCCTCCTTGAGCCGATTTGGCTTGCGCCGTAGAATAGAATGACTGCATCTCTGCAGAGATGTAAGACTCCTCCGATGGGTGTCATGGATATGACACTAAACACTCTGATGGTGAGGCTCCAGTAATATTAGAGCTTTGGGGAATGCGGGCTACGTGTTCATTGTCATCGCCGCCGGGTCCACTCTAGCCCGAAGTGGTGGAACTTCTCAGAGTTCCATTTATGGGCCAAATATGTTTGCTAATTATTTGAAATAAAAGTCCTGAATATATATGAATATGTGGAAAAAGCTTAAGAAAATGTTTGCCCAGTCGGTTGGGGCTTTAGAATACACTAACTGCATCTCTGCAGAGGGGTAAGACCCCAACAACGAGCGTCCTAGATATGACACTAAATAATCTGATGGGGAAGCTCCAGTAATGCTGGAACCTTGAGAAATGCAGAGCACCCCTTTACTGGCCCAGAATGGTAGCACCTGATCAGGTCCTATCTATGGGTCAAATAGAACTAAACTGCATACTTATACTAAAACGAATTCTTTGAAATAGAACTGCTTTTGACATTTAATTGTGTGTAAACAAAAACTATACTTATACTAAACTAAATTATTTATATAAGAACGGTTTGACTAAACTGAATAGCTTGAAATGGAAGTGGTTTTAGACAATTAAACTTTGTACTTATGCTAAACTGCATTGTTTGAAATAGAACTGTTTATTTGTATAAAATTGGTTTGGCATTAAATAACCTGCAAAGGTTGATATGCCATAAAACCCAAACAAACCAACATAAGAAAATGTAAATATTTGACATGAACATCCTATGAATGCGATTCTCTAACCTCTTGGCCTAAAATAACCCAAGAAAGCTTGACAGGCTCGTTAAAATCAATGAAATTCATATTGTCGGTTTTCAGTCATTGGTAAGGATCACAGGTCTTGGTTATTCCATTTTTGTTTAGGCTGAGGATTTTTCAGCATCCACTCATAAAAAGAAAAGTACACATCACTATCATATTTTTATTTTGTTTAAATTAAAATTTTTCTGATAAACTGATTTTTCTTTTTCCTTTATTTTCAGATGAACGAATTTGAATTTGAATATCCCAGCTATGGGTTACGAAATCGATACGGCTCAGATAAACATGGACGACCTGATCAAGAGTTCAATTATTACTTACTCCATATAGGCCTCAGCATTCTAGTGACCGTACCAAATGTTTTCCTCTTCATTATCATGTTGTCTAAATCTGGCTCCGGAAACATGCGACCTCTAGACAAGCTTCTCCTGAATTATACCATTAATGGGATTTTATGGGGTGTATTTGGTCATTCTCTCTTCACTCACACTTATTTCTTCGACTGGAATTTTGGCATCATTGCCTGCAGGATTTACCACACGCTTATGGTGGCCTTTGACTTTGCCTTCCAGGTAAGTACCCAAATCTCGATGCTTGAAACTATATTTTGTAAATATTCTCGTTGTTTGTATGTAACTATAAGTTAATTAGCCGACCGTAGCTGAGGGAGACCCGAAGACTCCCTTTTCAATAGCTACTATGCTGAGGTGTAATGAAGGGTGCCACTCCTTTCCTTAGATTAATCCACATAACCTTGGTCCGTACCTTATAATCCTGAATGTTAAGCAAGTAGGCCTAAAGGATCATTTTTTTAGTCTTTGGTATGACTTGACCTGGGATTGAACCCTGGTCTCCCGGACCATTGGCCAACACTGTTACCATTATGACAATGGGCCGGTAAACCCACCAAAAACCCATTATAACGAGTTTTTTTTTTTATTCAAGCAATCCACCCAATATTATAATTTAAAGAATAAAGAAATTTATGGTCCAATTTGCAATCAAAGAATTTTGTGATGCTTGCTCTCATGCTGAACGCATTTTTTTTTCCTTCATACATATTTACCCAACCCCTCCGCTCGGGCAGGATATGACACAAGGTCAATTTTTAAGCGGAGTTCAACAGGTTTGAATTCAGAGTTTTCCTTCTCCTAGACTAGTTACCTCACTAAGGCTGAAGAACCTAGTCTGCCCTACTATTTACCCATAGCTGGAGGGAGAATAATTGGATTCATACCTTTCCCAAGGGTATTAGTGCTATGTGAAATCCAATCAGTCTCGTTCATGATTTGAACTTGTGTCGCCGTGTCCATTTCCTGCGACGATAACCATTACACCACGGGCACCTCCATTTTTTTTCTTCATATGTAACATTGCTGGATTTTACCGGATGTTGAAAAAGACAAGATAAAAAGATGGCAAGTTCAAATCGGGGGGAAAAGGGGAAAGTCAATTATGTTTATAGAAGAAATACCATTCACTCAATTCCTGTGTTTCAACCGCCTTCCAGGTCTGTCTCGAGAATAAGGAGAAGTGAAGTGGTATTTTTGGGTCGATGAAGGAATTGCAAAATCGTAGTTCATCACTAGGGAGTGAGGCGGTGGTTTTGCTAGCTCCAAAAGTTGAGTTATTCCTTGTTGCCTGCTAGTTACTGACTGTCCCTTTTAAAAATCCTCAACACTTGGGTAACGGTTTCTTGTTCAAGCACGAAAGTTCTATCTCTTTATTGTCAGTCATACAGCCGGTCGCCAGCTACATTGCCCACTACACTTTCAAATTCATAATTTTTTAATGAAATACTTATGAGAAGCCGTCACTTATTTTAATTTATAATAATCTATATCATAATTGACACCAACGAGTTTATGGGTCGTCTAGTATTATTCAAACGCAATATGGTTACGGCTTGTCTTGGTGTATCCCTCGGGTTGAGTTGGGTTTTATGGTATATCAACCATTATAGGTTATTTAATTCCAAATCCTGTTTATGATTTGTAAACAGATTTTGTAGATAATATTTTGCACACAGTTAAATGGCTTTTGATTATTGCTATCTCACACGAATAATTCTATTTACTATTAATCATTGTTTACACACAGCCAAATGGTTTCAAGTATTGCCATCTAATACTAATTATGATCTTCCACACTATCCATTCATTTGCACACAGTCAAAGTATTGCTATGTAATGCCAATAAGTCTATTTAGACCAACAGAGTTTCAAGTATTGCTCTTTAACACTAATAATTCTATTCAACATTACTTATTTATTTGCCCACAATTTAATGCTTTCAAGTATTGCCGTATATGACTATGGATTCAATTAGACATCAGTCATTTTTCACACAGTTTAAATGTCAAACAATTCTATTTGTCCCATTGATATGACCCTATCAGATGCTACCACTGCAACAAAGGGGTACTCCACACTCCCCAGAGCTCCAGGACTGGAGCCTGTCCATCTTGTTGTCACTTCGAGATTTTATATGAGTATATAAATTACCAAATATTTGTGTATCTAAAGTATTTTCGCTTTCATGTCAACTATGACACGATTGGGAACATCTTAAGAGTTGTTTTAGAAGCTAAAGTATCAAGTTGCGGGAGGAAATGTTTGATTTTTAGAAGAAATATTTTTATTCGGTCAAAATATGATCCTTGAACATCTAAGCATTTTTATTATCGATTAGCAAGGATATATATATATGCCTGTAAGATAAAACCTTGAAGGTTTTGATGTAAAAAAATCCATAAATGCAGTTTCTACAATTGAATATTTTTGGCGTATTAAGGTTTGGTTAAGTTTTATGGTATATCAGTTATGTTATTTAATGCAAAAGCCTTTTTATACATATACATATTAAATATATATGATTTGCCAACACCTTTTTGTTGATACATTTTGTAACGAGTCTGAGCTCTTATTTTTTGCGCACAGTTAAATGATTTGGTGGCGAATCAATCATTGAAGTTCATTTATTACCTTATTCTTTATATATAATTTCTAAAACACATTTTGTAGATAAGATTTTTAAACAAATCTGAGCGCATTTTTTTTCTCACAGTTAAATGATTTCACTTATTTCTATCTAATATGAATATTTTTATTTATTATTAATCATTTCTTTGAGCACAGTTATGTTTTCAAATATTGCTATTTAACACTAACAATTCGATTAAGCCTCAGTCATTTGTTGACACACAGTCAAAGGATTAAAAAGTTGTTTTTCAGGCAATTCTGTTCAGCAGAAGTCATTTATTTGCACTCATCCTAAATGTCAAAGTACAGTTTAAATGCCAAACAGTTCTATTTGAACCATAGATAAGTCTCTTTCAGGTGCTACCAATCCGGGCCTGAGTGGACCTGGGAGGGATGGTAAAGGAGGGCTACTCTGCATTTCCCAAACCTTCAACATTACTGGAGCCTATCATATTGTTAAGAGTGATATGTTGGAGTCTTATCCCTCTGCAGAGAAGCAGTCGGTGTATTCTACAGCCCCAACTGACTGGGCTAGTAAAAAAAAGTCCCCAGATTCTTGAAAAAATTATGGTTGGTGGGTGGGAGATCAGAAGAATGTGGCAAATCTTACATCTCAAGTCAGTGAGCTTTTGCAGTGTCATCCTGGCAACATGAAATCTGATATTTTCATGAAGCACTGTAATGACAAGGATTAAAAAGTAAACCCATCACTTCTTTTTCTCGTGTTCATGATTAGGAGCATATAATATTCCTAATAGAATTCTGAAATAAAAAAAATATTAACAAAGAACACTTTAATCATGACGAAAGTGGATTTTTTTTTATCCTACGACTATTGAAATAATGTTCGAACAGAATTTAAACAGTTCGTACTAAAATCGGACAGCATTTACAACCTACTGATAACCTGTATCGATGATCCTAACTCTTTTGAACATTTTCGAGTACTGGTTCTCCTTGACCTCCAGTCGCGCTATTAAGTTTACTTTCGGACGAAAGTCCTTAGGAAAGGTATGAACTCACTTATCCTCCCAGTTTTGTGTAAAATAGAACCCCTTTGGTTCTTCTACAAGGTTCGCTTTGGAATTGAATAACCCTTAAAGATTGATATGTCATTAAATAAACAAACAAAACCAAACAATACATGGTTATTAGACGAATACATGAAATAAAACTTTTCATTAAAGTAAAAACATTATTGATATTGCTTCACTCTGAAATCTAAAGAATTGGCTTACCCCTTGTTTCAATGTTTTCGTTTTTTTTGTTTTTCCTAAACTATGATATACATTTAGTAAACATCAAACATTAATCAAACTATGATGTTCAAGTGTCTCCTTTTTGGAGAAATAGTTTACCGACTTGAACCCACTGACGATTATTTGCGTAGCAGGTTAAATACCTACAACGTGTCTCAAATTCAGGCAAGCTCATTAAATAGCTACAATGGTTTTATTAAAAAGTCAACCTACTAAAGGTTTGTATAACAATATTAATACGTGGGTAATAAAGTTTTTATTGTCATTAAATACGAGGAGGAATTCTTAGGGCACGGAGAGATTAATCGGTTCAAATTTTGTATTGACTGAGAGTTCATATTTATACGTGAATGTGCTGAAAAGTTCTCAGTCTGATCAAGAAGAGAATAAAGAAGAGTCATGAAATATTTATACTATTCAACTACTCAATACACTTGGCACACTATTTCCGCCTTGTTGACGGAGTTTAGCGTACGCTCATTGTATTCTTTGAAGACGGGCAAAAGCCTCCCTAAAGAAAAAGTGTTGTCTCTCGGGTATGGCACTAAACTGCATCAAATGGTGAGCATCCCATTCTGGAAAACTTCATTGCCATTACGATCAAGTTCACTCTGAGCTTGAGTGTTAAGATCTATTTGAAGATTATTCGTATTTGATTGGAATACTTGATCCCATACAAATGTAAGGAATGGTTCTCGTGCTGCAGTGGCTAACGTGCTGAACTGCGACAATGTAGTAAGCGATTTCGAATTCCAGTCGCGCTATTACTTTCACTTTCGGACTATTAAAGCTTGAAGCCTCTTACCTCCCAGCTATGCATCTTATAGGACCACTACTGTTAGTCTGCAAGGATGGCTTCGATATTAGATAACGCACGAAGTTTGTTTTGTTTTCATTGTTTAATATCAAAAATTAAAAGTAAATTAATTGTATTAAGAATAGTTTCTTGAGGTTATAATCGTTTACTAAATATTATCAGTTTCTTGAAACAATATGACTGTGCAAACAAATGATAACTAAATAGAAATAATTACTTAAAACCATCTAATTATTAGTATTAGATAGAAATACTTGAAAACATGTACAAATAATTTGTGAAAATTATTTGATGTATATAGATATACCTGATATTATATAACTGTAAAAATCTGTAAAGAAACAGTTTCACGAAAAAATGAAAATATTCTTGGAGATGTTTTGAAATATGTTGGTATGTGTTGTTTGCAGCACCTATATCACGTAATCAAAGCAGTTCAAGCCGTGTAAGTTCAAGCTGGTTAGTAGTATATGGCTTGGTTTGATCGCATATCAATCATTTTAGGTTATTTTATGCCAAATCCAGTTTATTCATATATACTAGATATATATGATTTGTAAGTATAAGTCAACAAAGTTAAATAGTTTAACATTCGCTATCAATTCAATTAACCATCAGTCATTTGTTTACACATAGTTCAGTAATCAAACGATTCGATTTCTAACAATTGAATTTAGCATAAGTCAAATTTAAATGGTTCCAAGTATTGCTATGTATCACTAACAATTCAATTAAGCATCCGTCATTTATTGACACACTGTCAAATGATCAAGCAGTTCTTTTTTTTAAACAATATGATTTTGTATAAGTCATTTGTTTGCACTCAGTTTGCATGTCAAACAGTTCTATTTGACCCATAGATAGGACCCTATCAAGTGCTACCACTCCGAGTCAGAGTGGACCCAGCAGCGATAATAATGAAAGGGTACTCTGCATTCTCCAATCTCCAGCATTACTGGAGCCTCAGCATTGGATTGTTTAGCGTCATATCCAGGACATTTGTTAAGGGTGATGTCTCGCCCCTCTACAGCGATGCAGTCGGTGTATTCTAAAGCTCCAACTGACTAGGCTGTAGTATATGTAGTTTCTACGTTTATACGATGTGCATTCTTTCACTTTCTGTGTGATCTAAAAGGCTGCACAAAAGAACGTGAGCGTTGTCACATTCGGGAACTTATGTTTTATGAGTTCGAACTTGACCATAACGCTGCACACGAAACTAAAAATATTTGTTGTGCGAAAGGCAAGGTACAGTTGATCATATTAGAGTAACCAGATAGTTGGAGAAATTTTACTTTAGTTATAAGACCAGCAAAGATCAGAGAATGTTAGGTTGGCCTTAATCCGTGGATTCCGAAGCCGTGAACAATGTTCTAGAGGTATATTTGGGGAATAGTACTTGAAGAGTATCAGGTAAGCTAGGTATTTCATAGTCCAGTGTTGTTTGTTCATTCACGACCTCATTAAAAGCATCCAGAGCGGTTGAATTGTGCCTCCCAAAATATTGCAAAACTTTTGACTCTCACTAGTAAATGTACAATGAACGTAATTCCCTAACCTCTCGGTATAAAATAACCCTACAAGGGTTTACATGTGATTAGAATTAACTGTCACATTATTTCTCGCGTATAAATTACACTTCTCGTCCATCAGAAAAAATAATGTAAAAAGTAAGATCATTCCCTTCTTGATTAGACCAAAACCCTTTGAGCACTCTTCACTCATTAAGAATAGGATTTGGCAGAAATACCGGCCACATTTTAAACTCATCTGTGTATTGTAATTGAACTTTGGCATGTACTAATGGTTGCTCCATCTAGTTTTCTTCAGCTACGATCATGGATGAGACTGGTGCACAACGTATGTCAGCTGTTGAAACGTTTAAGACTGCTGAAACTAATTGTTACACTTAGAGTATTTCATGTTCGTTTTATGTTACGTCGGGATGATGCTGTTCTGGATGGAAAGTTGAAATTGTTATGAGTTGAAAATTCTATCTGTATATAGTTTTGTATAGATTGAGCAGAACATAGATTTTGTAGCAAGGAAACGTTAAGAGTATTATTTCTATTCAATCAGACGTTTATTTCTTGAGTTGAGAGGTAACAATTTTTCATTACAATAACTTTAAATAGAGGAAAATTCTTAGCGTAAAATAATTTCAAATATAAAATTAAATATGAACATGAACTTTGGAAATATCCTCCATATTCTAATTTAAAAGCGTAATTGATGTTTTTAAATCGTTCAGTTTTGGAATTTTTTTAAAAGAAAATAACCCTGATTATTGTTAAAAACGCAAACAAATTTTCATTATGATATAGAAGTGGACTCTTTTAAAATCATTCATCGCTGTTTTAGAAGTTTGTCTCTATATTTGTAAAAAATTGTGACGTAAAAATCAGTTGAAACACGTTTAATGCAAAATACAGATGCTTGTCAAACACATACTAAGATCAAACTAATTAGCATAAATATTAATGAATATTTCACCATTTATGGAATATTTAGTTGAACCAAAAATAGGTTTACATGATAGAAAAACAAATCCCTGGAGAATCTAACTATTCAAACGTTTTTATATAAAGTCTTTTCGATATAAAGTTGCGGTATCTAAATGACCAGTCGGCTGGGGCTGTAGAATACACCGACAGTACCTCTGCAGTGGTGTAAGCGCCCCCATAAGAGTGTCCTGGATATGACACTAAACAATCTAATGGTGAGGTTTCAATGATGCTGGAGCTTCGAGAATGCAGACTACCCTTTCATTATTATCGCTACTGGGTCCGCTCTGACCAGTGAGGCTGGGATTTTGGCCATTGCGGAGTACCCCTTCATTGCCATTGCTCCCAGGTCCGCTCTGGCTCGGAATGGTAGCACCTAATTGGGCCATATCTATGGGTTAAATAGAACTAAACTGTATACTTATGCTAAACTGAATTTTTTGAATTAGAAGTTTGACTAAACTGAATAGCTGGAAATAGAAATGTTTTTGACAATTAAACTGTGTACTCACATTTAAAATGCGTACTGATGCTAAACTGAATTGTTTGAAATGGAAATATTTTTTGACATTAAAACTATACGTACGTTAAAGTGATTTTTTTCTCAATAGAACTGTTTTGACATTCAACTGTGTGTAAACAAAATCTATGATGTAACTAAACTAAATTAGCTCCGTTTGAATAAACTGAATCGCTTGAAATAGAAATGTTTTTGACAATTAAACTGTGTACTCAAGGTAAACAGAATTGTTTGAAGTAGAACGGATTATTTGTATAAGAACGGATTTGGCATTAAATAACCTACAAAGGTTGATATACCATAAAATCAAACCAGCCAACCAACTCATCGACAAGTTATCTTGCTCTACCAAACCCGACATTCTTCTCCACTTCCTTCTCCTTTGCTAAATAACCAACATAATTCCCCCCCCCCAAAGAACCGAATCAACTTTTGATAAAAATCTGGAAAAAAATCCTCGTCGTCTTTTACTTTACCCCTCACCCATCCTATGCAAGCGTTTATATTGTAATCATTACCAATTGGTTATAAGTGATTTGCTTTGACCGTACAGCAGTAACAAGTCATGGGTCGTTTAAAAAAAATGCCGGTCGATTTCCTAGAGAAGTTTGGATTTTGACGGCAGAGAGATTAACAACGCTTTAAAATATCGCCTTTTATCTTTTAGAAAGAAACCGAGCAAAGAAGCAAGCGTCTGTGTTCTCTTTGATGTCCTCTGTTCGGTATTCGACTTCCAATTCTCTTCTCAAATTGCGATAAAGTAATTCAGTTTGAATCTTGCAAGTCTTTACAAAGACTTAGGCTTTGATATGAGTTAGAAAATGTGCTGTTCTTGTAACTGTAAATCTAAGATAGAACAAACAGCCTGAAGCTACTGGAATTACGATTAAATTCTAAAATTATCTTTTAGTATATAAAGTAAAAATAGAGATAACCTCAAAAGATTGCATAGTTCGTCTAGTACATTCTTCAATGCAGCACGGTTAACAGACCAACAAAAGACTTAGTACATAATAGATTTTAACCGTGAAGGCCGCATCAAAATCCAGATTGAAAATAGGAAAAAAAGTTGACATTATAATGATAGGTATTTGTCCAATATTAACATAACATCAGACATATATATATATATATATATACATACACACACACAAGGATATATATATATATATATATATATATTGACAGACTGTTTCGTTCTAGCAGAACTTTTCAGTGTGGCTAGACACGTAGGACGCTCGAAGCTGGGATCGAAACCCATTCAACTTTTATGTTAGACTAAGGAGATATATATCTCTTTGTATATTTCCTATCTAGCTTTTTATCCAGTCGTTTCATGAAAATTCAGGTGGGGCAGCCATGCAGTAGTCTGATGCAGTTACAACTTTGAAGAATTTCCATTTTATTTTATTAGAGAGATCAAATTTCCATATGATCGATAACCTATCAACAGCAGTCCATGTCATTCTTAAACGTTTGTTGACATCACTTTCAGTAGATGAGATATTGCTAGCGAGGTATGTGAAATAGTCTACCAATTTCAGAGGCTTGTCATTTAATGTGGATAAGACATAAGAACTCAGTTTTACCTTAGTTCAGGTAGAGATCAGTGTCTCTTGCTTCATGCTCCAGGCTATGCAGTAGAGATTCGGTTTAAGCAGGTGTATTTGACGGAAGTGCAAAATAATCTGCGTAGTCTGCATCCATTATAGTTTCTGCAGGATAATCGTAAGCTCCTTGCTTTTTTAGTGTGAACCCTTTCCTTTCATTAGATCTATTGACATTTGTAGTACGAAATGTTGGCAGATTAAGAATAAAATGGTCCCTCTATATCTCCTTGTAAAACTCCAGCGACAACGTCAAGGAAATAAAACACCTGACCCTACCATGCGCGCTCGGTTGGGCCGTATAATGTAACGGCTGCATCTCTGGATATGGCGCGTCACAATCTAATGCTGGAGCTTTAGGGGGAGAGCGGAGCGCTCCTTCATTGCCATCGCTCCCAGCTCCGTTCTGGCCCCTGATGGGGTTTTGTCTATGGGTCAGATGGAACTAAACTGAATTGTTGTAAATAGAACTTTTTTATATTTAAACTGCGTACTTATGCTAAACTGTGTTGTTTGAAATAGAACTGTTTATATGTATAAAAATGGGTTTGGCATTAAATAAGCTACAATGGTTGATATCTCATAAAACTAAACCAAACGTCAAGGAAATCAGTGTCACCATTGAGTGAATGAACAATTTCTTTCATGTTTTTGTTGAATATTTTTAGTGGTAACATTTTTGGAGAGACTTGTATGCTTGATGTATTTACTCAATCTTTCCTTTGTGTATGGAAATCAAATGCCTTTTGATTTTTTTACACGTACTCCTTCAATGATTCGAAAATCAGTGTCTGACAAGTTCTGGATTGATTTCTCTGAGGACTCTTCTAATTTTTCCCAAGACTTTTCTTAACTTCTGGTCGAATCCAATTGAGAAGCAAATCATTATAAACCTTTGTAGCTATAGCAGTAAGAGTAATATCTCAGTAGATTTTAATGATTCATTGGTTACCTTTCTTGGGGAAGAGAAGGATGCAGCATTTTGTCAACTCCTCTCGTGTTTTGCTTATAAGCGACGTTTTATAACCAAAGTATGTTATCAAATTTTCTTGTCTTCCATATTTTAGGGGGTATTTCTTCGCGGCTTGCAGCTTTTCTGTTTTTAATTGTTTTCGGAACTGCGTCAAGTTAATCCTCCGTTTATTGGTAAAATGATATTACAAACTAGAATCTCTAGATTTTGTAAGAGCCTGAGCAACATGGTATGTTTAGATTATTATTTAGAAGGAAGGAGCTAAAAGATCCTGGTGCTTATTTATGATTATAATCTGTTCAGGAATGTGAAGAAATATTTCCAACAAAGATTGTCGTCGCTCAATCTTTTGTACAAGGTGGAGCACTGCTATAGTTTCAAGTTTAACAGTCAAACCAAACTATCACTAAAAAAACTTTTTAAAAGCATTCAATAAAATTGCGTTCACTATTGAATTGTCCTATAATTAAAAAATAAACAGTTTTTATTTTATTTTGCCTGTTTGTTTTTTTCTTCATTTAAATCTAGTTTTATGCGTGTAACACTAAATTGCATCTAATAGTGAGACTCCATTCCAAGAGTTAGGAGACTGAAAAAAAAACCTTCATTATCATTACTCTCATATCCACTCTAACCCAGATTGGTAGCATTTATTCGGGTCCCATCTATGGGTCAAATAGAAATATCAAATCATTTGCTAATGATTATTAGCTCTTTGAAACCATAAAGTTGTGTGAAAATTGTTCATGTTGGTTGGTTGGTTGGATTTTATGGCATATCAACCATTGCCGGTCATTTAATGCCAAATGATTTTTATACGTATATACTAAATGATTTCTAAACACATTTTATAGATACATTTACATGTTCCTGAGCTCATTTTTTAACATAGTTAAATGGTTACACTTATTTCAATCTAATACGAATAATTCTATTTTCTATTAATCATTTGTTTGCACACAGTTTAATTTTTCCAAGTATTGCTATGTATCACCAAGAATTCAATTAAATATCAGGCATTTATTTTCACACGGTTAAATGATCAAAACAGTTTTATTTACAACAATTCAGTTTAGCATGAGTACATGTCAAAGAGTTCTATTAGGCCTATCGATAGGATCCTATCAGGTGCCACCACTCCGGGCAAGCGAGGACCAGGAAGCGATGGCAATGAAGGGGTACTCAACATTTACCAAAACTCCAGTATTACTGAAGTATCAGAATGAAATTGTTTAGTGTCATATCCATAACATTTGTTGGGGGAGTCTTACTCCTTTGCAGAGATGCAGTTGGTATATTCTTCGGCCCATCCGACTGGTACATATTCATATTGGATAGGAATACTTGATAAATTGAATTACTAATCTTAAATAGTAATACTTGGAAAAAAATTGCTAATAAATGAGCTCTAATTCGTTTAAAAATAGTTACCTACAAACTATTTGTTTACAAATCATACATATATAAACAGTATTTGGCATTAAATAACCCATAAGGTATGATATGGCATTATACAGTAACCAATCAACCAAATGCTTTAAGTCCCAAAATAGATACCCCATTCAGCTGGGACTGCAGAATACACCGACTGCGTCTCTGCAGATGAGTAACCCCACCAACAAGTGTCCTGGATATGACACCAATCTCATGGTGAGGCTTTAGTAATGCCTGAGCTTTGGAGAATACGTAGTAACATTTATTGCAATCGACCCCAGGTCTACTCTGTCTCGGAGTGGTAGCACCTGATAGGGTCCTATCTATGGGTCAAATAGTACAAAACTCTGTACATAGGCTAAACTGAATTGTTTAAAATAGAACTGTTTATATCTATAAAAATGGATTTGGCACTAAATAACCTACAACAGTTGAGGTAAATTTTTACCCTTTAGCAGATTTTAGCGAAAACTGAAAATCGTTCCTTTTTTTTTTTTTTTTTTTTTTTTTTTTTTTTTTTTTTTTTTTTTTGCAAATACGTGTAAACAACCAGAAAAATATCTGCAAAGACAAAAATTTGAAGAAAACATCAATATTCTAGAATTTGTGGAGGGGTCACTTTGTTATATAAATTTAACAGAAAATGGTCACCACTTCCGGACTATTTATTTCGCTAAATAAAAAAAAATATTGAGGGTAAGACTTTTTTTTTTTGGTGATGAAAAGACTTAAAATAAAACCAATTTTGTGGTGAGGGGCAAGATTGTTTTATTTATTTATTTTTTTCACCCTTTTTTTTTATTTAGCGAAAAAATCCCCACCCCAGGTAAGCTTAGTTAACACCTCCGCCCTCTCAATCTGATTTCCCAATGAAAAATCAAGAAAAATATTTGGTTACACATCCCTTCACTGTTATTTCTGGTCGTCAGTAATGCTTGCTGTTCTGGAAATGGGTGATCATTTTACGTTAAATTTATATACGAGGATCATGAAATAAGTTTCCAGTGTTTTTCGTATGGGCACTTTTATTGATAGTACACACATGAAACTCCAGTCCCCTTCGAAGTAATCTCCTCCGGCTGCAATGCACTTGTTGTACCGTTCCAACAACTCCTCGAAGGCCCCATGGAAGTCCTCTTGTGTGAGCGTGTCAATGACCTTCGTCACAGCCTCTTTCATCTCCTCAATTGTCTCATAACGATAGGGAATAACCAAAAGTCACAGGGAGCAAGGTATGGACTATAGAGAGGCTGAGGAACTGTCTTGATGCCCATCTTGGACAAATAGTCTGTGACAAGGATGGAGTTGTGGACTGGTGCATTGTCCTGGTGGAAATGCCACTGACCCGATTTGAAGAGTGCTCGCCTCTTCAGACGGAATCTCTTCCTGAACTCCCTTAAAACCTCAACATAGTAACCCTAACCCTTTGGCCAATCAACTCTGGTGAATTGACTTCCTCACTCCTCCCTCACCTCTCATTATCCCTCAGACTCACTGCCTTCCTTGAATCTCTTATGCCACGCAAAAACCGATGCTCGATTCATCCAAGATGGTCGAAAAGCAGTCTGAAGCATTCCATACGTTTCTGTGGCTTTTTTTCCAAGTTTAAAGCAGGATTTTATTGCATATCGTTCTTCTAAAATATCCTCACGTCCAGATTGCATTTTGAAATTCACCAGCTGTGACAATCAGGCTTTAGTAGGGTGTATTCTAATTCCTCCTGTAGCTGTTCATTTATACCGGAAATCATAAAAATTTGTCAGTCATCTCATAAGATGTGTAGCAATAACATAATGAATTTTCTAGAGTCTACGACAATTTTAAATGCCTGAACAAAAACAGTCTGGAAACTTATTGAAGGCACGACTTAGCAACGTGATCCACATCCTTAAATTCTAAAATATTGGGGGGTTTCTTCAAAATTTCTTCTCTGCGCATATTTTTTTGTGGCTGTTTACATGAATTTGCGAAAAAAAGTAGAATTTGATTTTTAGTTTTCGCTAAAATAGGATGGGTTAAAGCGTAAAAATTCACCATTGTTGATATGCCATAAAACCAAACCAAACCAAACCAAAATTAGATTTTCATATTACATAGAAAACTGTGTGACCTTCTTCGCATTTCTGAACAGACAGCAATTCTAGACAAACATTCAAATTTAAAAGTAGAACCACACAAAATGATAATTCATCAAATATTTATTACTTGAAAAAAAAAAAAAAACAATTTTAAAAAGAAATTAAATTTGATAAATGCTCGTCTCTCGTGGAAATTGTAAAGACTTCTATGTTTTAAGACATCGATTTTCTTTCTCAAAAGATTTTTTTTTTTGTATTGATGCATCAATAAATATGTAGCAAACGAGAAATTTCTTTTATTTCTCACATTCGTGGAAGTAAAAAAAAAAAAAAAAAAAAGGTGGAGGGCATAAATTTACAAATAAGAACTTGATTGGTTAATCTTTTCATTAACCAAATTTTGTTCTACTTTATTCCTTGCCAATTCGACTGCAACGACAGCTTTCAGTGGATCTTTTTTCCCTTAACTTTAAAAGGAGTTTGATATTCTAATCCGCTTTTAGATAATACTGAATATGTGAAACTATAATTATAGATGGTTTATATTTTGACATTGGCATGACAGAACAAATGGTCGCTTAAATAACTCTTTGATTAGAGAACTGAATTAAAGAACATTTTATAAATGAGTTGGGTTGGTGAGGATAATCATTAAACAACAGCAAAGAAAAAAAATAACGATGAAAAAACTGCACTTATAATTTTAATTTACTTTGTAGTTAACTAAAATTAAGGTTTTTCATGATTAAAAATCTTTTATAAAGGACGATATTGGAATATTTGGTGGTAGGGAAGATGGTTTCTCCAATCTCCACTTTCAGAGAACCAATATTTGCATTAGTATATCCCTGATATATAAACACTGAACACAATCGAAGAAACAAGATAAACTCATTTACAGATAAGATACGTTTAAACTTTTATATACACAAAAGCAATATAAAAAAGAAACTATACACAAATATTTCAGTCCCTTTCAGTGGGGCTTAGAAAACGCTGGCTGTATCCTCAGTAGTGAGGTAAGATCCAACCCCCAAAGTGTTTCTTGCGTGGAAATCAGACCTAACCGATAAAATGAAACGCAGTTTCTTCCAGGCAGCGGTCACATCGATACTGCTATATGGATGCACTACATGGACGCTAACAAAACGGCTGGAGAAGAAACTAGATGGCAATTACACAAGAATGCTGCGTGCAATCCTCAACAAGTCCTGGCAGCAACACCCCACAAGACACCAACTGTACGGCCACCTGCCCCCTATCACGAAATCTATTCAAGTTAGGCGAACCAGACATGCAGGACATTGCTGGAGAAGCAGAGATGAACTCATAAGAGATGTACTCTTATGGATCCCCACACACGGCCGCGCAAAAGCAGGACGACCAGCACGAACGTACATTCAGCAGCTATGTGAGGATACAGGTTGTTGTCCTGAAGACCTACCTAGGGCGATGAACGATAGGGAGGAGTGGCGAGAGAGGGTCAGGGATATCCGTGCTGCCAGCACGATATGATGATGATGATGAAGACAGTAGTTCTGTATAAATGGGGATTGTGGAATACCTCTTCATTGCTATTATTCCAAGGTTAATTCTGACCGGAGGGTTAATTACTCTTAGGATGCTACCTATTAGTCAAGTAGATCTATTTAAGTACAATTCGGATTCGATCGAACAGTGCGAAAACAAACCTTAAGAAAATGCGGAGTACCCCTTAATTTCCATCGCTTCCAGGTCCACTCTGGCCCGAAGTGGTTACACCTGATAGTCCTATCTATGGGTTAAATAGAACTAAACAATGAACTTATGATTAACTGAATTGTTTGAAATAGAACTGTTTATATGTATAAAAATGGATTTGGAACTAAATAACTTAAAATGGTTGATGTACCATAAAACCAAGCCAAACCAAGAATAACTCTGAACAAGTTGTATGTAGAAGATGTACAAAATTAAAGAGGAAATTTTTGACAAATGCTGGTAATATTGCTATGTTGTTTTACCGTTCCCTGGAAGGGTCATAGGCAAAAATTTAATAAAGGGTTTCTGAACGTTCATGTGACATCCAACAGAGCCCTATAATGGACATACTAATCTTCTGATTCATCGTATCCCTGCAATAACATCTACTCTTTAAAAAAAATCTAACGCTTTCATAAAAGTGAAAGTAAAAAAATTGAAAATTTTGGCTGCTATTACCGGAAATCAATGAGGAGTGAAAAACGGTCCTTTGCTTTTAGAAGGTGAATAGCTCTACTGTTGTCTATTATATCAATGTAATTTGAATATAATTTCCAGTTCCTTTTTATAAAAGAAAAAAATGATATTCCAACAGTGTCAGTTTGTTAACCCTTTCCCTGAGTAATTAAACTTTACAGTTATTTTTTAACGATGTCGATTATCTACGAAAAAACAAGATATTGAGTCGTCAACGGTTGGTGCAATGTTCGAAAGTTTCTGAGATTGTTTTTGCTTTTCGCAGAATTAGGAGAGCTTTTTCAAAGTTGTGAGTTAAATCCGTTTTCTGTTGTTAATGGTAATAAGATTTTTAGTTCATATATCCACTTTTCGCAACAAGACGATTAAACAAACATTCCTGCTTTGTTTATGTTACGTAAAGGGTTCTCTGTTCTCATTTAAAAAACATATTCCAGCTAAGGTTGTCTATGAAGGTATCAGCTTTTTGCAGTTTCTGGTTCGTTCGCAGATACTCTGGAAAACCCCTTAAAATTAATGAATTGTTCGAATTAAGATTTACTTTTATTACTTTCAACACTTTTGAAGCGTAGTATAGTTATTTTTTATTGGTGTGAAGTTTTTTTTTTCTCCCCTTAAGGGAAGTAACCCTTACAATTATTTTCCTCTTGGCAGCTCGACTCTTAGTCATGACGGAGGGAGAAGAGTAAATAGGGAGAGAGGGGTTCATCTGGTATTTGGTATGTCCCAACAACTGGACGAGTATGGCACAGCACCTTTTTAAGGTAGGTCCGGGCGCAGGGTCGAAACCCACACATACGCGGTGGTTCCAAAAAGCCTTGAGCCCGGTCGGCATTCCTTTAAAGAAAGGGGTCTCAGACGGCAGGCAATAAACCTAACCCCTCCGGAGAGGGTTAGAGCATGGGTTCCCTGAGGCTCAAGGACGTCGGTATCAGCCGCGAGACGCGAATGCTTGGCCTCCCCGCCGCCCGCGTCAGGCAGCCTCAATTCATTTTCACCAAACCAAGGAACACCCGACAAAATAACGCAGCGAGCCAAAATGCGTCCCTGCCCATCGGCCGAGCAGACACATGGCCAACACAGAACGGGAGTGGGTCATCTGAATCAATTATCAAGAGTGGATAAGTGCTGTGAGACTGGTATCTTTTTACAGTAAACAGGAAAGTAAGACAGAAAATAAAAGGCAAACCTCATTTGTATTTCAGCTTTACCCTTGCACAGGGCCAACTATTTCTAAACGGTTGGTTGAAATTGGACCAGAGATGATAGAATCTTAGTTGAAAGGACGGACGGATATTATGAGAATAAGACTTTTTCAAGAGTCAAGTAAAGCGCTTCTTTCTGTTTTTGGTAAATGTACATTATTTTGGTTCCTTTAGTAAATATGTACATTTGGTCTTGTATATTTCTAATAGAAGCAAAGATAGATTGCCGAAAGCTTTACATTTTTATTTTAAAAACAGACCCCCTTAATTTTGCTATGTGTCAAACGAGTGTAGGTTTTGACCTTTTTAAGCTTGAAAACTGTCAATTTTTACGGTAGGGCTAAAATACAAACCTTCACTACAAAGTGATCAACCAGAGGAACGATACTTTAAACAATCGATATGCACCACTTACATTTACTGCAGAAAACTGCCACAAAATTTTCAACTATAAGTCTTATTTGTTAAACATATTTAACGATTTAACGCAGATAATTTCTATTACAGTTTAAGAATTTTAAGTACATTTATCAACGCTATATTACACGCCATTCTGTTTCTGTTTTACAAGTATTAGCTATAATGTATTCTGTGTATTTTGGTGTCAGGAAATATTTCATTGGAGGTATTGATTCTGCTTCAATGTGTTTACAAGGGGGCATTGTATCTAATATATCTTCTTAAAATAACATCCGTTGGTCCACTGGTGAATTTCGTCTGTTCTTTTTTTATATACCAAACGGTATAAAACTAAACAAAAATTTTTTTCAATATATATATATATATATATATATATATATATATATATATATATATATATATATGTGTGTGTGTGTGTATAATGTTATGTAAGAAGAATATACCGATACCGACAACTGCGGTCGAACAAGTATCTCCAGGCAACAAACACAACCGTTGAAATGGATTGTGCGACTAGGAGTCATGTGACTAGAAAGAGTAAATATAAATATTTCACCAGAAGTCTGATTGTGGCATTGAGTTGTATAGTATTACATATGCACTCAATATTCGATTCGGTATTGCACAAGAGTGAAAATACAAAGAGTCAGCGAAGATTACGCTCTGAACGAAACATAATTTTATATATATATATATATATATATATATATATATATATATATATAGAGTGAGAGAGAGAGAGAGAAAAGATATTACAGTCAACGTCTTGATGCAAGTACTTTGGCTTTAGTATAGGCTATCGTCATTTAAACCAATTGGGTAATTTTTAGCCTACTGTATGCTTGGAGATCTACCTATACAGTACGCATTGGTCAAATCAAAAATCTTGAGATCGACTTATACGTTGCAATTGTAGATGAAAGGGGACATCATATTTAAAGCGATGACTAGCAAAACTAGTATCTCAAACTATACGCTAGTGCAATGAGTTTGGTTCTCACTGCGTGCTCCATCCTATCTCTGCATAAGACTAGACTTAGGTTAGAAAAGATAAACTACAGTGGAACAGTATTTAACATGCTTGTATCTTAAGACATCGTTAAAAAGGAAACTCTTAACTTGGTGCGTTATTGCCGTTGCCTTGTCCCAGACTGGGGTCAGCTTGATATCAACAATAACAAAACATTTGTTGACATGTAATTTCTCTGATATTTATTTAACCCTGTCTGTCAACACCATAAAATCGTTTAGCAGTTTATAATGTTCTGCATTCTTGGCGAAATATGATCTTGAATAGAAGTCATAAGCAAGTTTAAATGCAACCGCATTAGTAATCTAGTAAAAACCCCACTTCCACGTATCTGTTGTTTCTGAAACTGTTATTTCGTCAACGTGTGCTCTTATTTAGATGCCCTGTCGCTGGGGCTTAGAATACACTGACTGTATCCCCCTGCAGAGGGGTAAGAACTTCTTTTTAAAAAAAGGGGGGTTCCTGTGTATGGCATTAAAGTAAATCTGGTGGTTAGGTTCCAGATTTTTTAGTAGAGTACTGGATATGACATTAAACCATCTGATGGCAAGGCTGCAGCCCTGGAGATTTCGGGGACGTAGAGTACTCCCTTCATTGCCATTGCTCCCTGGTCCGCTCTGACTTGGAGTAATAGTACCTGTTGTGGTCCTATCATTGGGTCAAATAGAACTGTGCGCAAACAAATGACTAATGTTAAATTGTTACTGTTAAATAACAATATTTGAAACCATTTAACTATGTGTAAAAAAGATATCATATAAATCACATATTATATATATATATATATATATATATATTATATATATTATATATATATATATATATATATATATATATATATATATAAAATATATATATATATATATATATATATGAGAGAGAGGATTTGGCGTTTAAAAACAGAATGGTTGATATGCCATTTAACCCTATTACACCAAAAGCAAATCAATCCAGTTCTTTTGATTAGAGGAAGGTAAAGTACACGTTCGTTGCCATTACTCCCAGATCTGCAGTAACTTGTTGAACCTGTTAAGAGTCCCACCGATTGGTCAAATAGATTTATTTGAAAATTATTCGCATTCGATAGGAATATTTGATACTATATAACTAATTTTTTTGCATTAAGAAGTGTTACTTGAAGCTATAATTGTTTACTAGAGATTATCATTTTTAGTTTCTTGAAATCATATATACAAATAATATATATGCAGATAGATAATTATTAATAAATAGTAGTCAATACGTGAAAGCAAATGATTATTAGTATTAGATATAAATGCCAGAAATCATAGAAATAAGGCCCAATTACTAGAAGACATAATTGTGAATGAAGTATTTGTATTAAATTGGAATACATTATATATGATTGCAAAAAAAAAACCCTTAAAAAACAGCTATACAAAATATGCTAATATTAACGTACAATGAACGCGATTCCCTAACTGTTAGTCATAAACAAAACCTTAAAAGGGTTAACAAGCCGTTGAAATTAATCAATTTTGATCAGTGGGTTATCTCGCAGTGCAGTGGCTAACGTTCTGAACTGCAATATTTTCGTAAGCGAGCTCAAACTTAGGCCGCTCTATTACATCTACTTTCAGATTTACGCCCTTGGGAAATGTAAGAACTTCTTTAACCCAGCCACCACCACCTATGGGTTTAATAGTGTCACTACGATTTTCTATAAAGATGGCTTTGACACCAAAAAGTCAATGAATGTTGATTTACTATTACACAAAGAAACGAAACAAAACCAATTTTGGTCATTGCTGACATTCCAAGGATACAGGAAGTCATTCGTGTAATTGTAGATACCATACTGATAAATTTGTAAATAGCTATTTTTTTTTTTTAATTCCAGAAAAACAATTCACATTTACCAATAGACTATAACGCTTTAGGACTAAAACACAATTTCAGACTTGTTAATGTTACTTTTAAGGATATGGACTGAAGTCTGAACAATCAACAAGACATATAATTATTCAGCCTAATACTTACAGGCACAGGTCCAGTGCACTTCAGCAGTTTCTCCATCATCGAAGCACCTCATCGGTAAGCTACGAAAAAATAAATCCTGGTTTACTTCAAAAGAAAGGGAATAAAAAATTCGACTTACTGCTGTTACAGTTCCTCATAGTCTGTGGTTCACTTTCGATAACTCGTCAACACGCCATTCTAGATAATATGTTGCTAAGTTAGTATCACATCAGAATATACTCTGCGCAACTACCTTTTTCTTCTTCTCATTCTTATAGCCTAGTCGGCTGGGACAAGTGGAATACGCCGACTGCATCTCTGCAGAGGAGTAAGAACCCCACCCCTCAATGAGTGTCCTGGATATATGACACTAAATTATCTGATGGTGAGACTCAGTTTAATGTTCTTTGACTCGAAGAATCACTGTTTATTCATTTATTTATTTTATATTGGTAGTATCCTTTTATTGTTTTGACACTCAAAGCATGACTTTGTTTCCGTTTTTTGTTTGTTTGTTTTTTTAGCACTCGTAGTATTTGTTTTTTTTTTTTGTTTGTTTTTTTATACTATTAGTATACTTTTCTTTATTTTACACTAGTAGAATTACTTTTTTTACTCCAGTAATACTACTTTTTTCGTTTGTTTTTGTTACACCAATAGTATCCCTTTTGTTTCGTTTTTTACACTTAGTAGCATTACGTTGCTGTTGTTTTTTTTAATTTGTTTTACACTGGTAGTATCTCTTTAAGTTTCTTGACAGTGGTTGTGTTTTCTTTATACTTGTAGCATTACTTTGTTTTGTTTTTTTATAACATTAGTAATATTACATCTATTATTTTCATTTTACGTTTTTCTGTCGCCTCATTTTTAATTCAATTTAAAACATCCAAATACTTTAAGGAAGGGATAGTTTTTGTCACATTGACGACAGGTATGTATTTTGGCGAGCACTTAAGTACTCTAGCATTTTATAAATGTGTCCAAGATCCTGACAAATCAAGTTCTTTCAAAATTTGTTGCGATATATTATGTAGATCCGAGGGATTTTTTCAAGAAGATCAATGATGTAGAGTATATTTCAATTTGATTTAATTTATCTTCAGTCTAAATAAATGTGTAGTAATGACATTTATTGACTTTTGGAATTGACTTTACGAAGCACTAATGATCCATTCGGCAAAATGACTATAAATTACAGTTGAGATAGTTAGTGTTCAATTTGCACCAATGTTTGCGAAAGTTTCCCTTTCCTAATAAATCACTCTTATTATGATCCATGTTGATAGCATTTTTCATTGATGAAAAGAAAGTAATAAATAGATGAAATAAAGTTCGAGTTAGAATAATAATGATGGTTGATAGTACTTTTGCTTTAATACTACTATTGCCTTGTTGTTATTAAATATTAATCCTTGTTATTAATTAATCCTTTAATAATATTAAAACCTCTTAAACAGGCGGTGCCCGTGGTGTAATGGTTACCGTCGTAGCAAATGGACACGGCGACACAAGTTCAAATCCTGGCCGAGACTAATTGCATTTCACATAGCACTAATACTAATGGTATGAATCCAATTATTCTCCCTCCAGCTATGGGTAAATAGTAGGGCAGACTAGGTTCTTTAGCCTTGGTGAGGCAACTAGTCTAGGAGAAGGAAAACTCTGAATTCAAACCTGTTGAACTCCGCTTAAAAATTGACCTTGTGTCACATCCTGCCCGAGCGGAGGGGGTTGGTAAATATGATGTGAGTTTTTCACATCAACGTTAGCTGAGGGACTTTCACTGGAGGCCGAGCGACAGCAATTCTCCAGAACTCCGTTTTGAATTATTTCGCTTCGTCCTCCAATTTCCAACTCTTTCAGTTCTCATACCAAATCTTTGTGGACTGTTCCGAACGCAACAATTATAATTTGTATCACTATCACTTTCATGTTTTATAACTTTTTTGCTCTTTGGCAAAGTCAATCTTGTCTCTCTTTTCGTTTACTTTGGTTTTCACTCAATAGACTGCTAGGATGTCAAAGTCCCTTATTTGGCAGGTTTTCCCTCTTTTTTTTTTTTTTTTTTTTTTTTTTTTTTTTTTTTCACTTTTTTCACTAGTCTAGTCTTCTGGCTAGGATTATTATTATTTGTTATGTCTACTCAGGCATCTTCCCTTTTTACTATATTATCACATCAACCCGAGGAAAAATTATTTGCATAGACTATATACACTATTATCAAAATATTGATATACAAATCAAATTCTATTAAGTAATTCATCCCGTTTGTGCCCGCTTATATTTTTTCCGAAATCATCTTATTTAATCTTAAAATGCTTCCCACCATTGTTTTGTTTTGTTTTGTTTTTTTTTATTATTTTTTAATTTTTATTTTTATTTTTATTTATCTGATTAGGCAATTTGTTCCAAAAATATATTACTCGATTAGCAAAAAAGACAACTGGTTAAGTTGTAGCTTTTGAAATCTATCTTGGCAGTGAATTCTCTGTTCGAGGAGAAATATTGAAAAAATGTATATCATAATCATAAATTCCATTAATTATTTGGAAGTTTCAATTGGATGATTGTGAAAACAGCATCAATGAACATGGCACCGATAGAACAAAAGACAAAAAAGATGATGATATATAGATGTGATTTAGGCTTCTCGTAGATTAGTTGTAAAGCAGTTCGTACGGATTGTCCTATCTTCCCAAAGTAAAAAAGGACAAGAATTTGAGTATTATCCATATCTTAACTGCTGTTATTGTCTCAGATAGACACTGTTCTTCACTGTCGTAGAAATGTTATTGAACGGTCTTGGGGATTGACTGTCATTGATAACACCTGAAACTATTCAAAGTATTTGCTTGTTCATGCTTGTTATCAGGTAGTTATTAATGGAGACTGAATAAGAACAGGTGTCTGCAAAAAGTTTTGTCCGAATTTCTTTAATACATTATTTTCTTTAAAGTTGTTTTGTTATTACAAGTTCCTTTTTCAACTTATTTCTATAGCTCTATATCCCAACGCTTAAGCTATTTTTACTTGTTCAGCGATACTTAAAAAAAATTGAATTCAGTGATAGATAGAGGGAGAGAGGGTATCAATTAAAATGGGACAGATTAGACAAAATCTAGTCATCCGAATTTATCCATATCATTACATTCTTCCTAATTTGATTTTATTTTCACATCATGCTATTTTTTACAATAATGTTGTTAGGTGCAGTCATTAACTAAACATAGTATACTTTGGCACAAGGCTAAAAAGATTGAGAACCCAGCGAGAATTGAATGACTGATAGTCTTCTAGATTATTTCGTTGATCATTATTCCATACAAAGTGCCACCAGTAGTGTTTGGAGTAGTTGTCTTAAATTGTATGAATTTCTTTCAGGAATCATTATCATAATTCATTTTTTTAGATTATTTTTTATTTTAACTTTGCTACTTTTTTATTCAACAATTATTAATCTTTTCATTGTCATATGCAACTCTATTCAAATTTTTAATATCATGTCATGTGCAAAATTAGTTGAATTTCACGTTTGCTGGTCTGAATTTGCAACTATCAAACAAAACTTTCAGAGAATTTTCTTGTCATTGTGACACAAATTAGACTATTTTGCCAAATATTTCAATCAGATAAGTTGTCGTGGAAACCCATAGAAGTAAATGATATCAGTCACTTCATACTGCATGGAGTAATTTAATGACGCATTTGCTTTCATGACAAGCGTCATTTTTCAAGACTGTCGCTCCGTTGGTATTCGTAAAGAGGCATAAAAACATTGGTTATTGGCAGGAAAGTTAAACTCTATTGAAACACAGCCTATCATTGTGTTTAGAGTATCTATTACTGCAGTAGGAAATGGAATCGTAAATGCAAGTTGACATCCTGTTTGCGCTTCGCTCCATGCTATGAACAAACTGCATTCTTTAGCTTGGGTTGGACAACCGGTCTACGAGAAAGAACACACTGAATTCCAACCAGAATTATTCCACTTAAGAATTGACTTTGTGTCGAGCCATGCCCGTGACGGAGAGGTTGGGTAAATATAAATCCAACATCTGCTTTTAACGTTGAGATAAATCATTATAAAAGGTAAAAAAAAAAAAAAAAGATTCGAAGAAAACCACCTAATAACTTCGCCACATTGGTTCCTGTTCATTACTGGCGATTATGCATAGCTGATGGTGGTGACGATTGCAAACCCTCATTTTTCTCCCTGTATATGCATTCACTCAACCCTTCTTCGTGATTAGGATGCGACACTTAGTAAAATTTTAAGCAGAATTCAACAAGTTTGAATTCAGTTTTCTTTCTCCTTGATCGGTTGCCATACTAAAGTTAAAGAGTCTAGTCTGTCCTATTTACTCAGAGCTTGAGAGAGAATAGTTGGATGCGTACCTTTCCCAAGGGTATTAGCATTATGTGAAATGCAGACAGTTTGGGTCTCTCTATCCATTTTTACGATAATAACCGTTACACCATGAGGCTCTCTATTTTTCTTCCAGTACATATTCTAGTTTCTGTATGGAGGTGCCCGTGGTGTAATGGTTATCGTCTTAGGAAAGGGACACGGCGATACGAGTTCAAATCCTGGACGAGGCTGATTGCATTTTACATGGCACTAATACCCTTGGGAAAGGTATGAATCCAATTAATCTCCCTCCAACTATGGATAAATAGTAGGACAGACCGAGTTCTTCAGCCTTGGTTAGGCAACTAGTCTAGGAGAAGGAAAACTCTGAATTCTAACCTGTTAAACCCCGGTTAAAAATTTACCTTGTGTCATATCCTGCCCGAGCGGAGGGGTTGGGTAAATATGCATATTCTAATTTCTGTAAAGATGAATCGATGACTTTACTTACGTTGCGTCTCTCGTGCATCATAATATTCGAATTCGAAGACTAAAGTAGTTCTTGTCAAATAATGTCACATGTGATTTTAATTAATCATTGATTGGCGAAGATAGTTGTGCAAAGAAGAAAATTCCATATCTAGCCAAATCAGATGGGTGCTGAAGAATACACTGACTACATCTCTACAAAGGATTAAGACCCCCCCACAAAGGGTGTTTTGGATTTGATACAAAACAATCTGATGGTGAGGCTCCTGATCTGCAGCTTAGGAAAATGTTGAGTACCTCTTCATTGTCATTGCTCCCAAGTCCACTCTGATAGGGTCCTATCTATGGGTCAAATAGAAGTTTGATATATAAACTATGTGCAAACAATTGACTGTTCAGTTGAATTATTGGTGATACAAAGCAATACTTGGAATACTGTGTACAAACGAATGAGTAATGTGGAATGAAACTGTTTGTATTAAATTGCAATATTGAAACTCTTTTCCTGTGTGCCTGAATTGAATTATTGGTATTACATTACAATGCTTGGAATCATTTGACAGTATACAAATGAATGAACAGTGTTGAATACAATATTTAGGGTTAAATAGCAATACTTGAAACCACCTCACTGTGTGCAAACAGATGAGTAATATTGAACAGAATTATTTGTGTTAGACAGCAATAATTGAAACAATTTAGCTGTATAGAAACAATACCAGTATTAGTGCGCCAAGAAATTAGTTCTAACTCGCTTAAAGATGAAATTAGAAACTATTCACTTACTAATCATATATGTATATACATTTAGATTTATGCAAATAAATGACTGATGTTAAATTGTTAGTATTACATAGCAATACTTGAAACTATTTAACTCTTTACAAACGGATGATTAATCGTAAATTGAATCATTCATGTTTGATTGAAATTTTTGAAACCATTTAACAGTGAGCAAAAAAAAAAAAAAATGGAAATGGAGACGGCGACACGAGTTCAAATCCTGGACGAGAATGATTGCATTCACATAGCACTAATACTCTTGGGAAAGGTATGAATCCAATTATTCTCCCTCCAACTATGTGTAAATAGTAGGACAGACTGAGTTCTTCAGCCTTGGTAAGGCAACTAGTCTAGGAGAAGGAAAACTCTGAATCCAAATCTGTTAAACTCCGCTTAAAAATTGATCTTGTGTCATATCCTGCCCGAACGGAGGGGTTGGTGAATAGGGTTAACAACAAATTTTGTTTACAAATCCTATATATTCAATATGTGTATAAACAGGATTTGGTATTAAATAACCTACAATGGTTGATATGGCATAAAATCCAACCCAACCAAATTATGTATATTCAATGTGTATAAACAGGATTTGGCATTAAATAACCTGCAATGGTTGATATGCCATAAAAGCCAACCCAACCATAACTTTATATATTTTAATTGGCGAGTACATATTCGTTTCACACAGTTTTCCTGGATAAAAAGTATACGTGATCAGACTGATTCTTTTCTCGTGTATATTCTGGACTGTGTGAGTTTGTTTGTTTTTTAAGCACATCAACCCTAGTAGGTTATTTGATGTTTAATCTTGTGTGTGTATATATATATATATATATATATATTCAATGGTTTCTTAGTGAATACTTTGTAGGTAACATTTTAAACAAGTCCGAACTCATTTGTTTAAGCACAGTTAAGTATTTTTGAGAATGCTATTTAACACCAATAATTCTATCAAACACCAGTCATATGTTTTCGCTCGGTTAAATAGGGAAATAGTTCTATTTGACCCATGGATGAGACTCTAACAGATACTGCCATTCCAGGTCAGAGTGGAACTTGGATTAATGGCAATAAAGGAGTTCTCCACATTCCATTAAACTTCATGACTAGGACCTCACCATCAAATGTAGCTTATTGTCAATGCTAAGAACACTCGTTTTATTTAAGTCATTGATAGGACCCTAACAGATATTATTTCTTCTTCACTTAAAAATGAAATTAGAAGCTATTCGCTAACAAATCATTTGTGTATATCCATTTAAATGTGTGTAAATAAAGAGTTCTAGCTTATTTAAAATGTAACCAACGAAGCATTCGCTCACAAACCATAGAATATATATAAACATAATTGATATTATATAGCCTACAGGGGTTGATATGTTATAAAAAAATAACAACCCAAGCAGTCCAGAAGATACACGGGGAAAATTCAGTCTGAATCACGAATACTTTTTGGACCAAGGAGTAAGGGAAATGAAGAGGTAACCCACATTACTCTAAGCTCCAGGTCTGAAACTTCGCTATCAGATGGTTTAGTATTGTATCTAAAACATTCATTGAGGTAGAGTGGGGGGGGGTCTTCTCTGCAGAGATGCATTCAGCGTATTCTACTGCTCCAACCAACTGGGCTGTAGAATACCCCGACTGCTCTACGAGATATCACACAATCAAGCATTAAGTTTGCTAACCAATCATCATCATGTCGTGCCGCCAGCACGGATATCCTTGACCATCTCTCGCCACTTCTCCCTATCATTCATCGCCTCCAGCAGGTCTTCTGGGTTACATCCTGTGTCCTCACATAGCTGCTGTAAGTTCGGGCTGGTCGTCTTGCTTTTGCTTGGCCATATATGGGGGTCCATAGGAGTACGTCACTTACAAGCTCGTCCTTGCTTCTCCAGCAGTGTCAGGCGTGTCTGGCTCGTCTAACCTGTATAGTTTTCGTGATGGGAGGCAAGTGGCCGTACAGTTGGCGTCTCGTGGGGTGTTGTCGCCAGGACTTGTTCAATATTGCTCTCAACATTCTTGTGTAGTTGCCGTCAAGTTTCTTCTCCAGCCGTTTGGTTAGCATCCATGTAGTGCATCCATATAGCAGTATCGATACAACCGCTGCCGAGAAGAAACTGCGCTTCATTTCATCGGTCAGGTCTGATTTCCATATGATTGAGAGCCTATCTATAGCCGTCCATGCTTTCGTCAGTCGTGTGTCGATGTTGTTTTCTGTTGATGAGACGCTACTTCCTAGGTAGGTGAATTTGTCCACTAGCCTCAGAGAGGCTCCTTCTAGTGTGTTAATGTTGCCCGTTTGGTTGTAACACATATATTCAGTTTTGTGCGCATTGACATGGAGGCCAATGCCTGCTGCAACTCGTTCCAAACTATGCAGTAGTGTCTCTGCTTGATTAGGCGTATTCGCCAGTAACGCTAAGTCATCAGCGTAGTCGGCGTCTGTGATTGTTTTTGCGGGGTACCTTTATAAATATAAGGAAAGACATAAAAGCTTCATATTGCTAACCAATAGATTAACGAAATAACAAGGAAATTCGATGCTTGTATTTAAAAACTGTTATTTTATTTTTTTCTAATAACAGTTCCTTGCATTGTTTATCATAACTTGGGGAGTTAAGTTTCAAAGTCACTTTTTTTTTTTTTTTTTTTTTTTTTGCGACAAGCATCATCGACCGGAAATTTCGATAGTGAATGGATTATTTGCGCTCTTATCTCTTATACTTGTGAACTTTCAAAGTTGTTACACTAAAAGTGTACATTTACCAGGCTAAGTTTAGTTCAACATTAAACCGAGATATAATAATCAAAGATAGGAAGATTATGTTGCCTCAAACTTCCAAATGGAGTGTAGCTCAAAAAATAAAATGAACGAATAGATGAATAAATAAAAACTGAGAGTAACTTTTTAAAATATAAGGACTGAGTGTATCTTTAAAAAAGCAAATAAGAACTGAGTGAAGCTTTAAAATAAAATAAAAAAACGGAGTGTAGGTTTAAAAATCAAATAAAACCAGAGCGTAGCTTTAAAAACAAAAAAATTAAAATAGATTTGCTTAGAATGTTTTTAAATGGAGCGTAACTAAAAAAAAACGAAGTGTAGCTTTGAAACGATAAAAATTAAAACGGAGAGTAGCTTAAAAAATAAAAAATGGAATGTAGCTTAAAAAAGAAATAGGGGGGCAGCTTTAAAAGAAAAATAAATATAACCTAAAAATTTAGTTTAACTTGAAAATGGGTATTCGAAATCTTGACTTGGCTTTAGAGGCAATAGTGGTGTAATGGACACGACAACACGAGTTCAAATTCTAGATAAGGTTGTTTGCATTTCTCGTAGTCCTAATACCCTTGCGAAAGATATACATCTAACCATTCTCCCTCTAGCTGTGGGTAAATAATGGGACAGACTGAGCTTTTTAAACCTGGCATGGCAAGTGATCTTTGAGAAGGAAATCTTTAGATTCGAACTTATTAAACACCGCTTAAAATTGACCCTGTATCGCATCCTGCACGTGCAGAGGGCTTGGTAATTAAATACATACTTAGAGTTGAACACCGATCTTTGACTCAGGTGGAAAAGACCCAACAACTCTAACCATCTAAGACCTATTTTAATCTGGTACCGGGTCATTGTAGCTAAGTAATCACTGAGAATCTAACTCCCAACACTCAGCCAATTGCTGACTTGCTTGTTAATCCGTCCTCTACGTGTACAACGATTGATACGCTGTTCAGTAATTATTGTGGCGTGAAAAATGGTGAACATTTTTGATAATGGCATCAACATACTTAAATTATTTTTCTGGAACTCAGGGCAAAATATGTATTTAATTACCCCCACTACACGAGCAGAAGGCAAGTGTAAATAAGTATTTTCTGTTAACATCTCTGTCTGGTGGTACTGGTAGTCGCGTATTCAACGCAAGTGCCAGTGATTCTTCTTTTGAATATTGTTTTTATTAAGAAAATGGAGCACTCCGTGATTAAAAGACTAACTTACAATCTTACCAATATTCCCTTATATGGCCCCTAAAAGAATCCATGAATGATATCTGAATCCTATCGGTTTCTCGTCGATGATGATGATGATGCTTCTATTAATTGAAGGTTCTGAGTATTTCAGTTATCTCCGACATCTTTGGGGGTGTCCTCGTGGTGTAATGGTTAAAGCAATGGACTGCAGAATCGTAGTACGCAAGTTCGTACTCCAGTCGCGCTATTATGTTCACTTTTGGGCAAATACTCTTGGGAAAGGTATGAACCCCCTTATCATCCAAGCTATGAATTAAATAGTATCACTACTGTTCTTCTAGGAGAATGGCTTTGGCATTAAATAACCTGAAAAGGTTGATATGCCATTAAACAAAGAAACCAAAACCACCCGATATCTTTCAAATCTGTATGATAAAAATAATGAGGTTCTGCACGGAAGCAGACCGCACACAATTGCTGTTTAGTTGCACATTCAACAGTAAATTGCTTTAATTTGTATGTTTGAGCATTCTAATTAATGAAAGAAATTAATTGAAAGAAAAAGTGCTTGACACTATTACAGCAGAGCAAGTATAAAACACAGAAAAATTTATTATGAACACTAGAAGTCTATTTTTGTGGTGTGCACAATCCTCAGACGGAAAAGCGTGAAAAGTGACTAATCAATCCTTATAGCTTAGTGAAAAGTCACATGTCAAGGTAGAAATACACGTAACACTCACGAACGTGAGGAAAAAAAACACATGCACATATATAATAAAAGAGATCAATTAATTATTTGTTCTTTTCTTCGCAATAAGCCACCGTCTGGTAAGCATCAGGACAGTCAGTTGCTGGACTAATAAAAAAAAATTACCGAACGGGTTAGAAGTAATAAAGCAGATATTTTGTATGGTGGGATATTGACTTTTTAAAATTCTACCTGTACCTGCATTTCGGGTATTTTCTGGTGAATGAGTCTTTATTGTCCGTATCAAATACGGCTTTTATTTTCAGCTTTTACTCGTTTTCTATGTCTACCTACTCTTATCTGGCTCAGTTGGCTGGAGCCGTGCAATACACCGACTGGATCTCTGCAGAGTAGTAAGACTCCTCCAAAGGGTGTCCTTAATATGACACTAAACAATCTGATGGTGAGGCTCCAGTAATGCTGGATCTTTGGGGAATGCGGAGTACTCCTTCATTGCAATTGCTCCCTGGTCCATTCTGGCTCGGAGTGGTAGCGCCTGATAGGGTCCTATCTATGGGTTAAACAGAACTAAACCGCATAATTATGCAAAACTGAATTATTTGAAGTAGAACTGTTTATATGTATAAAATGGCTTTGGTATTAAATAACCTACAAAGTTTGATATGACATAAAACCAAACCAAACCTACTCTTATCAAATTATGACATTTATTTCAAGTTATTCCTAAATTGCATCTTACTCCAATTTCAAGTACTTTTTCCCCCATGCGAGCCGATTACGTATCCGGTCTGATGTTGTTGACTATCCTCAAAATCATGCCCTTTCTACTCTTTGTTAAATCAAAGCAATAAGTTAAGCTGCGTCTGTCATAAGATCAAAACTTGTAATTAGACCCGGAATAGAAAATGATGTTCAAGGCGATTTTCATAAAACAAACAAGATATTTTATTTTACAGTCCGATTCTACTTGGATCTTGCATTAATGTGTCTCTCAGATGACCTTGCTTATCAAATAGCTATAGAAAATGTCACTGCAAAAACAAAAACAGATTCCCTTCATTGCCATTACTCCCAGATCCACTCTCACCTGGAGTGGGATTACCTGTTAGGGTCCCATCTATGAGTCAAATAGATTTATTTGAAAGTTATTCGAATTCAATAAGAATATTTAATACCATATCAACGTAAATTATTTTTACTAAGATTAGTCAAAGTTGTAATTGTTTACGAAGGATTATTACTTCTTACTTGGAACCATATAACAATGTGCAAACAAATGGCTATTATTAAATAGATATAATTGTTTGAAAGTACAGAATTATAAGTATTAGAGAGGAATACATGAAACAATACAACTTATGTGCAAAAACTATTTGACATTTGAACTGATATCGTACAACTATGTGCAAAAAATTGATAAACAACAAAAAATGACAACATAAATGCACAATGTACGCAATTCCCTCACATCTAGGCATGAAATAAACTTATTTAGATTGACATGTCATAAAAATCAATCGATGTTGTGTTTCTGTGCATAAAGACCTTCCAAATTGAAAATGTGATGCAGTGAAATCTGCTTAATTCCATTTCCCTCGATTCGTTCTTGGTGTCGTTACCAGCGATTTTTAATAGGGATCAAGTAGCTGCAAGTTCGTTCGAAGGCCTTGATTTGTCTTTAAATCTTCTCTTTACAAAGGAATTTTTTTTTTAAATGCACCAACGATTATGAGAACGGTCATTACTTTCATAATTGAAACTTTTTTTTTTTTTTTTTTTTTAAGGTCAGAAGAAATGCTTCAGTTAATTTGCTGGGTATCAAGAGAGTTCGAACTCCTGTCGTACTATTACGTTTAGTTTCGAACCAATACTCTCGGGAAAGGAATAAACCCTCTTATTCTCCTAGAATCACTACACTGTTCTACTGCAATGATGGTTTTGGTATTAAATACCTCACGAAAATTGATATGCCATTAAATATAGAAACCAAACCAAAAAAAAAAAAAAAACTTTCAATATTCCTTTATTTCCAATCAGTTTTAGCCATAAGTCTGCTCAAACAATTTCTTTGTTTTGTTATCTAGCTTGCATAAGATACTTTAAATTTTGAATACACCAAATATGTGACCATTCTCTAAAAAATTTCAAGTATATCTTGTTTTGTGCCCAGGGCACCTCTGGTGGTGTAACGCTTAGCAAGATAGTCTAGCAAACCTACACGAGTGAGTTTGAGTCTCATTGGGCGCCCCATTCATTCGGCCTTGTGCCACATCGAAGCAAAGAGCTTTGTAAATTACTATATCTTGTTTTGTGCCCACGTTTTGTTTTTGTTTTTTGTTTTTTATACGATTGCATATTTTTCCTTCTCTTCGTCGTATTCTTATACATTCGTTTTTCATTTTTTTTTTTTGTTTGGTTTTATGTCACATCGACCATTGCCGCTTATTTAATGCCGAATCCATTTTTATACATATAAACTTTTCTATTTCAAACAATTCAGTTCAGCATAAGTACGCAGTTAAATATAAAGAGTTAATTTCAAACAATTCAGTTTAGCGTAAGTACACAGTTTAGTTCTATTTGGCCCAAAAATAGGACCCTATCAGGTGCTACGACGCTGCGTCAGAGTGGACCAGGGAGCGATGGAAATGAAGGAGTATTCCGCATTCCCCAAAGCTCCAGCATTATTGGAGCCTTACCATCAGACTGTGTTGCCCAGTCGGCTGGGGCTGTAGAATACACCGACTGCTTCTCTGCAAAGGGGTAAGAGTGTCCTGGATATGACACTAAACAGTCTGATGGTGAGGTTCCAGTGAGGCTGAAGCTTTGGGGAATGCGGAGTACCCCTTTATTGCCATCGCTCCCAGGTCCACTCTGGCCCGGAGTGGTAGCACCTGATAGGGTCCTATCTATGAGTTAAATAGAACTACGTGCTTCTTTCACGATACTGATTTTTGCATTTAAACTGCGTATTTATGCTAAACTGAATTGTTTAAAATAGAGCAGTTTTGACATTGAGACTGCGTACTAGTGCTGAACTGAATTGCTCGAAATAGAACTGTTTTTGACGTCTAAACTGTGTACTTATCCTGAACTGAATTATCTGAAATAAAACTGTTTGACATTTAACTCTGTGTATTGCCCAGTCAGCTGGGGCTGTAGAATACACTGACTGCACCTCTGCAGAGGGGTAAGACCCCCCCCCTAACGAGTGTCCTGATATGACACTAAACAATCTGATGGTGGGGTTCCAGCAATGCTGGAGCTTTGGGGAATGCGGAGTACCCCTTCATTGCCATTGCTCCCAGGTCCACTCTGGCCCGGAGTGGTAGCACCTGATAAGGGTCCTATCTATGGGTTAAATAGAATTAACAGCATACTTATGCTAAAATGAATTGTTTGAGTAAAACTGAATAGTTTGAAATAGAAATGACTTTTACAATTGAACCGTACTTACATTTAAACTGCATGCTTATGCTTAACTGAATTATTTGAAATAGAACTGTTTTTCGACATTAAAACTGTATTTACACTTAACCGAATTGTTACATACAACTGCTTGAATAGTTAGAAATGGAAACGTTTTTGACCATTAAACTGTGTACTTATGCTAAACTGAATTGTTTTAAATAGAACAGATTATTTACATAAAAATGGATTTGGCGTTAAATAACCAACAAAGGTTGATATGCCATAAAACCCAACAAACCAACCAAACCATCAGATTGTTTAGAGGTGCCCGTGGTGTAATGGTTATCGTCACAGGATATGGACACGGCGATACGAGTTCTATTCCTGGACAAGACTGATTTGCATTTCACATAGCACTAATACCCTTGGGCAAGGTATGAATCCAATTATTCTCCCTCCAGCTATGGGTAAATAGTAGGGCAGACTAGGTTCTTCAGCCTTGGTGAGGCAACTAGTCTAGGAGAAGGAAAACTCTGAATTCAAACCTGCTAAACTCCGCTTAAAAAAATTGACTTTGTGTCATATCCTGCCCGAGCGGAGGGGTTGGGTAAATAGGACCATCAGATTGTTTAGTGTCATATCCAAAACTCTCGTTGGGAAAGTCTTACCGCTCTGCAAAGATGCAGTCGGTGTATTCTACAGTCCCTGCTGATTGGGCTATCATTTTTTATACATTATACATCCTATTTGACATACGTTTATACGAGAGTAATTCAATAAATAAATAGTTTTTTAAAAAAAAAAAAAAAAAAAGAATATTTATTTTTCAGAATTTGTTTCTATTAATGGAAAGTCTACTTTGAGGAGACTCAATTCATAGCAAAAATTATTCTAATCTCGCAGAAAATTTACATCAAATCAGAAAGCTCCTGACTTAAACAGAGGTCTCTTCTCACTCCTCAGTGACTGAAAAGTGCAACCATGTGACATTTATAGAAATATAATAGAAGAATGTATACAGAGAAGTATGCTTTATTTTTTTTTTTTTTTTTATTTATTTTTTATTTTTGATTATATAAATGGGATAAACATGGCTTTGTCACTACGAACCTATGTCAAAAAGTCAGTTCGTTGAGTTGAAATACTCTGACTCTCTGGTTAAGAAAAGGTTCTGGGAGCAGCGTTTAATGAAGAGTATACTGACTTTCTGGGACATAAAAGGACTTTTCATAATAATTTCCCTGAAAAATTTGCCACTGTAAATTCTGCTTTCTCTTACCAGGTCTTTTGGCAAAATCCACCTGATTTATTTAATGACCCTCGTATATTACATTCAGTAGAAATCTGGGAGCAGGTAATGAAATTATTGAAGTATGAGGAAGTATATCTCTTCGGATCAAAATTGATCACAATTAACTTTGTAGTTGATCGACCGTACCTTTTTACTCTAAGGTTTTTTCTGGAATATTTTTTTTGCATGTCAAAATTCAAATGTATATTTGTGTATGTATTTTTCCAACTTCTCCCCCCTCAGACATGGTGTGGCACACGGACATTTTTTTAAAAAAAAGTAGATTGAAGCTGGTTTTAAATTCAGTTTTCTTCCAGACTGACTAACTAGCCAAAGTAATAAAAAAACCAGTCTACCCTATTTATATTTGTGAGGAACTGTGGAATCGTTGAGAGCGTTAAGAGCGAGTTCGAACTCTAGTTGCGCTATTTTGAACAAATACCCTTGGGAAAGGTATTAACCCCTGTATCCTCCCATTTATGGGTTAAATAGTACCACTAATACCATTCTAGAAGGATGAATTTAGTATTAAATAACCCAAGAAGGTTGATATGCCATTAAACAAATAAACTTACCTAATTTACCTGTTGGTGAAATTTCGTAAGTATCGGAGCCACAGAAAATAATATCAGATTAAAAAAATGATAACTGAAGGTACAGATGAAAGTTATCAGTGGTTGAAGTAGTTGTATTCCCTTCAGTGCCAGGCAATTGTGCTCGTATTAGAATAGTTAGGCTTTGAAAAACCGATTATGAAAACGTTTGCATCTGAAAATCTCGCCCAAAATTTTCAATTTGTCTTGTTGATCATATGCCTGGCTTGAAATTTTTTCGTAACAATTTTTTTTTTTTTTTTTTGCATTCTTATTTCGCTAAAGATATTTCCTTTTCTGTATTCATTTATATCCATTTTTTTACGAAAGGGAGATCTGGTAATGGTCGCCAAATTACCAAAAGCTTTTCAAGACTAATTTGACCAATTCTCGTTCAAATGATCTAAAATTTTAGCATGTTTCAAAACAGCTCAAAATTCAATGTTAATTTTTATTTCTTTGCATAAGTAGTACTTTTATGCGTAGAAAAGAAAAGCAATTAAAAAATTAAACAAAGTTTTGAGTTGTTTCTTTGCATGCGGATATGATTTGAGATCATTTGAGCAAGATTTTGCTAAAGTTATTAGATTACGAAATGATATGAATCGTTCTGAAACACAAACACACACACACACACACATATATATATATATATATATATATATATATATATATATATATTGAAATGAAGAAAGTCGAAAAACAGAACAATCAAAATAGGTGGTGTTATGGTTATTCTTGTGGGAAATGGACTCGGAGACGAGTTCAAATTCTGGACGAGGCTGTTAGCATTTCCCATAGTGCTAATAATCTCGGGAAAAGTATGAATTCCAACTATTTTCCTTCCAGTAATGGGTAGGACGGACTAGACTCCTTAAATTTGGCATGTCAATCGGTCTAGGAGAAAGAAACCTCTGACTTCTAAACTGCTAAGCTCAGCTTAAAATTGACCCTGTGTAGCATCCTGTTCGTGGAGAGGTGTTGGGTATATTATCATGTTGTTCGATATTCATTATTACTTTTAATTATGTTTACTTGGTGCGTTACAGCCGCATATTTGAAGTGATATGTTTGATTGTAATTATAAATATCAAGTCGTATCAAAAATATTTTCGTATCTATTTTTTTCAAATTCTTACTTCAAAATCTACTGTGCAGCATATGACCCTCGACTCCATTTAATTGTGAGGCTCTACTTTTGAAGATCTGTGGAATGAGTAGTCATTTCTTCGTTACCATTAATTCCAGATATTCTCTCACCCGGAGTGGTAGTCTCTGTTAGCGTTCTATCTGAGGGGAGTTATCGTGGTTTAGCGGCTTATGTGATGGACCGTGACATCCTACTTGGCGAGTTTGAAATCAAGTCAGTGTTGCCGTCACTTTTGCACTAATACCCATAGGAGAGTTATAAATGCCTTTGTTCACCCCAGCTCTGTGTTAAATAGTACCATTACCGTTCTTTTACCTGGATGGCTTTGACATTAAATAATCAACTTAGGTTGATATGCCATTAAACAAAGAAACCAACCCAAAATGGATCTAGATCTACATTTACGCATGACATACGAAAACACTGGACAGCTGATGAGACCTAATAAGGTCGAAACAGCTGTCCATTGTTTCCGTATTTCGTGCGTAAGTGTTCGTCGGTTTTTCTGGTCATGGTAATTCAATTCACAACAAAATGGATGTCTGAAAATTTCAAGTATTAGATAGGAACACCTGAAACCATGTAAATGTGTGCAAATTACTTGCATTAGATTATGAATGATTGATTTTAATGGCATAGCAAAGCGTGTAAGGTAATGTCAAGAGGTTAGGAAAGAATTTTAGATTCACGTTCTCAGTTTATACATTGTTTTATAGCGTCAATTATGCCGATCAAATATGTCTAATTGACCCATAGTTTGAACCCTAACAGGTACTATCACTCCGGGCTCAGATCTTAAGTAGTAGAGCTTCACCACTAAAGTTTAGTGTCCTGCCAAGGTCATTTATTTTGTGAGAGGTGAATTCGTACCCCTCTGTTCAGGGATACTGTCAGCGTATTGTAAACTTCGTCAACAGAGAAATTGTTTTTTATAAGAACACTTAAAATATATATAACTGTGCAAATTATATGAATTAAGATTTGTACCTTAAGGTTGTCATTATTTTTGGCAATCCTATTCTTGCCCGCCCAGTCGGCTGGGGCTGTAGAGTACACCGACTGTATCTCTGCTGAGGGGGTAAGAACCCCCACCCACCCAACTAGTGTCCTAGGTATGACATTAAACCATCTGATGGCAAGGCTCCAGCCTAGGTGCTTGGGGAAACGTGTATTATCTCTTTGTCGCTATTACTCTCAGGTCCACTCTGGCCCACATTAGTAGCACCTGATAGCATCATAACTATGTGCAAACAAATGACTGGTTTTAAATTGTGACAGTTATATAGCAATACTTGAAACCATTTAACTGTGCACCTAAAGAGCTCAGACTCGTTTAAGAATGTTATCGACAAAATGTGTTCACAAACCATATATATATATATGTGTGTGTGTGTGGTTTGTGAACACATTTTATTGTACACAGTTAAATGGTTTCAAGTATTACTATATAACTGTCAAAATTTAACAGATTATTTAATGCTAAATCCTGTTATATACAATGGTAGATATACCATAAAACCAAACGAAACCAATTGTTCCTCGAAATACTTGAAACTATATTTAAATAACAAATCATTTGCATTAGATAGGAATACTTGAAAACATTACTGTGAGAGGACTCTTTCGATTAAGAATAGTTATCTGAAGCCATGATTGTTACAAATGGTAAACATTACTTCCTTCAAACTATATAATTGATTGCAAAAAAAAAAAATGACTTTGGCTTTGAATAACCCAACAAGAGTTGACATACCTTAAAATTAACTGGCCGAACTTATTTCATAAACACATCTAATGACTATAGCTTCCGTATGTTACTTTTGTAATGATGTACTTCCCATGAATAAATTCATATCTACCATGTCTTTTTATAGAATGTTAATTTTCTTCTAAATCAAAGATAGCAGGATTTTTATTTCTTGTGTAAAATTATACAATCAAAACGGATTGTATTAGTAATTATCTATTGTCGAACTCTACAACAGTAATACTGTATCTAAATATAAAGCTGAATAAATATATGTAAGAGGTATACTTATTTTTGAACTGCGCAAATTCATATATTTGGTTATAGTTTTAGTGTAGTAGTTTTGGTTATAAAAGAACAATATGTACAAAGTATTTTATTGGATAATTTCCCCGAGAAATACAATCCGGGTAGCTTTGAATTATGAACAGTTATATTAGCTTTCGCGTAATTATGGGCGATTCTTGACCTATATACGTATTTTTGAAATAACAACCAAAAAAAAAAAAAAACCAAAAAATTTCCCACCATCTGATGAATTGGTGACATATGAAGATGGTAATTTTCTTTCCCTCCAGATGATTACATGGAACTAGTATTAATACGACTACCAAGGAGAGGGTTGGGGAAGCACGTTTATCTTTGTGTGTGTGTGAATCCTGTTCTGATACAAGTTTGTTTCAGATGTTAAATAGCGGACTATTAATATTCTGGCAATTTTGAGGTATTATTTTAGAATGAACTTCAAAGCCCCTGAAGCTGCTCGTAGAAATCAGGAAAGAAATAAAACTATTTCACCATCCTACTTAAAATGTGTTTTAAGGTTTTGAAGATTGTGTCTTGTAAGATGAAATGTAGTCCAGAACTGTAGGATCATCAGTTGTCAATCAATAAACTTTAAAACACAAAATAGAGGAAAATCCAACGACCAGCATTCATCAACTCTTTTGTAAGAGTTCTGATTAACAAAATATACCAAACATAGTGACCCAGTTATCAATTATCATTATCAATAATAATTCCTTCCCCACGATTAGAGTTTTGCAAAAAGCAAACGTTATATATCAATTTAAATGTCAATTATGAGATTATATCTCTGAAAACAAAAATAATTACGTTGATTTAACTTCAACTACTTTGTCTTGGAGACTCACCATGCATGTTTTCGATACCTGCTTAATAACCGAACATCTAAAAAATATTCTGTCCTATAACTGAATTTGGGGAAATTATTTACCGATAACACAATATTAGAAGAGCAAAATAGCAAAGAAAGATTGCAGATTCCTGAAGCACCCCACACATTAAAAATAAACATCCTAACCTCAGTAGATTAGCCAAGTCAGCTAGGGCTGAAGAATACACCAACGGCATCTTTGTAGAGGGGTAAGACCACTCCTCTTGAGTGTCCTGTAATGACACAAAACAATCTGATGGTGCGGCTCCAGTAATACTGGCGCGGATAGGTAGCACCTGACAGGGTCCTATCTATAGGTCAAATAGAACTAGACTACTTATGCTAAAATGAATTGTTTGAAATAGACCTGTTTTGTCATTTAAACTGTATACTTATGCCAAACTGAATAGATTGAAGTAGAACTGTTTGTATGAATAAAAAATGAATTTAGCATTAAATAACCTACAATAGTTGATATGCCATAAAAGCAAACCATACAGCAGTGAATAAGCTTAAAAACATACAAGAATTCTCATGAAGTTTCTCACGAACTCTCCGGTGGTAAAATATACATATATATTTTTTTAGTATACATACTAATAAAAGTAATAAAGATAATATATTGAGTTTTATTTTTGCTTTGTTTTTGTTACTGGATGATTTCCATCGTAGGAAATGAACTCTACGATCAAGGTTCAAATACTGTTGGCGTCTCATTATGTGTTAATGTCCATGTGAATAGAGTAAATCTTCCCTCTCCATTATAATCATCATCAAGGCGTATAGACATCACAAAATGCCTTGACTCTCTCTCGCTCACTATCTCTATCGGCAATTTCACTTGGTAAGTCCTCTAGACGTCATCTTGTGTCGGCATAGAGATGATGAATGTAAATCTTTGCTGGTCGGCTTATACGGATGTGTCTAATAGTTGGAGTACATAGGAGAGCGTCGCTTATGTGTTCGTCCTTCATTTCCCAGCAATACTTGGCATGTCTTTCTTATGAGGACTGTTTGCAAGAGGGGCGGCTAAGTAACATTACAATTGCTTTGTGGGGTGCTGCATAGTGAATTTGTTCAAAACAGCCTGCAGCATCCTTGAATTCTCATCTAGCGTTTTCTCATCTCTAACAGCAATTTCATTCGCCAAGCTATGGGTAAATAGGAGGGCAAACTGAGATCTTTAATTTTGGTACGGTAACCGGTCTAGGAGAAGGAAAACTTTGAATTAAAAACTGCTTTACTCCGCTTCAGTGTTAACCATTGTCTCCCATCTGGTCCCTGGTGAAAGTGTTGGGTTGATAAATACTGTAAAGTCAACGGATTGCAGTAGCTAGAGTTTTAAATATTACTTTCGACCTTTTTTTTTTTTCTAAATTCACACTGTACTGTTGTGACATATTCGCTCAAAGTAAATACGCATGCGCAGCAAGGAAAGAAAGAAAGAAGGAAGGTGAGGTGATTAGTTGTAAATTCATTTGTTTTCGGCTGTCGCCGCGGGTGTAGACATTAGACAGGTATTAAATGGGCCTGAACGTAATTTTGTAATCTAATGATAGATTACTTGTTTTGAGAGCCAGATGATTAAAGTGTCGCTTGAGTGCGTCATTATTCTCACGGAAAAATACAAGAAAAAAAAACATGAAGCAGACAGACAACCCGCCATACTATAAGGTTTAATCACTCATCACCAAAAATAGCGCTTGAGTAATTGCTACAAAATGGTCCTTACTCATTGTTGCTATTTCGGGCTTGGCTTAGTGGTTAAAGAAAATAAATTATCACTAAAGTGTCGGAGTTTAGGTTCAAAATACTTGTGACAAAATACAAGATAACTTACATCCGTATTACAACCCTTATGAAAGAAAAATCTTATGACTGGAGCATAGAATGAATTTTGAAAGTGAAAATAATACTCAGTATGCGATAATTAGCTTTAAAATCCTACAAGCTACGCACCACAAACAGCAGCTGTATGGACTCTTACCGCCTATCTAAAAAATCATTCAAGCAAGACATGTTTGGTACTACTGGAGAAGGACGAATTCATGAGCTACATTAATTTTTTAATCGATGCGCCAGTGTTGGCCATCCAACAAGGACTTGCATACATCTGCTTTGTGCGGACACTGGATGCAGTCTACAGGACCTACTAGGAACGTTGGCCGATGGGGACGGATGGCGAAACTATCCGGAAACTTCATTTTATCAGCACGACCAGAGGATAATTATCTCTGTAAATAGAACACTCCCTGGCTTTCATTCGCTGACTTTTACTTTTAGGGATTGCCTCAACATGTCATGGCATCGGTGAATTGATATTCTCTTTCATGTAAAACTTGCCTAAAATGGCAATGGCCCACACCTCATAGGTCTCACTTATATTTCTTAATGTTATTAGTTTGATCTTTACTGGGTGCACAGAAAAATGAAATGATCTAAAACTCATTAAAATAACTATAGTCTCACAGAGCAATGATGAGGGTCCAGTAATGTTGGAACTTTCGGGAATGTGGAGAACCCTTTCATTGCAACGCTCCAAGATAAATACTAGCCTGGAGTGTTAGCACTTGACTAGGGTTCTATCTGTTGATGAAATAGAACTGTTTGACATTAAAACCGAGTGCAAGCAAATGACTTTTGCTAAATTGAATAGTTTGAAATAGAATTGTTTGATCGTTTAACTGTGTTTAAAAAAAACCGTTTAATTGAATTGTTAGCGGTACATATTAATACTTAGAACCATTTTAACTTTGTTGACACATGCTAAATTGAATTGTTAGAAATACAACTGTTTGATCATTTAACTGTGTGTATCTATAAAATGTGTTTGCAAATTATATATTATACATGAAATAACAGGATTTGGCAATGAATAACCTACAATAGTTCGTATGCCATAAAACTAAACCATATATATCACAAATCTGTCCGTGTCGTTCATCACTTCTGGTAGGTCCTCCACACTGCATCAAGTTTCTGAACAGATCTGATGTAATGAAGTTCTTACTGGACGGTCAACACTTGCGAATCCATTTGTGGCCAGAGCTCAAACCTCAGCAAGTCCCTTGTTTACCTTCGTGCAGTGCAAAGCGGTTTGGGTTACAAACATGGTAATCCTTCAATGGCTGTTTTTTTTTATTCATCAATAGATACAACCATTATAGATGAGTAGCAGTAGTGTCCTGACTGAACTATTTGATCATAGTCATTGACCAATAAGGTTCCTCCGTCCATCACTGGGTGAAGAGCACTATTGACCCACCTTTTGATTTATTCACTTTGCTTCTCGTCCATCATGTTACATCATCTGTTTTCCAACGTTTATCTGACTTGTATTATACATTCCATTCTTAGAATCTGTTATTCAGTGACTAGCCGGAGCAAGATAAGTGTTTACGGAGACCACAGATTTCAATGCAAGTACCTGTACCCATTCAGAAAAATACTAGATTTATCCTCTGAATGATTGCTGTTATCTAATGTTTTTCAATAAATGATTTTGGTTCATCAAAGCTAAATATTAATTAGGTCTAACAATCATGTGTATCGTTGGCGTGATTTACTCGGGACGTGATTTTAAAATAAGTAAATATTTGTTTAATAGTCCTTTATTGTATCCGTATCACAAAAACAATGGTCCGGAAACATCTCGTTTGATTCTGCCTATTCTATTGATGAAAATTATTCTGACTAATTCTAAGCTTGATTAACTTCAAAAGTTTAGTATTTACGAGTATGTATGCTATGATTTCCAAAATGTTTTAGTGGTTGGCTGGTTGGTTTTACGACATATCAACCTTTCTTGGCTCAAGTCAATTTTTTAAAGAAATGTTATGGTTTCTATATAATAAATGATAATCATTTGTAAGTACGTAGCTTCAAGTAACTATTCTTAGTGCAAAAAATTTATACACAATTAGATTGTTTCAAGCAAACATTCTTAGCAAAAAAATTTTCCCACATTTATATGGTTTCAAGTATTCCAACCAAATACTATCTATTCAGAGTTGAATTACTTCAAGTAGTCATTCCTATTAAATAATTTGTTTGCACACAGTTATATGGTTTCAAGGAGTCCTAATACAAATAATTTATAGACAATTACATGAATTTAACAATGATAATCGGAGCGCTTGGAAAGATTCCCAAAGAAGTAAAAATCTGAGGAAGAATTGTCTGTCCAGATAGCAGTAACGCTGAGATTGACACAAATGCTTAGTCTTGGAGAACAAAGACTTTCGTTCTCTCAAACTCCTGAGAAGAATCATCAGTGGCTAAGGGTGTGGAAAAACTAGCAAGGAGTAAAATGATTTTTCACACAGTATCAGGTATCAAGTATACCTAATAGAAATGATTTTCAAAACGATCTATTTTACTTATAGATAAGGCATTTTAGATTTTACTTATAGACAAGAGCTACTGCTACATGCTAGAGTGGACATGGCAGTAATGGCAATGTTGGAGTACATCACATTTCTCATTGCTACAGAAATCGAGAATAAAAAAAGTATGCAGTTTAGTGTCATACTTAGGGCACTTATTTTCTTGTTGTGGGTCTTACACTTTTGCAAGAGGTACCGTGGACTTATTTTGAGTCCCACTGACAGGGCTAGAATATTTTGATCATATCTTGGGTAAAAATATTAATAGCTCTAGGTTATTCCTCAGAAGAAGAGTGATACTGCTAATTTTGATCAAATCAAAAAATTGTCTAGGGAATATGAAACTTGGTCGCAAGAAGATTTGCTTCTCTGCAGTTTATGCAGCCTGTTTGGATAATTTTTATTTCCGACATTGCCATTTAGGGTTAGATATCCTGTGAACTATTTGGGTTTCTGTCATAACAGTGGTCCATGATGATATCCTTGTTTCTATTAAGGAAGAAGTGAAAGTGTTGCATATTGACCTCCGACCCGTCCAAGCTGTCAAAATAGGAAAGGCACCTGTGTAAATAACGGGTGCATCCTGTCGAGGAATATCAGGATATAACCTTGACTGTCGACAGGTTGAATTGAGTGGGCGTAAATCAATAATATAACTCTGTGCACAGGAAGATCGAGTTAGTTGGAGATAAAATGTTGTAGAGAGAACCAGCACTCAGCAGAGGTGTCCCTCAGGACCCCCGATTGAGCAGTTGAGTTCAAAGCCTCAGATTAGTTGGAGAGAAGATGCTGGAATGAGGACCATGTCCCAGAGAGGCTGAGCCTCCAGGCCCCCAGTTGGGCAGCCCAGGAGAACGAGAAAGAAACGCTGTTATAGCCATAAAAGTGGGGGTCAATATGTTGCAGTTCTGTTCTGTCTCCAACTCACCTCTCCCACAGTAAAACCTTTAGTAACCCTTTCGAACCCTTTCAAATAAAGTGAGAGGTATATTTTTCGAAAGAACTGTGTCCGCTCGTCTTTATTGTGTTGAATATGTTTTTGCGTGTATATGTGTATGTATAGTGGTCATGGCTATACAACAAAAGATTCTAATTAACATTTCCTAGTTCTCTCTAACATATCGAGAATTTTGACTGATTTGAAAAATATTCACTGAGTATGAAGACCCAACAATATCATTCAATTGCAGATTGGGCTGTAAATTGCTTTATTCTCTTAGTTAAAACATTTCAACTCTATTGGTTTTTTAAAAATCTTAGGAGTAGCGTCCTCCCCTACACATTGGTGTAGTAGCTATCGAAAAGGGAGCCTTCGGGTTACCCTCGACTATGGTCGCCAACTTTACTTTTACTTTTACGGTTATATATATATATATATATATATATATATATATATATATATATATATATATATATATATACCAACATAATGAAGACCAGTCGTCTGGGGCAGTAGAATACGCTGACTACAGCTCTACAGGGGGAGGTAAGACTGCCCCAATGAGTGTCTTGGATATGACACTAAACTCCATCTCATGGTTAGGGAGTACCTCGTCATTGCCATTACAGCCATGTCCACTCTAGCTTGGAGTTGTAGCGCGTGTTAGGAGCGCATCAATGGATCAAATAGAACTATTTAATTATTTAGTATACTTGAAACCATTTAACTGTGTGCAGGCAATAAATCGCATTACTTAAAACCATTGAACAGTGTGCAAGCAAATGGGCTTGGTTTCGTTAGAAAATAATACCTACTGTCACGTGATAGCTCACGGAGACGAAGAGGTAGGAATGATACTATCCTCCCGTGTTGCTATTAGCGCTTTCTAGCAGTCAAAAAGTGACCGTTAAGAGAGAATGTGGGTCACGCAGGATAGACCAGATGTTCACACTTAAGTGACCTCAGGTCGCCGGACATCGGAAGGGGAAAGAGAGAGAAGCCAAATGATTGGCTGGGACCCCAAAACGGAAGTGGGGTTCCCTTCCCCTCAGCGGAAGTAAATAGGAAAAAAGGGAGTTTTTGAGCAAGGCTCGTGGCAGACGGACGATAGCCATTTCACTCCGGGCTAAAGACAAAAGACTAACTGAGACACGAAGGACTCCAAAATCCTTCAAGCCAGTACTAAAAACAGAACAAAGTCTAGTAGCCGGTGAAAGAAGAAAATTCTCCAGTGGAACCCCGTCAAAAAAATAAGATAAGTAACTTTGGGACATTTTTCCTTTACATCCAAATTTTGTTTACCACTCTCTCTCTCTCTCTCTCTCTCAATTTGAAAAAGGATAAAAGCCAAGAAAAGACATTCATATTCATGGACTATCCAATTATATGTTTTGAAACTCCGAACGTATATATATATATATATATATATATATATATATATATATATATATATATATATATAAGTAGTAAAGGCTTTTATGTATTTTCGTTTTACCATTGGTCTGTTGTTGCTTCATGCTTTCTTTCCAGCTTCTATTCGCCTTATGTTATCTTGTTTAGAAATGTCCTATTAATTCCTAAAGTATCATACGGGAAACCGGAGTTGCCGACTACAACAATATTAATATTATTACGACAAAAACCTATAGGCTCAACTCTTCCATTATCTCGGGGAAGGAAGAAAGCTGCCTGGTGGGTGTGTGATAGTGTGAAATTTGGAACCCCTTGCCAGCGGCGGTCAGTCTGGTCCTAAATTATTCCCTCACGTAATATGCCAGTTCTTATCTGCCTGAGAGAAGAACTCTGAACAGGACTTATTTCTGTAGGGGATCAAGTGCCAACCTGCCCCGTCTTCACACGTGCGAAAATGAAGTCCCGTCTTGGGATTATAGTCGATTTCGCGTCACACCTACAAACTATTCACTAACAAATCATGTATATACTATATATAAACAGAATTTGGCATTAAATAATCCACAAGGGTTGACATGCTATAAACACAAGCAAACTAAACCAACATAATGAGAATATTCTCTCTCTATGTATCTATCTATTTATCATATATATATGAGAGAGAGAAAGATGACACAGAGACTTAAGGATGAATGCATCACTTAGCAAGTAAGTACGGCTTTTATGATACAATAGAATCCCTTTTAACTCGAGTCTGCTATCAAACGCACTTTCTAAGGATCGTTATAACATTCCGACTCCAAAAGAAAAGAATTCCAATCTAATAAAAGACATAAAAATTCAAAAACAGAACTGAAATTTTCATTTTTATATTTTTTCTTTTTTTTTCTTCAAATAAAAAATGTAATAATCACTATTATTTTGTTTACTAAGTTTTTAAAATTGGTTTTGAAATATATTTTCATTAGAAATAAGTACTTAGAGAATACAATACCAGGAATCAATGTAAATATTTCGAGAAAAATTAACAATTGTGAAAGAGCCAATTATATATATATATATTTTTTTTTTTTCACTAATTTCAAATGCAGAGTTTTTTAGTATGGATTTTATTTTTTCCTTTACAGCTAAAGACAATGTTACGTAGGTAAAAGTAGACAATAAACTGTGGTAAATGTGTGAGTGTGTCTTTATTTTTTTAACTATTTTGAATATGGCTATTCAAGTTGTACCTTAGTCGATCTGATGCTGATTTTATAAAATTCGTTTCTGAATAGTCGTAAATTTCAAAATACTCGTTCTGATACGTTGTGGTTTAATCATTACATTATAGATGAAAGATACCAAATGAAAATATAGATATTGATGTACTTCCAAAAACCTGCTTCAAATATTTTAAAAAGAGGCAGAATAATGAACATAATTGACATAGCAAGATTATTTTTTTCACATTTCTATTCTCACTTGAGTAAGATTATCTTCGTACGAGGGGAAAACATTAGTTGAATTTTTTTTCTTTTTTTTTTTTTGGTTTACAGGGGGTATCTTTTTTTTTTCTTTTTACGAATTTCATTTTGTTAACACATTGTGGAACATCAGTTTGATTTGTTTGTTTAATGGCATATCAGTCTTTGTTGGTTATTTAATACCAAAACCATTATTATAGAAGAACGGTTGTGGTACTATTTGACCCATATCTGAGGTGGGGACAAAGGGAATTCATACATTCCCGAAGCGTATTCGTCCGAAAGTGAACGTAGTAGCGCGACTAGAATTCGAAATCGCTTACTTCGCCAGCTTGTTAACCACTACGCCACAGGAAATCCTTCTACTCAAAATAAAAAAAATATTTCATTAAATAAAATTAGCAATAAACATCGTTTTCTTTATTGTACTTAGTTTGATTGTTATGATTTTTAGCAAAAATCATGGAAACTTCACGTATCTTTTCAGTTTAACATTAAATTGTTTTGATTTTTAACGTCATATCAACCTATCAAGGGTTATTTCTTGCCTTGGGGTTGGGTTATGTAAATACATACATTGACCTGATACTCATTTTCTACGATTCTTGGTCTTTTTTAAAAATAAGTTTGTGTTCTTTTATTTCCAAAGCAAAGCCGTTGCAATATCATCTTATATTCTTTCTGTTCGCATCCGAATAGAATATTTTTCTCAAAGAATCTTCTGATGAATCGCTAAGCAATCCATTAAATCTTTGAAAAGTGTCTCATCCATTCACGAAGGTTTTTGCTCTTATCTTTAAATTTCAAGAACTTTAAAGATATTAATCATCTTTTGCAAGACAGTTCTTGACCCAAAATACCATTTTAATTACAAAATATTGTGATGAAAATACCATATAAATTATCCGAGACTGTTTATGGTAAGTATATTCTTATTTGCCGAAAGTCTATACTTTGTTTTGGTTTCTTTTTTGATATCATATTAACCTTTTTGGCTTATTTAATGGCAAAGCCATCATTGTAGAAAAACAGTTGTGGTACTGATTAAGCCATAGCTGGGAAATAAGAGGGTTCATACTTTTCCAAATCGTATTAGTTTGGTTTAATGGCATATCAACCATTGTAGGTTATTTAATGCCAAAACCGGTTTATCATATATTTTAGATATGGATGATTTATAAACATAAGTCAACAAACTTAAATAGCTCCGAGTATTGCTATGTATCACTAACAAGTCAATTTCCACTCTACATTTGTTTGCACACAGTTTAAATGTCAAACTTCTACCCGACTCATAGTTTGGATCCTGTGAGGTGCTACCACATGGGGACAAAGTGAACCTGGGAGCAATGGCAATGAATGGGTGCACCGCATTCCTCAAAGCTCCAGCATTACTAGAGCCTCAGCATAAGATTGTGTTATATAATAGCCGGGGGATTTCGGTTCATGCCTTTGAGTTTAGTTAGGCTGAGAACCTTTCGGCTGAGCACATGGGTTAGTTGGGTGCAACATTGAGGCAGGTATTAACGCGGGCACACACGGTGTCGCTCAGATGTCACAATACTCCGAGACAAAACGGGTGACAGGGTGCAGGTGACGTCACGCACCGGAAGCGCGTGAAGGTTTGTGTGAGAATCTGAAGAAAGTCAGAGAGTTGAGATTAGACATTGGACGAAGACGGTCGACTTTTGGAGCTCGCAGACGCGAGGCGAACTTGCGCCCTATGAGGGCCGCTCGAGATGGAGGCCAAATGAATAAGACAGCATAGAAGATTATCTCTCTCCTCCTTGTGTCGAAACCTTTAACTCAAAGTTAATAAAAAGGTTTCGTACCTGAACAAGAAGTCGTTACGTATTTTCGAATTTCGAGATTCTTATGTTCTATCGTTATGAACATTATATGTCCATTTCGCACATAGCGTTAATTATGAATATGGTACAATTGTTTTGTGTCATATCTTGGACACTCGTTGGGGGAAAGGTCTTTGCCCTCTGCAGAGATGCAGTCGATGTATTCTACAGTCCCAAACCACTGGGCTGTCTAAATGATATTCATCGGGAAGTGAATGTAATAGCGCGACTGAAATTCGAACTCGATGACTACGATATCATCGTTCAGCACGTTAACCACGGAAACTGGTGAAATTTATTATTGCTGAAGGCGTTTGCAGAGATTTTCTCACCACTAACGGGACATTAGTGTGCAGTAACTTTATTTTTTAAGTTCAAAATATTACTTGCAACATATGTAGGTAGGTTATTACACATCATACTTTAGAATAATTATTCATAGTGGCAAGAAGCAGAGACAATTACTGATGCAGTCTAGGCAGATGATCTAATGCTTCTTGGAAAAACACCAGCTCAAGCCGAATCTCTGCTATATAGCCAGGAGCCAAAAGCAAGAAGCACTAGTCTCTACGTGAACTAAGATAAAAGTTTGTGCGTTTTAACCATGATGGCTATATCTCCTCATCAGTCAAGCCTCTGAAATTAGACTTTATATATTTTGATAGCAAATTCTCATTTACTGAAAGTGGTGTCACTCGGTGCATAGATAAAGCATGGACTGCTATTGCCATGTTCTCCACTGTATAGATCTCTAATTTATCTGATACAATAAAACGAGAGTCCTCAGCTGCAGCAATGTTTGTCATACTGTATGGTTGCACCATGCGAACTCTAATGAAACGGTTAGAGAAAAAACACTATATGGGATCGATAGAAATATTCTGAACAAGTATGCAAGCAGCACTCTACAAAACCTTAGTTATACGGCCACTTGCCTCCTATTTTTTAAACCATCCAAGTAACACGAAGAAAACATGCATGGATACAGTTGGGGAAGCAAGGACGAACTCATAAGTCGTTATATATTTACCCTCGACCGAGCCGTCAATCAAGAGATGCACCGGTGTAAATAAGCGGAGGAACAGCGGAAGCAGGTGGTCGTGAAACAATTATATAACCAGGTGCCATAGACGGCTTGGGTCAGTTGCAGTTGGAGTCAGTTGGAGACAAGATGTCCGCGTGAGAACCAGCGGCAGACAGAGGGCTTTGGGCCCTCATTAACCCACGGTTGAGCAACCCAGCCAAGATAAGAAAGAAATGCTCCTATGACCAGAGGAACTTGGAGTCAATATGTAGCGGTCTGTCCCTGTCTCCAATTCCCCTCTCACACACAACCAACATCAACCCTTTCGAGAATAAAGTGTGAGAGATATATTTTTATAAAGAAGTGTGTTCGGTGTTCGTTTGTTCATTGAAGTTCGTCATTATTGTTGACTATGATTCCGCATATATTTGTATTATGTATATGTATGTGGCTATACAACAAAATGACGTTCTCGTATGGACACACCTGTGTCAATCTACCGGCAAAAACTTACTTTCATCGGCTTTGTGTGGACGCTGGATCCTGTCTAGATGACTTACCTAGTAATGGTCTATTGAGACCGATAGCGAGAGACCGATGCTGACGATATACATAAAGATCCATATTTCCTTTTAATTCGCTTATATTTGACAATTTTCTTCATAAAATAACAAAACTACAATTAATTATGAGGAAAATTCATTGATAAATAATACGATAGAAGTTAAAATAGATTTTTTGATGGATTTCAGAGATTCTATACATATAATACTGGTTGGGGTAGAAGTTATAGTATTCCTTTGACAAAATCCCAATTGTTTCCTACTAAATACATATTTATTTTCTATTGATAATGATTTCAATATTACCTCTATCTTACACTCTACAAAAGTTTAAAGATTTTTTGCTATTTTCCTGTGATGGAATAAATTATAATCCCAGAACATCATTGGCCCAGTGAGTAGAGTGTTCTCCAGTGGTCCAGGAGACCTGGGTTTAATACCAGTTCGCATCATACCAAAGACTTTAAAAATGGTACTTGATACCTCCTTGCTTAACACTCAGCAATATAAGGTACGTATCAAGAGTAAAGTGGAGCAATCCAGGGAAAGGAGTAGCGCCTTCACCTACACCTCGGTGTAGTAGCTATTGAAAAGGGACCCTTCTGGTCACCCTCGACTACGGTCGCCAACTTTACTTTTACTTGACAACTATATATAAGCTGTGATGACAGTATGGATTCCATTGATACACACATAACTCTCTCTCTCTCTCGCAATTCATCCTTATTGGCAAGTCTTCTAGATCGCATTCCGTGTTCACAAAAATCTCGCAAACCCAAAATCTTGCTAATCGGCCAAGACTGGTGAGTCTCTAGGAGAACGTCATTTATGAGTCCATCGTTTTTTCTTCTGCAGTGCACGGCATGTGTTGTTAGTCTTAGATGTTTTTGTGATTGGAAATAAGTGGCTGGATAATTGCTGTTTTAGTGTGCTGCTTCAAGAATTTTTTCTTTTGAATTCTGTGTATATATATATCTCAAACTCGTAAAAAATGAGTTGAGTTTTTATCCTGTTTTACACCTTTAAAATATTTTTGATACTTAAAATATATTGTGATATTGCTCTGTATTTTTCTGCATGGAGCATTATAAAGATTTTATGAATTAAAGACTCTTTTACCGTTGAATTCTAACCATGTATATTTGTGTATACATATATTCACACACACGAGGATTGTTCGATAAATAATGTGAATTTTTGCCAAAGGAGTTGCTAATTGAAAGTGCACGTTAGGGTTGAACTTTTTTCAAGGAAATCAATAATGATGGGTCCTTCCACGTCCCAAAACATTGCCTACATGACCTTTACTATTCGCTGCGCACGGAATGTTTTCTTTATGGGATAGTCAGTAAGTTTTTGATTATGGTTAGTTATAGCAAACTCATTCGTTAACATCTTTTTAATTAAAACATGCTTTTCAGCACACATCATACATTCTTCTGTAAATCTTATTCACTTTTGGTGGTTGAAAAGTACAAACTATCCTGGCAAACCTCTGTTCGCCAGGGGGCTCTCTGCTTTACCGTAACTATGTATAGCCTCAAAACACATTTTTATGAGATTAAAATAGTTTTTGCCATAAACTAATTCTAATCAATGCAGAATTTACTGTTATGGAAAAAAGTTCCACCTTATTTACACCAGTTTTCCTACTAAAACCAGATAACCTCCTCTACCTTATTTAAACCATTGCTGGATTATTTCATCCTTCTAATTAAGTCACGACGGCTAAACGGAGTTCCCTGAATCTCTCACACTATCCATCCCTATTATTACTCCTCACAGGTCTTCTAGACTGCATCTTCATTTCATACAGAGCTGATGTAAGTAAGTCTTTGCAGCTTGGCCAAGACTGGTGTGTCCATGTGTAGAAGTCCACAAGAGAATATCGCTTATGGGTTCGTCCAAGCTTCTTCTGCAGTGCTACGCTTATCTTGTTCGTCTTAGTTGAATAGTTTGTGAGATGTGTGGCAAGTAGCCGTACAGCTGCTGTTTTTTGGGGTGTTGCTTCTAGGATTTGTTAAAAATCACGTGCAAGTGTAGTTCCTATGTAGCTTTTTGTCAATGCATTTTTTAAATATCGTTTTGCTGCATCCATATAATAGTATGGATACAGCTACAAGTCGGAAGAAATCTCGATTTTTGTTTTTTTTATTTATCGAGTAGAATAGACTTCCATATAATCGATAGCTTGTCACTAGTATTCCACTCCTTCGCTTTGCGTATGGTGACATCACTTACAGTCGATGAAATGTTACTGCTGCGGTATGTGAACTGGTCCATTAATTTTAGAGGTTTGCCACTAAGTGTGAAAATAGCGCTTTTTTGTTTAAAACACATGTTCTCTGTTTTATTAGCATTCAAGTCTAGGCTAATGTCTCCTACTGCTTGCTCTAGGCTATGCAGAAGAGATTCAGCTTAGGCTTGTGCGTTTGCTGGAAGCGCTTATTCCTATGAGTAGTCTACAGCTGTCATTTTTTTCTGCGGGATATCGTCTACTTCTTGCCTTCATCAAGTGAAACTATTTCCTTTTATTAAATCTACTGACGTTCAAAGTACGTAGTCTAGGCAGGATATAAATATGGTGCTAATATATCTCCTAGCAAGACTCCAGTGACTACGTCGAAGAAATCGGTGTGTTCACCAAATGAGAGAACCATTGTTTTTTTTGTTTTTTTGTTTTGTTTTGTAGAGCATCTTTATAGCTGTTAGTTTCTTTGGGAGACCATATGTAAGTATTATTTTCCCCATTTTCCTTGATGCCCAGTTGGCTAGGGCTGTAGAATACACCGACTACTTCTCTGTAGAAGGGTAAGGCCCCTTACTCCACGAGTGTCCTGAAAATACGCTAAAAAATCTGATGGTGAAGTTCCAGTAATGGTGGAGCTTTGGGGAATGCGGAGTACTCCTTCATTGCCATCTCTCCCAGGTCCACTCTGGTCCGATGATGTAGCACTTGATAGGATCCTATCTATGAGTCAAATAGAACTAAACTATATACTTATGATAAACTAAATTGTTTGAAATCGAACTGTTTTGACATATAACTGTTTGTAAACAAAAACTATACTTATACTAAATTGAATTGTTTGAAATTTAATTCGGCGTTTGATAACCCAAAAAGGGTTGGTAAAACAAAACAGCCAGCCAACCATTTTTCCTCTGCGTATGGAATCAAATGATTTGGAGAATTCTGAACACTGTAGTGTTGACCAGATATTCTTTGCTCGGACCTCTTCTATGATTCGACAGATTGACTGAAACTCTAAGATAGTGGAGCGATTTTTTCGAAAGCCATTCTGATTTTTTTTTTCTCATAGTTTTCTCGATTTTGAGTTGGATACGATTGAGAGTACGAGCATTATAAACCTTAGCTGTTATAGTAGTTTGTTATTCCTCAGTAGTTCCGAGGTTGACTTTCTTAGGAATGGGAAGGGTGCAACCTTTCGTCTATTTCTCTACTGTGTTTTGTTTATGGACAGCGTTACGTAATTGGAGAAGGACGTCGTCATATTTTCTTGACTTCCAAACTTTGTGGCTATTTCGTCGAGACATGAAGCATTTCTGGGGGGGGGTTGGGGGGGGAGGTTCCAATTCTGTGTCAAGTTCTTCCTCTATAAATTGTCTTAGTTTAATGTTTAGTTGGCTATTAATGATTTTTTTTAGATAGGTTTGTCTGATTTCAGGAAGGTTTTCAAGCAGAAATGTTCTTTCCACTTGAGAAGTCTTTTTTCTTGGCCGGTTGTTTTTAGTTTTGCTTTCCATGTGGTCTTTCTTCTGCTCTCTTCATTTACTGTTTACGTTCTATTAGTAATTGTTCTTCTTCGACTTTTTATCGATTTGGCTTTTTATTCTGATTTCTTTTTTTGTTATGTGATGGTTTGTTCTTCCTGGGTTTTAAGTTTCTGCGTATTGGCATTTGTGGAATATTCCTATGGACTAAGGATGCTTTTTTTTGTATTTTTGTTTTGTAGATTGATCTTGTTTTTCCTAACTACTCGTAACCCTCCTCGAACACTACATTCGACTCTTGATTTGGTTGGTATGCACTCTGCTGCTATTATTATGTGAGCAGTGACAAATCTTTCATTGGTGACTATCAGTTTCTCACCAAGTGACGTTGATTGTTTCAACACTATCCTAATCTGCGCTCACACACATACACATGTCCCAGTAAAAATAGCACATCATAATGAGAGTTTTTTGGGTTTTTTTTTTAATTTTTTATCTATTTCTAAAAAAATTTATTTTATTTTATTTTTATCTATTTATTTTTAGAGAAATTCATTTTAAATGCTTTAACTTAAAGAATATAGAAACTTAAGTTAAAATTGCAGTTTAATGATTTTGCGATGTTACTGTTTAAACTGTCATTTTCTAAAACATTCAAATTCTTGATATAAGCAGGATAATTCAGAAATGCTAATTAAATTCTTTTCGCTCCTTTCAAAACAAAAGCATCTGTATAATATCATCAATAATAAGTCAACAAAAAAAAAAACCAACCGAAAGTGGACTTTGACGTCCCAATAGACCACAAAAAACTTAAACTTGCTAGAGAACTGAAAAAAATATTGAACATGAAAGTGACAGTGATACCAATTGTAATTGGTGCGCTCGGAACAATCCCCATAGATTTGGTACGGAGACTGGAGGTCTCAGAAATAAAAGGACGAGTGGAGATCATCAAAACCACAGCATTTTTAAGATCTGCCAGAATACTGAGAAGAGTCCAGGAGACTTGAGGAGACTAGCTGTTACTCAAACTACAGTGAGAAACGATCAGCTTACGCTGGTGTGAAAAACTCGCAAAGGAGTATAAGTTTGCGAGAAGAGTTATGAAACCGAGATGATTTTATTATATTTATAAAACATTAGCGGCAATAGACAAAGAATATAGGCAGTGATTTCTCTTTATTTTTAATCGTGACTTTAGATTTTAGTTCTTTATTACTAGCCAAATTCTGCCGAAGCGGACATTTGAACAATAGAAAACTATCATTACTTTCATAGTTTGCCACAAGGCTAGAGTTTGTGACAATCGAACTCACTAACAATGGTCTTCAAGCTAACTCGCTACCCATTACATCACGTGAGTCTCTTAAACGATAGAAACTTGATCTCTTTTGGATGAAAAGCACCCACCAGCCAAAAAAAAAAAAAAAAAGATCAAAGCTAAAATACACACAGACTTGGGTTAGGTGGCACACAATTTAATCCACCCGTCAAGTATTGTAAATAGGTATTGATTTATTAAGGTTGTAATTTGATAAATTAAATTCTATATGCATGGTGTGTGTGCGCGCGCACGCAAGCGCATGTCTGGCTGCTACGCTGTTCGAATGAAATTGAAGAAAAAGACATCGGCTATTTCGGGATTGTTGCAATAGATTATCAGAGGCTTTCTATTAAAGTTTATGAAGTGTCATGATTTTCTTTGTAATGTGTCACAATTGGATATGGATGATATATGAACCTTATTAATAGCTTAAATTTGTCTGTGTGTAATATATATATATATATATATATATATTACACACAGACCCATACATGCAGATATGAATAGTATTTAGCCAGTGTTTCTTACTCTGGCACACAGACGTTAGGTTGCTTACAGGTGGTCACTCATATAAGTACTGCACAGTCTCAACGCTTCTAAATTTCAGTAGTCTTGTGGGTTTTATGCTGATGTAAAACTAAAGTAATATTGGTGACCGTAGTCGAGGATGACCAGAAGGCTCCCTTTTCTATAGCTACTACACAGAGGTGTAGGGGAAAGCGCTACTCCTTTCCTTGGATTGCTCCATTTTACCCTTGATACGTATCTTATGTTGCTGAGTGTTAAGCAAGGAGGCATCAAGTTCTATTTTTGAAGTCCTTGGTATGATACGACTTGGGATTGAACCCAGGTCTCCCGGATACTTGAGATATACATGTAATTATATATACATAAACTCTTAATATCTCACTTTTACATATGAAAGGCGTTTGGTTTAGTTTGTTTAACGGCATATCAACCTTAATGAGTTATTTGATGCCAAAGCCATTCTTTTAGAAGAATAGAAGTGATACTATTTATCCCATTCCTTCGAGGATAAGGGGCTTCACACCTTTCTACTGAGTATTAGTCAAAAAGTGAACGTAATAGCGTGCCTAGAGTTCATAAGAGGTACGCATGCACGCACATACACACGCACATGTGTGTGTGTATATATATATATATATATATATATATATATATATATATATATATATATATATATATATATATATATATATATATATATATATATATATATATATAAAGCATATTTGATTAAATTCTGTCTTTGATCCCTTCACATTTTCATATAAGTCGTTTGACTACTGGATGGAATGAATGAAAATATTTTTCATATTCTTCCTCAAGTAATTTCAGACCCAGTTAGAGCCATCTTTAGAGGAACGAATAATGAAGTGACCCAATTATTAATCATAAACGTTTATATGAAGAGGAAGAGGTAGAAAAAGTGAGAGGAATTTACGGGAGAAAATATTTTCACTAAAGATCAGAAGAATTGGCGGAAAAAGACATTTTAGAATGTGGCTACTATATTCGATGTTGATTTTGCGTAAGTTTCGTTACTATTAATAAATTGAGGTTCAAGAATTTAGTTTTCTTTCTTTCTTTGCTTTTTTTGCTTTGTGTAATATGGAAGTATTTTTCGGTTAAAGACTTTCTGAATTTGGAGTGGGGAATGTTTTGAGAAATTAACTCCTATCTGATTGGTGACGTGTTAAATGTCTCGACAGAGTTTTAGTAGTTGGGCCTATTTTGGTACTTACTTTATAGGTGAAGCATTCTTTTAGTGGACATTTAATCTGGTACACTACATTTGTCATACAGAGGTAACTAATCATGGGAGAGAAGTTATTTTAGATGATACGGTTAATTGTATTGAATTTGAAATAATATAACTTTTATTTCATTATTTGTCTAGAGGGGAGATGTTAGTGCGTATTAGATTTTTCGTGCAATTTCATTCAGTTATCAAACATGTTGAATGAGAAAATGCTGCATATATATATATATATAATGATGGATGTGTACCACTGGAAGCGCCCATTTCTGCATTTTTTATTGTGTTAATATAGAAATAATTTTCCTCGGAATAACATCGATTAAAAACATTCAGATTCTAAACAAATTTTTTTGTGAAAAATTCGTTTAGAATTTGAGAGTTTTTAATGGGTAATCAGTTTGGTACGTTCCTTTTACGTCAAACAGCCCTTAGACAGTGTTCTAAGTAAGGTGGCCTGAAACAAGAAATTTGGTGGATGTGTAGCCCACCAAATTTCTGTCCCGGGCCTTCGGTCTTTTTTGCATTTTAGCAGTACAAATATCTCAGCTGAAGAAATGCCATTCTTTCGCTGTTTTGTTCGTAATTTGAATCGTCACTGGAAGATATTGTAGAATTTTGTCGAGGGAGAATCCTTGCAGAATTTGTAGTAGCGCTCATCATTTTTAAAGAAACCTGTTGGTTGACAATATCGGAATAAAATGGCTGAGGTGCCCGTGGTGTAATGGTTATCGTCGCAGGAAATGAACACGGCGACTCGAGTTCAAATCCTGGACGATACTGATTGCATTTCACATAGCACTAATACCCTTGGGAAAGGTATGAATCCAATTATTCTCCCTCCTGCTATGGGTAAATAGTAGGACAGACTGGGTTCTTCAGCCTTGGTGAGGCAACTAGTCTAGGAGAAGGAAAACTCAAATTCAAATCTGTTAAACTCCACTTAAAAATTGACCTTGTGTCATATCCTGCCCGAGCGGAGGAGTTGGGTAAATATGATATCGGAATAAAATGGCTGAGGGGTGTCCTGTTTGACGTAAATATAACGTAGTAAACTGATTCCCTTTCAAAAAATCAAACGGGTTAATTTTTTCCTTGAAAAATCTGAATAATCTGAAAGGGTGGTTTTTAATCGATTTTATTCCGAAGAAAACTTTGCGAAACGATTCATAACAAAAAATTTAGAGAAGGAGTTCCGATGATTCACCTTTAATTTCCCACACTAAAATATCATAATGATGGCGGGGCTTACAATATTATGAATGATTAGATCCCCCCACGTAAAATTGGGCGTCCTGGATATGATACTAAACTGCAGATGATGGTGAGGCTACCGTTTTAGTTAACTGGGGAGTGTGAAGTCACTTCTTCATTGGTATTACCCAGGTCTGTTCTGTAAGTGTCTCATCAGTAGGTCAAATGTATGTTTGAAAGTGTATACTATGAGATGTCACTTGACCTCATATAACCGTGAGTCAATTAAATGAAAATAGCTCTATAGATTCGCCAACATTTTGGCATAAGATAACCCAGGAAGGTTTGATATACTTTTAAAATCAGTCACTGCATCTAAAATATTATCAGTAAAATATCTAGAAACATATCATCGTTTTTGTGCCAATTATGTAACCGGCAAAGGGTCAAAAATCAACTACATAACGACTAGTATATTAAGTGCCTTAACAATTGCTGTTTCTCGCCCCGCGGACTTTTGACTGGATGGGCGCGCAACGGCCATTGACCAGCAAGTATAGCACTGGACCTCGTTGTCAGTTTAAGCTATAATCAGTCATTCGTCCGTGCCTGGACCCATGTTCGGGTCCATGTCCAGCTAGGTTCATCCGGTTCACATTGCACTAAGTGAGCCGATGACTAGCAAAGTCCAGCAGGGTTCGAGCCCGACCTTCCCCTTCCCTCATCCCCACTTGAAGCCGACTTTCGTGTCATTGACCTTGTGTCAAGTCCTGTCTGGTGGGAGGCAGAGACAAAGCCTTAACAATGATAATTCAGCCTTAAAAACGCATAATCTGCATTAGTGATTCAATTCTAGGAATTTGTATTATTATACTGGAAAAAAAAAAAAAGACTGACAATTCAAAATAATGGAAGAACCGAGGAAACTTGAGATTGAAGGAGTTATGTTACATGGGATTATGAGGACTACTTTGGAAAGGTAATGAGAGCAAGCATATAGTTGAGAAGGAGTGGACCTATTGTTCCCAACAAGAAACCGAAGGATTACCTCCTTTTTTTGCCAAATAGTTTATTCTAATGACCGCTAGCTGGCGTTGTCAAAACAGTATACAAAAAGAAGTCACAAAAGAGTTAGTAAATGTCCGAAACGCAAGGACCTGATCTCGTTCCGTGCGTTTTTCGTCTACTCTAAACTTCGTTTTGCCTTGTATACGACACTATAAAACAATACAACATCCAGTCTCCTACCTTACTTGCTTATATTTTTCCTTTTTATTTCATTCCACACAACCAAGAACTAAGGAAGACTGCTAAAAAATGTAACTCTCTCTCAAAAACTTACATTTTATCTCAGTTCACATACGGATGATCAGAAAATTTCTACATATAGCTCTTTATTTACTATTTTTGTTGCTAATTTCATTTTTTATTCTTCCTATTAGGTGTGCTCTGGCAATAGAATATGAGGGAACCTTTTGCCCTCCCCCAAGATATTTTTTCCTAAAAATAAACTCTACATTGTTTAAATTATTTTAATCTTGCAAAAATATTGGTTTCGAGGCTATTAAAAAAATGTTTATCAATAGGGTAAACATATATTTGCCACAACGAATCCATCTAAAACAGTCCATGAAGCGGGAACTCACTGAAGTAGAAAAGGTTCAGGGTTGTCAGTAAAGAAGGTCAAGCTGACTGTTTTCTAGGATATGAAAGAACTCCTCATTTGATTTCCATGAAAAAGGGGCGACAGTAAATTGTACTTTCTATGGCCTACTCCTAAGACAAAATTTCGCCCTATTTTTCGAATGACCCTTACATATTGTTGTTAATTGTGCGCGATTTTGCTTCTATTTGCTTTGTGTGACGAAACTACGTTTCTTATTCCTTACGCTGTCCTACTGATTAATTTCCTCACTCAGTCAAATCGCTGCCCTAACATAAGTCCGATAGGGTCCTACTGAAACCCGACTTCCATTCTTTTTTTTATGTTAGGGCCAACCTAGCATTGTTTTGTTCTATCTACTCTAATTGTGGCGCCATAGTTAACATGCTGGACTATGAAATCATAGTAAGCAAGTTCCAACGACAGTCAAACTGTTATGTTTATTTCAGACTTATACTTTTGGGTAAGCTATGTACTCCCTTATTCCTCCGATCTATAGGTTAAATAGTACCATTAAAGTTCTTCAAGGATGGGTTTGGCATTAACTGACCCATGAAGATTGATATGCCATTAAAAAAACCTAATCAACCATTGTAGGTGGCCACCGTCTGTAGTTGTGCACTTCTGCAGCCTCTTTCCCACCTTTACAAAAATATCCCTCTCACCGTTTAAATGTGAAGCCTTATAATTGACTTAAAAAAACATCAATGAGAGATCAAATGGTAAGACAGGTAACATTACGTCGTTACTAGCGATGATCGCCACTATTCATATTATTGAATTTATACTTCTTGACTTCAAATGTGATTTATATCGGCTCTCTCACAGCTTTTTCTTTTTTCTTTTTAAAAACCTTATGCTTCTTTTCTTTCCAGTGATTCTATACACGCGCTGTCCCCATTTTCCCGATCAACTGATAGCCGAATTCACTTGACAGTTGAGCCAAAATGGCTGCCAATGATATCGTCTGATTCAATCGCGATTGTTTGGTATCCATTAGCAATTTACCAAGCAAACAATACGGCCCAATACAGAAATAACAAATGAGCTGATAAAGATCAAAGTTAAACAATCCATTTCAATTTATGGGCTAAGAATATTTTTAAATAGATTCCTGTCTCGTAATATTACCCTTAGAAACCGAATTTCAATTTAGCCAGCAGGAGTTGTGATTAAATGCATAATAGTTACTGATAAGACCATCGCCCGTCTTATTTGACGCTCGTTTCCAACAGTTAATATCATTGAGCGAATACATGAATAGATGGATAGGACGCAGAACGAAGCGATAACATTAGCAAATTTTGAATAAATTTTGATCATTTAAAGATAACTTCCTAACGATACATTTTGAGACGTAGCAAACGAGGGGTAAAATCGATTGCTGATATTTCGTGATAAAATTAAATATTCACATTCATGAATATTTCAATAAACAGTAAATAAAGATAAAACTAACAGTGAATGAGCTTCATATCTGTTCTCTTATTGGATAGAGCCCGATTCTTTTTGGTGCTCATGTTTATGCATTACTTGGGTGGCCTGGACACAGACCACCAGATGGCAGTATTGTGTCATTACCGATTTAGAGAAAACTTCCCATTTTTTAAATCCGAAAAGAAGGGATTATTTTTTATTAATGGATAATATTTGAAACAAATAATCTTTTAATATTTATTATACTATTGCATTATCTCTTCAACAAGAACTTTGCAGGGAAGTTCCTGTAGCTTAATGGCTTGCGTACTGGACTGTTAGATTGTAGTAAGCAAGTTCGAACTCCAGTCATGCTATTACATTCATTTTGGGACAAATACCCTTGGATAAGGTATAAACCTCCGCACCCTACAGCTCGGTTAAATAGTACCACAGTCCTTCTTGTACAAGGATTGGTTTGGAATTAAATAAACCACAAACTGTGATATGTCACTAAACGAAGTAACCAAACTAAAACAGAACTTAAAAATTAAACGGTGGGGGGTAGTCCTCGTGGTGTAATGGTTAAAGCGATGGACTGCGGGATCGTAGTAAGCGAGTTCGTACTCCAGTCGCGCTATTACGTTCACTTTCGGGCAAATACCCTTGGGAAATGTGTGGGCCTCCTTATCCTCCCAACTATGGGTTAAATAGTACCACAACTCTTCTTCTAGAACCTACAAAGGTTGATATGCCATTAAACAGAGAAACCTATAACTTAAACATACGATGAAAACACTGAAGGATAATACTCTGTTGTTGGGGCTTAGAATGTGCTGAGTGAATCTCCTGGAGTGGATAAAAAAACTCCCACCAAAAAGATACAGAGTGTCTTGTACCCAGTCAATGCCATTACTCTCAGACCTACTCTAACCCGGAATGGTAGTACTTGTTAGGATACCATCTATAGGTCAAATATCTGTTTAAAAGTTATTCATTTTCAAGAGGACTGTTTGTAAGAAAAACTATTAAGAAACAACTTCACAAAAATGGTTTGGTTTGGTTTTATGCATTGTATCAACCATTCTCGATTATTTAATGCCAAATCCGGTTTATTCATATACATTAGATATATATGATTTGTAAACATAAGTCAATAAAATTAAATAGTTTCGAGTATTGGTATATATCATTAACAATTTTAGTAAATATCAGTAATTTGTTTACTCTCACAGCCCCCTACCTCCCATCTCGAAAACTATCAAAGTTAGACGAACCAGACATGCAGGACACTGCTGGAGAATCAGGGACGGGGCTCATAAGTGATGTTCTCCTGTGGACCCCTCACGTGGCCGAGCAAAAGCAGGGCAACCTGCTCGAACCTACATACAGCAGCTCTGTGAGGATTTGGGATGTAGCCCTGAGGACCGGCCAGGAGCGATGAACGATAGGGAGGAGTGGCGAGAGAGGGTTCGGTATATCCGTGCTGGCAGCACGACAAAATGATGGTGAAATGTCAAAAAGTTCTATTTGACCCATAGATAGGACCTTGTCAGGTGCAACCACTCCGGGTCAGAGTGAACCTGGGAGCGATGGCAATGGAGGGATAGTCTGCATTCCCTAAAGCTCCAACATTACTGGAGCCTCACCATCAGTGTTTAGTGTCATATTCGGAACACTCTTTGGGGGGATCTTACCCCCTCTGCAGAGAAGCTGTCAGTGTATTCTACAACCTCAGCAAATACTGGGCAATTGCTACGAGTAAATAGCAGGAAAGATTAGATTGTTTAGTCTGGGTAAGGTATCCGGTCGAAAAAAATTCTGAATAGAAACTGACTGTAATCCGTTTGAATATTGACCATTTGTCACATCTTGCCCGTGGCAGAGGGGTTAGATTGGGTAAATAAGTGCATGTTATTTTTTTCTATATTAAACATGATATCAAACTAAAACCCCTGGGGAAGCCCTAATGGCGTAATGGCTAATTTGCTGGACTGCGGCCTCGAAGTGAGCGAGCTTGAATTCCAGTCGCGATATTATGTTCACTTTCTGACTGATACATTTGAGAAAAGTAAAAACCCCTTAAGAATTAAATGGTACCACTACTGTTCTACAAGGATGGCTTTGTAATAAATAACCCACAAAGGTTGATATGCCATTAAAAACAAAGAAACCAACTAAAACCTCAAATGTTATTCGCTATAAAAAAAAAAATAACGCATTATTCATTTTCTCTTTTCAGTTTCACATGTTCGTGGTGAGTGTCGATCGAGTGCTTCAAGCAATAAGCCCCTACCGTTATCTTCAACGGGTCAACACTGTCGGCTGCGGCATCCTGCTTGCTTTTCCTTGGGTCAGCACAATCCTGGTCACCTTACCAATCTACTTCGTCGGTTTTGCATCTAATAGCACGACGCCATCTGTCTCCTCTTCACTCACTGTCACTACAATAACCAATGGATATCCCGATGCCGTGACTGAAATCGTATTGCCTGCACCAAACCCGATTTGCAGTTCAGCATTGATATCACCGGCCAACCGTGCATTTCACCTATTCACTTTCCTCATCTGCCTATTTACAGTGGCCAGCACATTCATTGTAATCTACTTTCTTTTAAAATCTCGGGGCTGCAGTCTTATCGTCTACTGACCAGCGTCGACCGCCTATCCATACGTAACTCTTTGACGGCTGGTATTGCAGTCAACTTCGTATTTGCTGCTACCATGTTCGTTCTGAAGTGTTTTCACCAATACATAATGGACAATGGTTACCGAGGATACGACGATCGTTTTTGGATTTCATTGGACATCTTTGCCTATTTGGCTGTCTCTAGTGCTGGAATCATACCAATGCTATGGTTTATCGACAGCGATGTGAGAAAGGCATTAAATACTCTTTTCCGGAAAATAGTGCCTGAACAATCCGAGGAAAGCAAACTAGCTTCCAAAACAAAACGAGATTCCTTCGAACTCATAAACGACTGAAAAATATAAAGGGTGTGTTTGTTAATTTATTGAGTGACATGCGGGGAACGTTGCTCACCAGAAACTATGGAGTGACAGTCGCTACGAACTTGTGATAAAAAAAAATCAAGAGTTAATTGTATCGGCATGAACTCTGTGTTTGCAGCAGCAAATAAAGAATAATTAATTACGACGGAGTCTCAAAGAAAATATAACAGAAAACAGTTTCCTTTAATCAACTTAATTTAAGAAAGGACTTTTACTAACTGAACTGGATGATAGGAAACTTTGAGAAAACCTTACTTTATCGAATATACGCTTAAATCTAAATATCATCTCTTTGAACACGGATATACAGATGTGTACACATACATATGCATAACACACACACACTCTGTCTGTCT
>OY757907.1:98315523-98323023 GCA_963585895.1 Sepioteuthis lessoniana | reverse complement strand
CTTTATATTTTTAATGATTGAAGAGTTCGCCTTAGTAAAAAGAAAAAAAAGCAAACACGTGGCCACAGAAAGATAACTCACTTTGTTATTGGTAAGACAACCAATTTAAAAAAAAAGAACAAGGAGACGTGAAGTGATATTCTGAAGTCGATATTGCATAACAAATCGTTGCCCATTTCCAATGAGAAACAGTTTCACTTACTCCAAAATGTGTTACTTTATCTGTAGGTCCCTAATTTGCACGTTGTCTAGTCGGCAGGGTCTGCAGAGGGGTAAGAACCCCCTCCCAACGAGTGTCTTAGATATGACGCTAAACAATCTGTTGGTGTGTCGGTTCGGTTTCTTTGCTTAATGGCATATCAACCTTTGTAGGTTATTTAATGCCAAAGCCATTCTCCAAGAAGAACAGTAGTGGTACTATTTAACCCATAGCTGGGAGGATAAGGGGGTTCATACCTTTCCCAAGGGTATTTGCCCGAAAGTGAACGTAATATCGCGACTGGAGTACGAACTCGCTTACTACGATCCCGCAGTCCATCGCTTTAACCATTACACCACGAGGACACCCCCATTAATCTGTTGGTGAGGTTCCAGTAATGCTGGAACTTTGAATGCTGCATACTCCTTCATTGCCATTACCAGGTCCACTTTGGCTTGTAGTGGTAGCATTTGATAAGGTCCTATCTATGGGTCAAATAAAACTAAACTGTGTACTTATGTTAAATTGAGTTGCTTGAAATATAACTGTTTTGGCATTTAAACTACGTACTTATGCTAAACTGAATTGTTTGAAATGGAAATGTTTTTGAAATTGAAACTTATCACACTAAACTGAATTGTTGGAAATAGAACAGTTTTGACATTTAACTGTGTAAACAAAAAAAACTGTACTAATACTAAACTGAATTATTTGAAATAAAATTGTTTGACTTAAATTAATAGAATTGTTGTAGAAATCTTTTTGACAAACTGTGTACTTATGTTAAACTGAATTGCTTGAAAAAGAACTGATTATTTGTATAAAAATGGATATGGTATTAAATCATCAACGAAGGTTGATATGCCATAAAACCCAAACAAACTTGCACTTGTCCTTTTCAAAAATACTCAATTCTCGCGAGTGATAACTCCTCGGATTCATCATTAGAATCCTCGTGATTCGCTTCTTACTGTCGGTCACACAGCCCGGCACTAGGTTTATTCTGAGCGTTAATTTTTATCTTTTTTGTCAAGCAGTCTGTTGAAAACAAGGAACGGATTTCAGAGCTAGCAAAACCATACCCGCACCATTTGTGGGTGGATACGACTCCGTATACTAAAATTGGCAATTCATGTTTCCCTGTTTTTAAGACCGGTCCAGGGAGGGGTTGAAACATATGTGATTAAGTGAGTGGTATATTTTTCTATAGCTACGAGTCTGACTTCTTTTCTTCTCCTATGATCTCATTGTCATCTTTCATCTTGACTCTATCTCTGCCAAATTTCTCCAAGATCACGCAACGATACACTTTCTTCCAAATCACTTTTTTGTTTCCAGTTTTAAGCTATAAAAATTCCATTGCCGATTAATCAATCCAATTCACCAGAAATCAAAAGGTAAATACGATTGATTGATTTTAACGGCATGTCAAGCCATATAGTTTTTTTATGCTCAAAGGGTAAGGATTCATGTTCATAGTACATTAATATTTACACTTTGTGTAGTTTCTTAAGAGTCGTTTTTTATACATGGTACTATTAGAATATGAATAATTTTTAAATGGATACATTTGACCCATAGATGACAACGTTACACATACTACATTCATTGTCAGAATGAGCCTGAGAGTACTACACTCTCCTCAGATCACTACCTGATGCAGTTTCGTTTAGTACGCAGGACACTTACTTTAGGGTGGAATTCTTACCTTTCTGTCGAGGATACCGTAAATGTATTATAAACTCCAACAACAGAGAAACCAACGATAAATAGTTCAAGCCGAAATACAAAACTCAATCCACAGTCGAAGTATTCAATCTTTACGTGTTTGTTTGGGTTTTATGGCATATCAACTTTGTTATTTAAAGGCAAATCCATTTTTATACAAATAAACAGTTCTATTTCAAACAATTCAGTTTAGCATAAGTACATAGTTTAGTTCAATTAGATGCATAGATAAGACCCTATCTGGAACTACCACTCCGGCCCAGAGTATACCTGGGAACGACGGTAATGAAGGGATACTCCGCATTCCCCAAAACTCAAGCATTATTGGAACCTCGCCATGAGATTGTTTAGTGTCATATCTAGGACACTCGTTGAAGGTGGCTGTCTTACCCTTCTACAGAGATGCAGTCGGTGTATTCAATAGCTCCAGCCGACTGGGCAAAAGAATTCAATGTACATATACGAATTTCTATGCGAGAGCTAGATAAAGGTTGGAGAAGGAATCGGTACCGTTGAAAACACTTCTATAATGGTGAAAAAGACTTTCTCATTTTTAGTTATTGTATGAATGATAACACCCATAGCATCGAAAAGAACCTCCTTTTAACCCGCTTTCTTCTTTTTTTAACACTTGCTCAATACAGGAAAGCATTATTACATTTTTCGGCAGAATGAAATGTTGTTGTGAACATCAGAATCCACTTTCTTAAGCATGAAACTCGTTAATGTCAGTTACTGCTCATTCCTCACAAAGAGGTTTCGCCTCGATGTGTGCACGTATCGAAACATATCATTGACAAGATGCTTAAAATACGTCGCTGCGTGAGGTTTTCAATATGGGTTTCCTGCTTTTCATCGAAGCCAGTCACTGACGCTCAACTCATTGACATCTCAACGGTGCAACACTGTTTGTTTTCATACTCCCCCAAGAGCAGAGACAGTTTCTATTCTCGACAGGGTTCTCTATTGTCAGGACTGGGGGGATAGAGAGCAACCAATAGCTAATATATCAGCGGGAAGTCTCGCTTCTTAAACTTACTCGTTTATTTCAGTGAGCAGAGCAAAGGACTGCAAACGAGAGGACGGGATGTCATAATCGCTGCAAAGTATTACTGTCCTTGTCGGGCAAATAAAGCAAATGAAATCAGGATTTCAAAAAAATAATAAACGGATTGGTTGATTGATTTAAATGGGCTGTCAACCCGTATCGGGTTATTTCGGGTTAAGAAATCGCGTACATTGTACGTTTGTGTTTACATTTTTGGAATTGTTTCTTAAGAGCTTTTTTGCACTTGTATATTAAATATTCCTGTCTAGTGCGAATAATTCACACACATTTGTATGATTTTTTTTTTGTATTCGTATATCTAATATTCCAGTCAAATGCGAATAATTCACACACATTTGTATGATTTTTTGCACTTGTATATTAAATATTCCTGTCTAGTGCGAATAATTCACACACATTTGTATGATTTTTTTTTGTATTCGTATATTAAATATTCCTGTCAAATGCGAATAATTCACACACATCTGTATGATTTTTTTTGTATTTGTATATTAAATATTCCTGTCTAGTGCGAATAATTCAGACACGTATGATTTTTTGTATTCGTACATTAAATATTCTTATCTCATACAAATAATTCGCACACATTTGAATGATTTTAAATATTCCTATCAAATACTAATATTATATAAACAATTATATTGTTTCAAGTACCTATTTCTATTTAATAATAATTTGTTCGCATACAATTATATGGTTTAAACTTAATAATAATCAATAAGCAATTATGACTTGATATAACTATTCTTAATACATATAATCTACACTCAGTTATATGGCATTACTGTCGAATACAAATGATATTAACAGATCTATTTCACCCATTGGTGGATCCCTTACAAGAGTAAAATAATCATGGAGGCCCAGATTAAAAATAGATACGTAACAGCAGTAAATCTGCAACGTCCGTTAAACGGGAAAGCCGTTAAGAGTCGGCATGGGATGGAAAACGGGAAAGAGATTAAACCAGATTAAAGACAAACAGTTGAAGACCAGCCAAGATGATGTAAAGATAGTCGAAAGTATCGGTCCCCATGATGTGAGCTTCAAAAAGGGGTCTCAAACCAGACTCAAAGCTATGAAGACGAAACCAGCGAACAAGCACGTGTTAGAACTGCAAGATAAAATGTGGAAGATAATTTAAGATCTGTGTCTACCTTCTCTCTTCTCATGACATGTTGTTCCTCTTTGTCTAGCTAACGCCGTCGGCTCAGTTTTCAAACTCAATTTCGCTCTTACCGACAACTACTTAAAAAGTGTAGTAACGAATAAACATTGGTATTAACGAACCAAGACGTGGTTTTTGTATGTTCGTCCCTTTTTCTCATGGTGTGGTTATCACAAGTTCCGACTGACACTTAAGATGAAGAAGTAGAACAAACGTCTATCGAGACCGTACCTGCATAAACTTCCATTTGAACACCGTAGCGTTGCAAACTTCTATTTGTGCCATGTAATATTACAACCGTCTATTTGGCGTGTAACGCTACTACAGATACTGCCACTTCATGTCAATCAACCCGATAGAAATGACAATGAAAGGGTACCCGACATACCCCAGATTTCCAGAAATGAAGTCTCACCCTCAGTTGCAGTTTGATACCCAGGACAACCGCCCAGTCGACTGGGGTCGTATAATATACTGTCTACACCTCAGCAGAGGAGTAATACCCCTCCCAATGAGTGTGCTGGATATGACACAAAAGTATCAGATGATGAGGCTGCAGTTTTGGAGCTTTGGGGAATTTGGAGTACCTTATTACTCCCTGGTCCACGGTGAACTGCAGTGGCAGTACTTGTTAGGGTTCAATCTGTGGTTCGAATAAAAATATTTAATCATTTTCTATACTTGAAAACATTTAACAGTGTTTAAACAAATGACTGATGTTTAATTGAATAATTGATATTACGTAGTATTACTTTGAAACATTTTTATTGTGCGCAAATGAATGAATAGTGTCGAATAGAAATACTTTAAACCAATTCACTGCGTGCAAACAAATGATTGATATTAGAATTATTAGTGTTTGTAATTGGTCTAATAAGTAGAGTGATCGCCAGTGGTCCGGGAGACCGGTTTTCAATCCTAGGTCGAGTCTTACCAAAGACTCAAAAATGGTACTTGATGCCACCTTGCTTAACACTCAGCATTATAAGATAAGGATCAAGGGTAAAGTGGAGCAATCCAGAGAAAGGAGTAGCACCACCCCCTACACCTCGGTGTAGTAGCTATCGAAAAGGAGCCTTGGGGTTACCTTCGACAAAGGTCGCTAACTTTTACTTGATGCCATTTAACAGCGTGCCAAAAAATTAGCTCTCATTTAAAAATATAACTACCAACAAACAATTGTTTACGAATCATATATGTAGAAACAAGATTTGCATTAGATAACCATCAAGGTTTAATATACCATTTAACCAAATATCTTAACCAGAATAACCTTTATGGAGTGTCCTTATCCTCCAGCAACATATTCTAAGTCCGGCTGACAACAAACCATAGGATACCAATAAGAATAGTTCGACACACAATATTTTATCAGAATTCTATTAGCCTTCTTTGTACTTAGTCAAACAAAATAGGGCGTCCATATTGTTATGTTTAGTGATCAGAGTTAACTGAAAAGACAGAGAAGTGTACTAAGGTCATCTGTTGACAGTTAACACTATGCAAACAATTATTTTATATTTTCAAAAGGGATTTCAATACTAAAAATGAAATGTTGAGGTCATGATCGTCACGTAAAAAAACTACATCGGATGTTCAGAATTCCGACTGTAGTTTGAAAATTTAAAATTTAGTGATTAATATTAGTTGCCTAAATTTCTGAGACGAAGCTTGATGATTTTTAACAATAAGGGTTTTCGGACTATTGTCTTCATCTTTATTGTTATTCCCACATCGTTTCGGCCGATATGTCCTCCGGCCTTCTTCAGGTGTTTGTCGAACTCGGAAACTTACAGGGAACTTTGAACTATATCCTTTACTGAATCCACAAGGGTGGCCTGTTCTGATTCCGTTAGCCATAACCGGGTGCAAGTGTTAAGTATTCCTGTATTGTTACTCGCCTGTTGTCAGGATTGAACCTGCAACCTCCGGATGATTGTCTCCTTAGAAGATTAGGGAACCAACGCCTATAACCGATGTGTCCTGTTGGACATAGATTCAAATGTAAGTTCTCGCTGGTCGGCCAACACTGACAACTCTATCGGTAGAAGTCCATTAGAGAACATTGCTTGTGAGTTCTTATTTACTTCACTCGCATATCTTGTTCGTGTTACTTGGATGGATTGTGAGATGGGAGGTGAGTGGCTGTACAGTTGCTATTTAGTGGGGTGTTACTTCCAGGATTTGTTCAAAACAGCACGTAGCATTTTAGTAGTTTCGTTCTAGCTTTTTCTCGAAGCGTCCAAGTGGAGTATCGATACGGTAGTGTTGTCACTATTTGAAAGAAATCCTATTTTATTTCATCAGAGAGATCAGATTTCTCTATGATCGACAACTTGCCAATAGCAGTCAACACATTTGTCATGTGTATGTTTATATTACTTTAAATAGATGAGATATTACTACCAAGGTATGTGAACTGGTCGACTGACTTCGGAAGCTTGTCACTTAACGTGGAGATGGCTCCCTCTTGTTAAAAGGCATCAGGTTACCGTGCGTGCTTGAACTAGTAGTTCTCTGTATGCACAAAAATGTGCAAGGTTTTTCATTGTAAAGTATTTCAACATAGAAATATATTTATTATCATTTTGTAAAGGCGAGTGTTGTGAGATTCTATGCTACTATACTGACCTTTATGAAAGATCCTCCAACTAGTGTCCTGGATATGACTTTAAACTATCTGATGGTGAGGCTCCAGTTCTTGAGTTTTAAGGAATGTAGAGTATCTCTTCATTATATTACTCCCAGATCCTCACTAACCCGGAGTGGTAGTACATGTCAGGGTCTCATATATGGGTCAAATAGAACTGTTTAATTGTTCAAATGCAAACAAATGACTGATTTTCAATTGATTACTTCGTGCTAAATAGCAATTGTTGAAACGATTTAATTGAGTGCAAGCGAATTAGTATGTGGAAAAGAATTATTTGTATTAGATAGCAATGATTGAAACCATTTAACTCTGTGCAAACAAATTAGCCCTGTCTTGATTCAAATCTTAACTACAAATTATTCCTTTACAAATCACACACACACACATATACATATATATATATATATATATATATATGTATATATATATATATATATATATATATATATATATATATATATATATATATATATAAAGAAAAATGATTTGGTATTAAATAAACTACTTGGGTTAATAGGCCTTGAATCCCACCTAACCAACCTGACCTTTATTCATGTATGTTCCAACATAATATAAGTCATATTGTTCTTTGAGGTCACTGTAAGTCATCAGATGACAAAATATATCATTTTTTTCTTGCTAACTTGGTATGAAACAGAGAAATGTTGTTTGACCACAGATAC
>OY757907.1:98305173-98315323 GCA_963585895.1 Sepioteuthis lessoniana | reverse complement strand
ATATATATATATATATATATATATAATCAAAAGTGTGATATACAGGGTGCAGTGGGCAAATTGTAACTATTCTTAATTCTAAATTTTGTTCATGGATTTTTTTATTTGTTTCAGGTTTTGTCAACTGTGTAGCAAACTAGAGTCAGTTGGGCACAGTTTGTAAAGAAAGCAGCTCTATGAAACAATTCGCTCCTCGATAAATTTGGAAAAAAACACGCTGTACTGCTCATGTTCACATTAGAAGTCCCAATAGTATGATTTTACAGTGTTTTGGTGTCAATCTGAGGGCAGTGCAGAGAAATATTCGAATGGGTCCAATGGTGATTACGAAGGTACGGCAGCTCCGAAGACTCAACCTATTCGTTCGGATAAGAAAAGAGCTCCCAACATTCTTGCTGAGATCCAAGTTATGATTTCCAACGAGCCCAGCAAGTTAATCAGGTCAATAGCCAGAGACATAAGATTTGGTTTGGTTTGGTCTTATGACATATCAACCATTATGGGCTATTTAATGCCAAGTCCTCTTTATACATATATATCAAATATATTTGATTTGTAAAACACATTCATAGATATATAAATATGTGAATAGATATTAATATCTTTACCGATATGTATATATCTATGTATTGGCCTAGCGGTTAGAGTGTTCACCGATGGCCCGGGAAACCGGAGTTCAATCCCAGGTCGAGTCATACCAAAGACTCAAAAAATGATAACGGATGCCTCCTTGCTTAACAGCCAGCATTATAAGGCATGGATCAAGAATAAAGTGGAGAAATCCAGGGAAAGGAGTAGCATCCTTCCTCGGTGTAGTAGCTATTGAAAAGGAAGCCTTCAGGTCACTCTCGACTAAGGTCACCAACTTTTACTTTCTTTTATATATATATATATATATATATATATAGAGAGAGAGAGAGAGAGAGAGAGAGAGAGAGATAGAGATAGATGTATGAATATATGTAACGGCCTAAGTACCCAGTGAGTAGAGTGTTTGCTAATAGCCTGGGAGAACGGGGTTCAATCTCAGGTCGACTCAAATAACTAAAAAAAGTGTACTTGATGCGGCTCTTCTTAACAGTCAGCGTTTAAAGGAATGGATCAAGGGTAAAGTTCAGCAATCTTGGGAGAGGAGTAGCATCCTCCCCCACACCTGGGTGTAATAACTATTGAAAGTGAACTTCTGGGTCGCCCTCGACTACAGCCGGCAATTTTATATATATATATATATATATATATATATATATATATATATATATATATATATATATATATATATACATACTTTTTCTTAACATTATTCTCATCTTGATGCTCGCTACTATATATATATATATGTTGATATGAATACAGGAATATATAGTGATACACTAACACATTCTCATATATTTATGTATGCATTTCTAAATTAATATACAAGTACGGCGAAGTATCTGGCGACAACACAACTGTTCTTACATTCGTCGAAAGCATTCGATTTCATATCAAGATGAAAGCTGAAGCAACTCCCCCTGGCATATGAACTCCTCAAATATACTCTGATGCTTTATAAATTCACAACACTAATGGTTCGCTTACCTGAGTTTGACACCGAATACTTCGTCATATACGCTGAAGTCTTGCAAGTACATACGTTTGCGCCAAATTTTTTTCCAACTCAACCTGGGCTACATATTTAAACTTCGATAGATATAATGAAAGAAAATGGTTCCACAAATTAAAATAAGGCAAGAAGTACACGATATCCTACAGAAAAGAGATCGATGCAAACTAGGCAGACAACCATTCTCCACAAATACTGCAGCTGTTCTAGTAAATGCACAAGTCCAAGCAAAAATCCTACTGCATAGCCAAGAGCAAACAGCGGAAGACATTGGCCTCTAAGTGAAATCAAACAAAGCAGATTATTTTATATGTTTTAAACAAGAAGGAACTATCTTCACTTTAATGAGACTACTGTAAAATCAGCGGAGCAGTTCAATAACTTTGGCAGCAATATCGCATCGTCTAAAAGTGAAGTAATCACATGCTTAGCAAAGGAAAAAATGCTAATAAATGGTTATCGATCATATGGAAATCTGATCTACTTGATCAGATAAAATAGGATTTATTCAAACCTGTTCCAGTATTCGTATTACCATGTAGATGGAACAAATGGATAATAATAAAACACACAGAGAAAAAGCTATATGAGAACTACACAAACAAGCTGCACGCAGTCTTGAACAAATCCTTAAAGAAAAAAAAAATGAAAAAAATTAAAAAAAGATGTATGGTCTCATATCTCTCATATAACACGCAGTTAAAGTAACACAAAGGAGACGTGTTTGGCACGGCAAGAGAACGAAGAATGAACTCATCAATGACATTCCCTTATATATACATTTATATCTCTATATCAATCTCTCTCTTCACTCTCTCTCTATATATATATCTCTTTCTCTCACTCTCTCTCACTCTTTCTCTCTCTCTCTCTATATATATATATATGTATATATATACAAAATGCTGACACATACATGTACGGATTGCAAGAATAATTTCATGAATATATATATTCACACACACACACACACAAACGCGCAAATATACTGATTTCAGATTTATTCTGTGATCCACCGGGACAGCAAAGTCGACAATTTTGCAATTTCTCTTTTCTTTTCTTTTTTTTTTTTTTTGTTGTTGTTGATTATTATAAGGTCTGGTCTTCTGGCCGGGATGTATGGTAAAGTCCCATAGGAGTTTATGCGTGTTATTTTCTTGGACAGGTGCTGGGTTGTGCATTTACCATTTGTTAGTATGGTCAAAATTTAAATTTCTTGCACATTTCCCAGAGGATCACCTTGCCGACCCAGTCGTGTCTCGACTTATACTCCTTCTGGGATAATTTACTGCATTCGCTTATTATGTGAATTATTTTTTTTATTATTATTTACTCCTTGAGAGTGTTACACATCAGCGTTAGCTGATGGTCTTTCACTGAAGTTTGAGTGACAGCAAGTCTCTTCAAGTCTCCATGACTCTTCTCAGTATTCTGTCCGTTCTCAATAATGCTGGAGTTTGGATGGTATCCACTCGTCCTTCAACCGCCAAGTTTTCCAGTTCTTTTAATGATCTTTTGTTGACTGTGCCAAAAGCACCAATCACGATTGGTATAATCGTCACTTTGTTTCACTTATATTTTGTGGTCAACCGGGACAGCAGAGTCCACAATTTTGCATCAATCAGAACATTTAAAAAGTGGATTTTATAGTTTTTGTTTAGTTCGTGGGTAAAATTATGGACTGTGTTATTTTAGAAGGTGTCCTGTAGAATAATTATTTCATTAGTATTGTTAGGGAGAATAAGTATATCGTCAACATACCTTAGGTATATTGAGGTTTTTAATGCAATTAGACATTTTATTTTCAAGATCGAACATATAGAAATTATTGAAGAATATTAGGGCTGATTTTAAGAGAAGAGAGTAATGGGTTATTATAGATATTATTAATAATATCAATCGTTTCTAGGACTGGTACATGAGTAAATAAATTTTTAATATCGAAAGAAGCTAATATTTCATTATTGTGTTTTAGTGCATGAAGGATTTGGATTAATTCTTGTGTTGATTTTATGCTATATTTACTGGTAAGTAGAGAGTTGATTTATTGTTTCTGTGAGTTCATAAACATGTGTAGGTGCTTTGATATAATTGGGAGCAGAGGATGATAAGTTTTATGTATTTTGACAGTTCCAGCCAGATATTATAACATCCATACGGTAACTTGAAAGGATCAAAGCAAAAATAGGTAGCCAAAAGATGTCTATACTATTTAATGAATATCTCAAAAAATAAATGCTGCCCAAAGACATACATATATACTATGTAGTGATATGTATAAATCAATGCATATGTTGCTATATAATATATATGTATTAATACTTATATATATATATATATACATATATATATGTGTGTGTGTGTGTGTGTGTGTGTGTGTGTGTGTGTGTGTGTGTGTGTATTGGCAGAATTTCTTCATTGATACATATTTGATTAAACATTGTAGAAGATTATAACCGAAAACACAACAATATTGGAACAACAAAATAAAAAGCAAAAACTACAGATTCTCAAGGCACTTCATATTAGGAATTGTAAAAAAAGGTGGCGACCATAGTCGAGGGTGATCAGAAAGTTCCCTTTTCAATAGCCATTACACCGAGTTGTAGGGGAGGGTGCTACTCCTTTCCCTGAATTGCTCCACTCTACCCTTAATACGTACCTTATATCACTGAGTGTTAAGCAAGGAAGTATCGTGTACCATTTTTAATGTCTTTGGTATGACGCGACCAACAACCCAAACTTAATAGAATTAATTTTGAAACAAGTGCTAATGTCTTTAGCTAGTGATGCAATTTATAGAAAGAAATTTGAAAAGTAAACGTTACACAATACACCAGTATAAACGCTCATTCTTACAAAGTAGTAATGTACATACAAAGGTAACATCACTTTTTTATACATCCTCCTCTGATGATGGCCGAAGGTTGGGCAGAGAGTACTTGGGAAATACGAATTGCATACGATAAGTTTCCAGACTTTTTTCGCGTGAGCACTTTTATTGATAGTACACATGAAACTCTAGTCCCCTTCGAAGTAATCTCCTCCGGCTACAATGCACTTGTTGTACCGTTCCAACAACTTCTGCAAGGCCCCATGGAAGTCCTCTTGTGTGAGCTTGTCAATGACCTTCGTCACAGCCTCTTTCATCTCCTCAATTGTCTCATAACGACAGCCTCTGAACTTAGGGAAGAACCAAAAATCACAAGGAGCAAGGTCTGGACTATAAAGAGGCTGAGGAACTGTCTTGATGCCAATCTTGGTCGAATAGTCTGTGACAAGGATGGAGTTGTGGACTGGTGCATTGTCCTGGTGGAAATGCCACTGACCCGATTTGAAGAGTGCTGGCCTCTTCCGACGGAATCTCTTCCTGAACTCCCTTAAAACCTCAACATAGTAACCCTAACCCTAACCCTTTGGCCAATACTCTGGTATATTGACTTCTTTACTCCTCCCTCACCTCTCATCATCCCTCACAGACTCACTGCCTTCCTTGAATCTCTTATGCTACTCAAAAACTGATGCTCGATTCATGCAAGATGCTCCAAAAGCAGTCTGAATAATTCCATACGTTTCTGTGGCGTTTTTTCTAAGTTTAAAACAGAATTTTATTTCATATCGTTCTTGTAAAGTGTCAGATTGCATTTTTGAAATTCACCAGCTGTGACAATCAGGCTTTAGTAGGGTGTATTCCAATTGCTGCTGTAGCTGTTTATTTGAAGCTGAAATAATAAAAATTGGTCAGTCATCTCATAAGATGTATAGCAATCATCATCATCATCATGTCGTGCCACAGGAACGGATATCCCAGACCCTCTCTCGCCACTTCTCCCTATCATTTATCGCCTCTGGCAGGTCTTCCGGGCTACATCCCGTATCCTCACATAGCTGCTGGATGTATGTTCGAGCTGGTCGTCCTGCTTTTTTTGGAAGATACATCAACCAATTCCCGCCGAATATTATAAAATCAATACGGCAATATGAAAGGATCAACAAAAAAATATGTACACAAAAAGTATCTGTCATGTTCAACGAAATATGTATTAATGAAGAAATGCTGCCAAAATATACATACATACATATATATATATATATATATATATATATATATATATATATATAAGTATAATGTGGATGACTATAGAGATATATACTCCCATACCCCCGTAGGGTTGAGTTCTCTAGCGAATGAAGTAATCGTGTTGCCGTTAGCGTTTATTGCAAGTCTCTTCATATATGAATTGAGGTCTCAGTACCCGTTAAACAGATGCATGTAAACAATAGTAATTTGTGATTCATAACTGTTTAAAATTTACTTCGCTGCTACTGGCTCCTCGTGGCTGAAGATTAGAGGCTTGGATTGGCGTTTAAGTCAACCGGGTTTCGATCCCAGCTACGGGAAGCTAATATGTCTAGCCACACTGATGAGTTCTGATAGAACGAAACAGATCTGTCTGTGGATGACTATAGAGATATATATGAGTATATGTATATATGAGTATATATATGTATATATATATATATATATATATGAGTGTATATATATGGGTGTGTGTATATATATGTACATATTTGTATTTACATGAGTGTATATATATATATATATAGTATTTCAAAATGAATAAGTCCACAAATGATTTCTAGTTTAGTATTTAGGTTTTTATTATATAACGTACTTGTGTTTCAGACTTGGCGTCTTCTTAAGGAGATTTTGAATTGTTTAGACAAATGTCTAATTTTGTTTTATAGTTATGATTGTTTTGATACGATGTGATCTTTTTTTAACTTCCGGGTTTGTATCCTTGAATGTTCCATATAAGCTAATTGTCTGTGTAAGAGCTCTGTTCTCTGCAGATGATGCTCGCGTGCTTAAGTATCTATAGGTGTATGTACGTGTGTGTGCGTACACATTTAAACCTGTAAATATATATATATATATATATATATATATATATATATATAGGTTTTGTTTTGACTAATTTAATTCCAGAATGTCCTATTGAAGTTAATCATCCGTGAAGACCTCTGGTTCATGTATTTTTTTCTCAATATATGTGATTTAAAATACAACTTTTGATAGCTCTTTCTGAACCAGGTCAACCACAGTTACTTCTGCAATTTACGAGAACGATAATGAGCTACATGAAATTTATTTTTTGGCCAGTCGGCTGGGGCTGTAGAATACACTGACTGCACCTCTGCAGAGGAATAAGACCCCCCCCTAACGAATGTCCTAGATATGACACTAAACAATCTGATGGTGAGGTTCCAGCAGTGCTGGAGCTCTGGGGAATGCGGAGTACCCCTTCATTACCGTCGCTCCCAGGTCCACTCTGGCCCGGAGTGGTAGCACCTGATAGGGCCCTATCTATGAGTTAAATAGAACTAACAGCATTCTTATTCTAAACTGAATTGTTTGAGTAAACTGAATAGCTTGAAATAGAAATCTTTTTGACAATTAAACCGTACTTACATTTAAACTGCAGCTTATCCTTAACTGAATTATTGGAAATAGAACTGTTTTTCGACATTAAAATTGTATTTACACTTAACTGAATTGTTACATATAACTTCTTGTATAGTTCGAAATAAATGTTTTTTACAATTAAACTGTGTACTTATGCTAAACTGAATTGTTTTAAATAGAACAGATTATTTACATAAAAATGGATTTGGCGTTAAATAGCCTACAAAGGTTGATATGCCATAAAACCCACCAAACCAAAAAAAAAAAAAAAGACAGAAATTTATTTTCCATTTCGATTAGGGAACTTAAACGAGTCAAACGCCCTCGGCGAAAATTCAAATACTCCGATTTCAATGAAATTAAAATCATATGTTAATAGAAAGTCAGGATCTGGAAATGTATACTGATATGATCATTGACACCTAGGTAGACGTCTGAATAACATATTTCAAATGGTAACAGATTTGATTATTTAAAACCTGGGAATGGACTGAATCACATATTTAAAGTGATAACTGATTTGATAAATCATTATGTTTCAGAGTCTTAATTATTTCTCATTTTTCTTTTCTAGTTGCTTTACTTTCTGTATTTCAAAAACATGTTTGTATCTTTATATAGCCTTGTCCTTGATATAAACTCTGCCAGAATCATACTCGATTTGTTAAGTCTCATAAATAGTTCTAATGAACATATTACATTGATATGATGATATATATTTAATTGTTAGTGTTTGTTGTGAATCTTGAATAAACACTGCAATATGTAAGTCTTTATAATTTTCCCCAGCTTTTATTTACTTGCATATTAAATGCAGAAGCCTCAGCTATATGAAGGCTGCTTCAATTTATAAACAAAAATATTCAGAGAAAGAATAAGAAGTTTGTACGCAACCATGATTATGTCTGGTTTAAAGGAATCATGTCTTTTACACAAAACTGACATTCTTTCTTTTGTGTTATAAGAACGGATATAGATTTACGATTTACATGATTGTTAACAATAATTTTATTAGGATAAACGAGAATTGAATTCAATAGTATATTAGACTATATTTTGAGCTGAAGTCTGGCAATAAGAGTTTGCGCATATTCCGCTCTAAAACATTCAATAATATCGAAGCAGTAATTTTGACAAATTAGAGTGCAATATCTGAAGGCTCTTTCTGAACCCAGTCAACGACGGTTATTTCTGCTAGTATATATATATATATATATATATATATATATATATATATATATATATAATGTATTAATATACAATAAATATATATAATATTCACATATAGAAAAAAGCTGGTGACCGTGGTCGAGGGTAAGACGAAAGTTCCTTTTCCAATAGCTGCTACACAGAGATGTACAGGAGGGCGCTGCTCCATTCCCTGGATTGCTCCCCTTGATCCGAACCTTATAATGTTGAATTTTAAGCAAGGCGGCATCAAGTACCACTTTTTGCGTCTTTGGCATGGCTCAATTTGGGATTGAACCCCAGTCTCCTGGACAAATGGCGAACACTCTACTCATTTGAGCTATGGCCAGATTATACGTATATATAATCAATACATATAAAATAAATAATGTATATTTGTTTATAGTACATCTATATAATACGTATGTAATATACATAAATATAACATGTTATATATATGATGAATTAATATATAATATAAAAGTAACATTTTTTATTGGCCCGAATAGAGAAAAAAGTAAATATTTCAAAATAAATAGGTCCACTTAGAGATATATTTTTAGTTTTTATATCATTTCATATGATATATATATATATATATATATATATATATATATATATATATATATATATATAATGTACATATATAATATATAATATGTATATATATATATATATATATATATATATATATATATATACGCATGTAATGTATTATTATTATTTTACTCTTTTAAGAGTTTTCCCCACTAGCGTTATTTAACGGTTTTTCATTTGAGTTTGAGTGATAGCGAGTCTCCTCCTGTCTCCAGGACTCTTCTTAGTATTCTGGCCGATCTTAATAATGCTGTAACTTGAATGCTCTCCATTTCTATCATCTGGAATCTTAATATAAATCCGGGATAAAATTCCGCGCTCAGTTGTAATAAACCAGAAAAAACGAACGTATAAATTAGTGGACTTCGCTCTTTCACATGTTGACAAGTGTAGTTGAAGGCAACTCGAAAGCTCCCTTTTCAATAGCTACACTACCGAGGTATAAGGGAGATCGCCACTCATTTCCCTGGATTACTTCACTTTACCCTTGATACGTACCTCATAATGCTGAGTGTAAAGCAATGAGGTATCAAGTACCATTTTTTAAGTCTTTTGTATGACTCTACCTGGGATTGAACCCCCGTCTCCTAGGGAATAAGCGAACACTAAAAGACATACACAGAGAGAGAGAGAGAGAGAGAGAGAGAGAGAGAGAGCATTTAATGACTTAGATGATGAAACGTATAAGAGAAAATCTTTTTATAGTGCACTTACCAAATTTTACGTTTGAAATTTGAACTAGAAGGTTTGAGAACGACGTATTAAACAAAAAAAAACAAAAAACAGCTTAGTTTTCAATGAAATCCACATCCAAATCAGATTTTATCAGTAAATTTATTTGATTGATTGTTTGGGTTTTATGCCATATCAACCTTTGTATGTTATTTAACGGCAAATCCATTTTTATGTAAATAATCAGTTCCATTCAAAACAATTTAGTTTAGCATGAGTACACATTTTAATTGTCAAAAACATTTCTATTTCAAACTATTCAAGCAGTTATATGTAACAATTTAGTTTAGTGTAAGTACAGTTTCAATGTTAAAAACAGTTAAATTTCAAACAATTCAGTTTAGCATAAGTACGCATTTTAAATGTAAGTACAGTTTAATTGTGAAAAACATTTCAACTTCTAGCCATTCAGTTTAGTCAAGCAGTTCTAATTCAGCTTAGTATAAGTACATATTTTGTTTACACACAGTTACATGTCAAACAGTTCTATGTTAAACATCAGTTTAGTGTAAATACAGTTTCAATGTAAAAAAAACCCAGTTATATTTGAAATATGACAGTTT
>OY757907.1:98165173-98300173 GCA_963585895.1 Sepioteuthis lessoniana | reverse complement strand
GCTGATAAGAATACCAGATCCTTTCGAACAATTCTCCTCAGATTTAGAATTTATACTTAAAGAACGCAGTCTGCTCTACTATTTTGTTCATAACTAGGGGGAAAAGACATGAAAATTATTCCTTTTCCAAGGGTATTGGCGCTAAATGAAACACAAACATATTTGTATTGTATCTGATCTCGAATCACAGATTCCATTTTCGACAATAAGCGTCACGTTACATACAATCAACAACTGTTGATTGTGATGCATTAAAACGAAAGTGAAAGGACAACAATCACTCAAGAACTTTTATAGCTGGGATCATGGAAAGATATCATATACTGATCAACTTGTAAAATCTAACTATTTACATTTTATTCAGAAACGAAAACACTTTTGATATAACTTAATGTACGCAGAGTCATCAATAATATTCTCGTTTTCTTAACTCTTTGGTTCATATCTGCAAGGAGAAGAGATCCATTCTTGTTTTTTCCATGAAATTAGCGCGAAAATGAAACACAAACAGCCTCATTCAAGTTGTAAACTTGGATCGAGAAGTCCATTTCTTAACGACGATAAACTTTAATATATATTTATATATATAGTCATCCATAGTGAGCCTGTTTCGTTGTATCACAACTCTTCAATGTGGGTAGACACGCGAGATGCTTCAAGCTAAGATCGAAACCCGGCTGACTTTAGATCAATCGAATATCTTACTCCAGAGCAATTGTTATTCTCAACGGTAGTGGAGGAATTCTTTACATAAATCTTGATAGATATACGTTATCAGCTACCTGTGGTGATTAATAAGTGAGAAGACCTATTGCATTTTAACTTATGTGGCAGCTAGCAAAAATGGACTCAACCCACGGGGAGAGTAGGGAGGAGCTTGTATATCAAAGTAATTTTTGTTCGGTTTAGAGTTATATATATATGTGTGTGTGTGTGTGTGTGAGAGAGAGAGAGAGAGACAGAGAGAGAGACAGAGACAGAGAGAGAGAGAGAGAAAAAGGGAATTGAATCTGAGAGAAAGTATGTAGAAAAAGGTAAAAAAAAAAGAATGATATACGAATAAACGAATCACCAAACATATATTTTCTTGTGTTTTTACCCTGGATATATATATATATATATATATATATAACTCAAAACCGAACCAAAATTAGATTCAAAAGCATTATCACAATAGCGACATTTAACGTTATGATTTTAAACACAATAAACCAGTTACCTGAACTGACATCATCTGAAGCAGAGCATAATATAAATATCATATGTGTTCAAGAACATAGATTCTCTCATAGTGAACTAGAAATAAAATCTAAGATACTGGTAATGAATGGACATTTGTCCCGGCATCTGCATGGAAAACCTGCGTCAATGTCGTCGCAGTGGGTGTAGGAATGATTCTTAGTCTTCATGCCTTAGATTCACTAAATATCATTGAGAGAATTTAACCGCGAATGAAGTGTGCTTAATTTAAGGGCAACCCCAGCATAACATCTGTATTTTGCAACAGTCCCACAAAATGCTAGTGATAAAACGAATATCATTACGTTCTAAAATGTGCTATGTTCACTTTTTTGGCACATTTCAAAAACACAACGTTCTAATCATCGGTGAAGATATGAATGCTCATATAGGCAAAGACGAAAGAAAAGCAAATTTTGCTTAAACTCAAAACAGAAATGATGAATATCTAGCTGGTTTTTCGCTCGAGAACAGGCTAACATGCCTAAATTCTAAATTAAAAAAAAAAAAAAAATAGAAATTACTGCATCAAACAAAATAACTCTAAAGCATAACTAGATTTCATATTCATGATGATGATCATCATCATCATGTTGTGCCGCTAGCACGGATATCCCTGACCCTCTCTCGCCACTTCTCCCTATCGTTCATCGCCTCAGGCAGGTCTTCAGGGCTACATCCCGTATCCTCATATAGCTGCTGAATGTATGTCCGAGCTGGTCGTCCTGCTTTTGCTCGGGCATATGTGGGGGTCCATAGGAGTACATCACTTATGAGCTCGTCCTTGATTCTCCAGCAGTGTCCTGCATGTCTGGTTCGTCTAAATTGGATAGTTTTCGTGATGAGAGGCAGGTGGCTGTATAGTTGGTGCCTTGTGGGATGTTGCTGCAAGGACTTGTTCACTATTGCTCACAACATTCTTGTATAATTGCCGTCTAGCAAAACAGCCGTTTTGTTAGCGTCCAAGTAGTGCATCCATACAGCAGTATCGATACGACCACTACCTGGAAGAAACTGCGTTTCATTTTATCGGTCAGGTCTGATTTCCATATGATCGATAAGTGGATAAATACTTCTAAAAACTACGAATCATACTCGTCCTTTGAGGAAGTATCTTTCGATCACAGCAATTATTCACTTGAGTCGACTCAAAATAAGATATAAATAGTTAAAGCTTCACAATATGACTGGTCCTCACCTACTAATGTTATATAATATAATTATAATTATAATTATATAATGATTTTTTTTATCTTAATCATTTTTCGTTAATTATATTTTATCATTCGGTTTGGTTGGACTTTGAACTATTCGGTTATTAGGGCAGGTGCACACACATTGAGTACAGTTCACGCGCATGCGCAGAGGATATGACAATCACAAATGTCATAATAAAAACCCCAGTTAGGAAATGAGACTGAGGTGTGAATGACGCCATGCCCAGAAGCGATGGGCTGAGAATTTGGGGATTTCAAAAAAAGAGTTAGTTGAGATTTGACTCTGGGCCGGGCCAGTCCAGCTGGTGGGGTTGACTGAAGGGCGAAGTACGAACAGTCAGCATAGTAAGAATTGTGTCTCTCTCTCCTCGTGTCGAAAAACTAAAGTCAAGAAGTAAATAAACGTTTATTACCTGAACAACGGAGAGTCGTCAGTGTTTCGGTTTTTCGGCTGTATCCGTATATTTTACTAATATTAGAAATCATTATACAGTAAATGTAAGAAACAAATTTGATATTCTTCAAGAGACTTCTGAAACACCCTCCAAAATGACGAATATGAAAATTTTGTTATTGCCCTTATAGAAGTAGCAGCCGAGTGCATTCCAACCAAAACATGAGTAAAATGTAGAGTTCCATGGGATACGATATCAATTACAGAAAAACAAGATAACCTGAAAAAATATCCTTACTGAACAAAAGAATCCCAACAAATGTCAATGCGCAGAAACTTAAGAAAGACCGGGGAGATATAACACATACCAAAAAGAACTGAAGAGATCTTTCAAGGACAAAACAGTGAAATCAGAAACGTAGTAGAAGATAGGCAATCCTAAATAACGTGTCGGACAGAAAGCGGAAGGAAGATCACTTTAAGAGCAAGACTAAAAGTTTCTAGCGAAGAAGAAAGACTTCAGGAATGGAAAGAACCTACTCAGAAACCCTCCTGAAGTCACTGATAAACCAATTAAAAATATTAATAACCAGGTAGACATCAAACTGAGTCATTTTACGGAGTACTGAAAAAAATCAAAAGCAGACAAGTCGATGGCCCTCAACGAAATACTTCTTGAAGTATGTAAAATAAAGAATTTAGACGATATACGTGTTCAATTATGCAACTCAATAGAAATGTGAGCGAAAGGCTGTATCCTTCCTTTATCCAAAAAAAGCAACTTCGGAATCACAAAGAACTACAGACGTATAAGCCGTACTGCTATAGCTATTAAAGTTTATAATTCCATGCTTCTCAACCGTATCCAACCCGAACCCAAGAAAATTCTTTGAAAAATTCAGAGCGGTTTTCAGAGAAATCGATTCAGAAACACAGATTCTGACTATCCACCAAATCGTTGAAGGATTGCATGCAAAATAGCTCGAGGCATCACTATTGTTTGTAGCATTTCATTCCATACACAGAGGAAACATAGAGCAAATACTGCTTGTATGTGGTATCTTCAAAGAAAATATTACAGCTCTAACGATGCTCTACAAAAACACTAAAGCAAAGGTTCGCTCTCTTAATGGCGAGACTATTTCCTTCGACATTGTTGCTGGAGTTTTGCAAGGAGATACATTATCACCATATATGTTCATAATCTGCCTAGACTATCGAATATCGATAGAGGTAATAAATTTTTCCTCAAAAAAAGGCAAGAAGCAGACGATATCTTGTAGAAACTATAACAGACGCAAATCTTTCGCTTTTCGCGAATACGCCAGCCCAAGACGAATCCTTGCAGTATAGACTGGAGCAAGCAGCAAGAGGCATTGGCTTCTGCGTGAAAGCAAATAAAAAAGAGTCCACTGGTTTTAAACTAAAAGGAACCATCTCCACTTCAAGTTGCAGACATTTAAATTCGTAGACAAGATCATATATTTTGGCAGCAATATCTCACCGACTGAAAGAGATCTTAGAATACGCCTTGTGAAGGCATGGACTGCTATCGACAGTTTATTGATCAAATGGAAATCTGATTATTCCAAAAAATAAAATAGGATTCCATCAAGTTGTGGCTGTGTCACTGCTACTATACGGATGCACCACATGAATGCTAACAAACGCAGGAAGAAAAAGCTAGATGGGAACTACACAAGAATGCTACGTGCCGTTTCGAAAAAATCCTGGAAGCAAAACCCCACAAAACAGCTGTACAGTCACTTACCTCCCATCTCACAAACTATCCAAGTAAGAGGAACAGGACACTGCTGGAGAAGCAAGAACGAGCATGAAATTTAAGATATCGACGCGCCAGTGTTAGCTGACTCGCAAGGACTTTCTGACGTCAACTCTATGCGGACACTGAATGATTTTACGGCATATCAACCATTGTAGGTTAGTTAATGCCAAATCCAGTTTATACTGATATATTAGATGAATATGCTTTAGCATAAGTTAATATAGTTAAATGGTTCCAAGTATTACTATATAACACTAACAATTCAATTAAACATCAATCATTTGTTTGAACATAATTAAATGATCAAACATTTCTATTTTACCCATAGATAGAAACGTTTCAGGTGCTACCACTCTTGGCCAGAGTGATGGCAATGAAGAGGTATTCTGCATTCCGCAAAGCTCACCATCAGATTGTTTAGTATCATATCCATGATACTCGTTGTGCAGGGGTCTCACTCGTCTGCAGAGATGCAGTTGGTGTATTCTACAGTCCCAGCCAACTGGGCTATGTAGTTTGGAGGACCTGCCGAGAGCTATGGATGAAAGGTATTGATGGAGAGAGAGACAGACAGACAGACAGAGAGACAGAGAAAACTCGGGAAATCCATGCGGTTAGCACGACTTGAGGATGATGATGATGATGATGATGATGTGTGTACGTGTGTGTGTTTATTTCAAACTTTTATTTGCGTCTGTCTACTTATTTTCATCAATGATTGGACCAGTTTTCTGTAAATAAACACACATACACACACACATGCACACACACACACACACACACACACACATATATATATATATATATATATATATATATATATATATATATGGGGGTGTATAAATCAATGCACATCTCACTGATAAATAGTCATTTACTAACTTTTGTCTAATCTAGTGAAAGCTATAGTAATATTGTATTTACTGATACTCGAAACATCCACTGATACTGAGGCACCTATAATATATCTATATGTCTGTACATCTATATGTGTGTATGTATGTATATACATGTGTATGCATGTACATTAGCATATATATATATATATATATATATATATAAGTTTGCGTGTATGTTTGTGTAGTGTTTGTATATATGAATTATATGTACGTACATATGTGTGTATATGCACGCGCGAGTGTGTGCGTGTGTGTGTGTGTGCGTGTGTGTGTGTGTGTGAGAGAGTGTGTGTGTGTATGCGTGTGTGTGTGTGTGCGTGTGTGTGTATGTGCGTTTGTGTGTGTGTGCGAGTGTGTGTGTGTGCGAGTGTGTGTGTATGTGCGTGTGTGTGTGTGTGTGCGAGTGTGTGTGTGTGTGTGCGAGTGTGTGTGTGTGTGTGCGAGTGTGTGTGTGTGTGTGTGTGTGCGTGTGTGTGTGTGTGCGCGCGTGTGTGTGTGTGTGCGAGTGTGTGTGTGTGTGTGCGTGTGTGCGAGTGTGTATGTGTGTGTGTGTGCGAGTGTGTGTGTGTGCGTGTGTGTGTGTGTGTGTGCCATTGTACCTATGCTTAGATGCTTACGGAGGAAACAAAACAGAATTGTTTGATTTTGGAAAGTGAAGAAACAAACGACAAACAAACGGAATTAATTTTTACTCATTTAAGGAGAATTTGTTTTCCTCCGCGAAATATTTGAATTCTTTGCTAATTGAAATCGTACAGAATATAAAATGTTCGCTGGGAAATAAATAAAATTAATGGCGCCCAAAAATAACCCTGACTTCTTGACTCCTCCATTCACTTTCAATTCGAAACAGGACGAGCGACGACAAGTCGAACATGAAATTGTTTTATGATTTTCCGCAAAAAAACTACAAGTTAATTGCCTATTATTTTCCAGTTTCCTTTTTCCTTATTTACTCATTTCTTTCCTGAGAGAGAATTAAAGAAAAATGCCTGCCCATTGAAATCCGTTTTGCACGCAAAGTTAATAAACAACCCATATATCATATGGATGGTTTTCTTTTTTTCAGACTCACCTCGTTTCTCTAATGTTCATATATAAACATTAACTTTTTTTCTCTAATGAAAACAAAAATAATAAAAAATCTTTGAACAGGAACAAAAATTTAAAAGAAAAAAACGAAAAAAAAGAAAAGAAGAGATTTTCATTTTATTCCGAAAATCCGATACAAGCAATTAATTTTCAAAGCGCCGAATTCAAAAGGAAGTTGGGGTTTGAATAATAAAAAAAAGAAATAAAATCTTTTTTTTTTTTTAATGATGATTGATAATTAATCATACCGCTTTACTTTTTTTTCTTTTTTTAACCATGACCTTGTAAAATCAAAACTGCTGTTCGTGATCGATGAAGAAATAAAACAATATTTGAAAAAAACAAAAGAAAAAAAAAGAGAATAGCTAATAGAGAAAAGAGAACATAAATAAAAGCTTGAAATCAATAATTCAATATCAGTTCGAGGCTAGCTGCAATATTTCAATGCGTGTCATTGGGTAGCAATTAAAATTTCTCTTAATGAAACGCTACCTCAGCAATTTAGTCGTCTGTAAAATATTAGACACAAGGATTTATAATACAAGATACAAATCTAGTATCTGCGTAATACGAAGAAAAAAGTCATTGAAATATTTTAAGATTTGTAATCGTATATTATGAACGTGTAGAAGACGTTTTTGGGTCTTGGCACTGAGTTCAAATTCAGGTTGAGTCTATGTTCAATCTGTAGGAATGACCTTTGGAAAAACAAACATGAATAAACATCTTTTCCATAGTAGGACAAATTGGGTATTTTAGACTTGGTTTGCAACCGATCTGAGTGAAGAATAACTCTGAATTTAAAACAAGAAGCTGTAGTTCCTTAGGAAGTACGTCATTGCTTTAACTTTGTTCTAATAACTCCTACAATGACACGAATGCTTGTACGTATTGACCCTTCCATGACAATGTTAGAAAATTATCGATAATTCGATGATTCTTTAATTTTTGCTGAATTTTTCTTAAGTTCCACAGGGGATCTAACCTGCTCGCCTTTCTAGCAAACTTTCAATATTGCATGAAACTGTGACAATTAAATCGCATTGAAAAAAAAAAGGTTAATTTTAGCTTTCGGAGATTTCATAGAAGAATACAGCAGCAATAACAGAAAATTTTTCATTTTACAACCATAAAATCTCATACATCATATAAAAAATGTCCTCGCATCATCATATTAGGAAGTATGGAAATTAATAACGTTTTTTACAAAACGTTTTTCCAAAGTTTATTTCAAGCACGCACCGAAAGGCAATGTATAACTCAACTATATTATCATTGATTTACTTATTGTGAGTTTTTATCACAAACTTTAACTGGCGGTTTTTCACTGGAGTCTGACTAACAGTAAATCTTCTGTGATCTCCAGGACTCTTCTAAGTATCATTGCTCATTTTAGTTGTCTCGATGGTCTCGATTTTCTCTCTGATCTCCCATTTTACCTTGTTTTTTCAAGGTTCTTTGGAAATGTTTCAAGGACTCCAACTACAATTGGTATTATTTTCACCTTCATGTTTCGAAAGTTTTTCAGCTCTCCGGCAGAGTCCATTTATTTGTCAAATTTTTTGGTGTATTTTATTCTGTGGTTTGCTAGAACTGTAAATTCTAGTAGATGAAAAAGTTCGTTCTTCTTCTTAATTAAAACGAGGTATGGTCTTCTAGCAGGTATTAGGTGATCCATTTATATGAAAACGTCACAGTGAATTAGCCTTTCGTTTTCGAGGACAGATTCTGATTTTTATATATCTTTTGAGTCTCTTTTATTTCCATTCTGTGGTCAGCCGAGACAGCAAAATCTACGAAACGGCAAGCTCTCTCTCTCTCTTTTTTTTTTCTCTCTCTCTCTCTCTCTCTCTCTTCTTTCTCTCTCTCTCTCTCTCTTCTTTCTCTCTCTCTCTCTCTCTCTCTCTGTGAATTAACACTAAGTCTGGTATTCTGATCAAAATTTAATTTCTTGCACAATTACCTGTGGATCACCCTTCCCTCCCTGGCATGCATCAAGGCAATACTCAATGCTGGCAAATCCTCTTTCTCCTTTTCTTAACACATAGTCTGTCTATATCATCTTTCAAATGTAAAGCCTGGTGCAAAATCATCAACTTTCCTATCTTTTGGTTCAATTGTCTGAGTTACTCCCAGTTTCATTTTAGGAATGGTTCAGAATATCTTACAAGGAGGACTGCCCAGGTGTTTATTTATGAGATTTTTGCTACAGATCTTTGTTTCGAGAAGTTTTCTCATTCTTCTGAGGTATTCTTTTCTTATTTTTCCCTTCATCTCCGTTCCCAATATTCCCAGGTACTTGTAATTTTTCTTTTCTCCAATCGTTCTAATGCTCCTGATGTTGTAGTTCTATCTTTACTCAAGAACTAGTGTTAGAGTAGGTAGTGATTATATGTATTCTATACTGCCTCTTTTGGGTGATGCTTTTCGGTCAGATTGATAGTACTCTCTTTCGGTGATTAGCAATTCCGCAAAGTACAATTTTTTAAATATTTTATATAGGTGGGAACCGCCTGTTATCTTGTTAAAGTGTTTATCGGTGTTTTTTATCGTACTCAGGGCTCCCACTATTACTGGCTCATTGGTAGTTTTAAAGTGCCACATATTCTCAATGCCTTTTTCCAAGTCTTTGTATTTAACTTAATTTACTCATTATTATTATTATTATTATTATTATTATTATTATTATTATCCTTTTTCTCTTTTGAGAGTTTTTCACACCAGCGTTACCTGATGTTCTTTCCCTGGAGTTTGAGTGACAACAAGTCTCCTCAAGTCACCTGGACTCTGCTCAGTATTCTGGCCGATCTTTATAATGCTCTAGTTTGGATGGTCTCCACCCATCCTCTTATTTACAAGTCTTCCAATCCCGGTATCAATCCTTCGGTGACTGCACCAAGCGCACCAACTACAATTAGTATCACAGTCACAGTTTTTTCAATTCCCAAGCAAGGTTCAGGTTCTTATCTTTCATTTTGTTTTCTTTCAATTTTACTCAGTGGTCAGCTGGGACAGTATAGTCCACAATTCGGCAAGTTTTATTTATTTGTTTTAATTTTTTTTTTTTTTTTTTTGCTGACTATTATTCAGTCTGGTCGTCTGGTCAAGATTAGCTGATCCGTTTATATCTCAAAATCCCAGAGGAGTTTCCAGCACGGAGTCTGGTTTGTGCATATACCATTACATTATTGTTATTATTGTTATTCTGAAGACATTAAAATTCTGGTAATGTTGAATCTCAATCTCAATGCTGTTGATCTAACTGTACCACCCCAAAACTGTTTAAGTATTTCAAGGATGAAAACTTGTCACATGAACGACCATCTGTTGTCGATTACGATGTTTTAAGATACAACAGAGAGAAGAAACCAGCCACAAACACAATAAGTATCTGAAGAGCTAGGATATTTGAAACGACTAGAATACATATGTTTAAAACGTATAGAGCTTCAAGGTTTTCCACTTGAAACTTCAATTATTTAAAAAAAGGGAATTTCTTTTCATGCACTCTTATATTTCAGAGCTGTTTTCTCTAATAGATTTTGATTTGGTGCTTTCCAAGATGTTTATTTTCAATTACTAATTTATAACCAATTATCTCCCTTTATATGAGCAACTCTTTTTATTGAAGGAGTGTTTAGTGTAACAGTTATCATCGTAAGAAATAGAATCGGTGACCCGAGTTCAAAACCTAGTTAAGCCTTTTTGCGTTTCACTTTCTCGCTGCCGTTGAGAAAGGCAGGAATCCATCTATTTCGCACCACCAGCTATTGGTTCATAGTCTTCGTTTGGATTAGGTTGGGTTCTTTGTTTAATGACGTATCAAATTTCGTAGGTTATTTAATGCCGAAACCATCCCTGTAAAAGAACAGTATTAGTGCTATTCAACCCATATTTAGAGAGATAAGGGGGTTCATACTTTTCCTTTGGCTTTCTGTCCAAAAGTGAACACAATAACGTGACTGTTGTTTGAACTCGCTCACCACATAGTCGCAGTCCAGAACGTTAGCCACTACACCACCGGGATAAGCCTGGGTAAATAGTATTGCAAATTGGGTTCGTTAGCTTTGGTTATGTTACTAGTCTAGGAGAAGAAAAAGTTTGCATTCAAACCAACTTTGCTTTGTTTAAAAATTGACTTTGTGTCACATCAGCCTGTGGCGTGCGGTTTGGGTAATTACATACTCTTTTTATACAGGAACAGTGTCTAGAGAAACATTTTTTGTGCTTAAGTAATTATGAAACAAGGACTCTATCGAATGAATATGTCCCTAATTAATTGCTTATCGTATCCGGTATTTATCGACCATTAAACTGCGCCAAAAAAATTTAAATCCCAGAAATAAAACTGTTACCTCTGTTAGAGCAACATAAACTTTAGTTTGAATCGTTATGTTGATCAACTTTACTTTTAATAAACAAATTTAACGCTATCTATTACAAAAATTCTCATTGTTTGTGCATATTTATAGACATAACCATAGCCTAGAAAAAGCAGCACACTATTGCGATATTTTTATCAGAATCATACATGCTCAATGCTCTTAAAGAATAAAGTAATTGTCAGTTCAATTTGCAATTAACGATATTTTTTCAGAGTCTGCGCTCATACCGAATGTCATTTTTTTTCAATCGCCCAAATTCTAGATATAATAAAGATAACAATGAAATGCAAATTCAGATCTTTCCCTCGTTCCTAAATAGAAGTATCAACATCATCATAGACTGCTGTTACAACTGAAACCCAACAAGTTCACGCTTTTTCCCGCAGATTTTCAAATCGAAAGTTAATGCTAACAATACTTAATGCAATAAAAACCAGTTCAGGTATTGTTATATCTTCATCCTATTTTTAATGCATGTTGTTGTTGTTGTTGGTGGTGGTGGTGGTGGTGGTGGAGGTCGTGGTCGTCGTGGTATTGTTATCATTTGAAAGTTTTTTACACCAGCGTTAGCTGATGGTTTTCCAGTGGAGTCTGAGTAACAGCAAGTATCCTCAAGTCTCCAGAACTCTTAGTATTCTGACCGATCTCAACAACGTTCTATTATCATTATTATTATTATTATTGTTGTTGTTGTTGAAAAAAAAACTTACCAATTTGTTTATTTATTTCTTGGGAAGGGGATATTGATTCTTTTAAAATTTTCTAATGTTTTTTTAATTCTTTTATCATGTAGAAAAATAACTTTAGGAATAACTTCTAGATAGTTACAGATTATGTTTCAAGCTTTAAAAAATAGTAAACTATTATATTGGTTGATGGATTTTAATGGCTTTTCAACCCGTCCAGGGATATTTTATTCCTACTGATTAGAGAATAATATACGTTGTACGTCCTTATTCGCACGTTTGTAGTTAATATTTGATGGTTGAGTTTTATTGAATATCAACCCGTGTAGGTTAAAATCCTGTTTATACATATATATCTTAAATATATGTAATTTGTGAACGAATAGTTTGTCGGTAATTAACAATTTTCAAATGAGCCAGAGACAATTTATTTGAGTTAAATGGTTTCAAGTATTATTATCTATAACTAGTAATACTATACAACATTATTCAGTCGTTTGTACACAGTTAAATGGTTTAAAGTATAGAAAATGATTAAATATTTCTATTTAACCCAAAGATGGGTTTCTAACCGGTACTACCCCACCTGGTGAGAGTTGACCTGGGAGTAATGGTAATGATAGGGGTACTCAATATTTCCCAAAACTCTAGGATTCGATCTTTAGCATCGGATGGTTTAGTGTCATATTCAGATTATTCTTTGGGAAGAGGGGTCTTAACCCTCTGCAAAGATGTTGTCGGTGTATTCTACAGTCCCCGCTGACTGACCTGAAACTATAATGTAATGTCTTTGAGAGGTTTGAAATAAAAGTCCTCATTAGTTTGATTTCTTTGTTTTAATGGCATACCAACCTTCGTGAATTATCTATTGCCAAAGCCATCCTTGTAGAAGAAAAGTAAGTGGTGATATTTAACCCAAAGCTGGCGGTATAAGGAGGTTCATGCCTTTCTTAGGAGTATTAGTCCGAAAATGAACGTAATTGCGCGACTGGATTTCGAACTTGCTTACTACGATGCTTCAGTCCAGCACGTCAATCACAACGCCACAGGGACTCACTCCACCTCCACCCCCCCAAAAATGTGCCCATCTGGATATTGATTAATTGAAAGAAGAAATCTTCATCTGAAAGAAACAAAAGAGGTGCTAAAGAAACAAGGTAGGCTCGTAGCTCTGCATGAGGAAACGATAAATCATTTTAATAAACTTATTTGAGAAATTTCATGCATATTTTTTCTTCCTTTAAAAGAAAAAGTTAAAAGGAAATGTTCATAAACGTTCCCTTAATGTGAGCACAGGAAATTTTTTTGTTTGTGTGTTTGTTTGCTTGTTTTTTTAGGGGCTAAGGGAAGTGTTTTCTCTTGCATTAGCCTGTTCACAATTTGGCTGTGTGCAAGTTTTTACTGTAGTGTTGAGCAGTCTTAACGAGTAAAACCTTGTGTTTGGAGTTTTGTGTGAGTGTGTCTGTGTGTATGTGTGTGTTGAAGGATTTCAAAAAAGAAGTCCGAGGTATGGTGGTGATTAAGATGTCTGCAGTACGGTAATAATTAAACAAGATAGTCCCGTTATACCATTTGCTAATCGTACGATTTCGATTCTTACGGGCGTCCAGCTCTAATGTCACTCTGCCAGACTTGTCCATAATCATGTGTCTGCTGTGGTGCGATATTTGTTTCAAAGTATTCTTGTAATGTTATGAGTTAGAGACTCACTGAGAAACCAGTCACTGTAGCTTTGTGATAGGCAAAGCTAAGCTTTCAGGGAAAATAACGCATTATATTTTGCTTTCTTCACTTCCGGTTACATCTCAGTTAAATCCGAAAATGAATGGCCTTTAATTTTTCTTTCCTTACTTCGGCCAATATCTCTCATTCCACCTCTCTCTCTCTCTCTGAAGATAGATAGATAGATAGATTCTAAGATAAAAAAGGTACCTAATTACCTAATTTATTTATTTATTTATTTTGATGATTGAAGAACTTGAGAAACGATGAGTCAAGTTTATGGAAATACGGAATAAGTCTATCATAAAAAAACGTTTCATAGCATTAGGTCATTCTCTTCTTTGTAAATCTAAGAACTTTTCAGCACATCATGTGTGTGTGTGTATGTGTGTGTGTGTGTGTGTGTGTGTGCCATGCGTAAAACTATAAAACGTGGAGAAAATAATTCTATGAGTAATCACAAAAAAACTGTAATATATATATATATATATATATATATATATATATATATATATATATATATTCTCATAAATATGAACTGTTTTCTTTGATGTTTCTTTAGTATGCCAAATTTCTTGGGTGAATGAAATAATTTCTCTTTAAGCGAAGTAAATGTTTCCGTTGTTTGGAAATTTTATTCTTTATTACTAAAGAAAAGTCAGTCAGAATTTTTATTTCTATTTCCACAACTGACTTAATATTTTACTAAATGACCTTTTCGTATAATCGTTTTAATGTATTTTGTTCTCTCTCTCTCTCTCTCTCTCTTTCTCTCTCTCTCTCTCTCTCTCTCTCTCACACACACACACACACACACATGCTTAAAATACGCAGAGTATGTCCCCTGCTGATAGGTACGACCTCCCCTCAAAAAGGGAGTGTCCTGAGTATGGTACTCCATCTAATGGTGAGGCTCCAATTTTGAAATTTTTGACGAGTGTGGAATACTCCTTTATTTTTATGAATTCCAGATCTACTTTTACACGGAGTGGTAGTACATGTCAAAGCCCCATATATCGATCAAATAGTTCTGTTTGCAATGGGAATATTTTAGGTGGGTATACTTGCGATTGTATAACCATGTACAAAAAAACTTTAAAAACTACAGAAAAAATAAAAATCTAAACGTACAATATACTTAGTTCCCAAACCATTAGGCATAAAATAACTCCTGACGGGTTCCTGTGCCGTTCAAATTATTCAATCAATCGTGTGGTATCTCTTAAATCAGTTCGTAAGACACATGATTAAAGATGATTCTTTTCCACTTTTAAAATTCCAACTTTTATTAATTGTCTGCTTTCTGGAATTAGTTGTTCTTTCCTACCGTATAAATAAGAATGAAAAATATGACAAAAATAGTCAAATTTGGCATCATTAAAACGTCGTCAGTGGTCCGGGTGACCGGGGTTCGATCCCACGTCGAGTTATACCAAAGACTCAAAAAATAGTACTTGATGCTGCCTTGCTTAGCACTCAGCTCTATAAGGTGAGGATAAAGGGTAAAATGGAGCAACACAGGGAATGGAGTAGCGCCCTCCACTACACCTCGGTGTAGTAGCTATTGAAAAGGGAGCCTTCGGGCTACCCTCGACTAAGGTCGCCAACTTGACTTACTTTTATAACGATAAACTACTCAACAAAATTCCATAGTGAGAGGAAAATATGTACCAACAAACGGAACTTTGTAAAAGAATTAATAAGATTTCAATACGTCATGAGGCTTGCGAATTGACTTTTGTCGCATGCGGCAGTGAAAGGGTTAAGCATAGGTCACAAGCCTTTACCCATAATAAGTGGGATTTCAGATGTTTTTGTTTTGTTTATTTTGTTTTGTTTTTTATTTTTTTGTTTTTTTTTTTCATTTTCTTTTACGGGTACGGTATTGTAATGAAATAAATATGAAAAAATAGTGCAAAGATAAAATAAGATTTTTAAAAAGAATTATTTCAAATCACAAATCATTCTACGGAATAAAAACGATTAACATACATTTGGCTTTTTAAATCGTTCTGTCTTTATCAATCAGTTTTGGAAAAGAAAAAAAAAAGGAAGAAAAAAAAAAAGAAAAGAAAAAGAAATTGACAACAAAATAAAAAAGCATAAATAAATACTAATATTTAAATCAATAACATCACTTCTTCTTCTTCTTCTTCTTCTTCTTCTTCTTCTTCTTCTTCTTCTTCTTCTTCTTCTTCTTCTTCTTCTTCTTCTTCTTCTTCTCTATAATCTCCCTTACTTTTTTTCGTACTTCATTCATTCTTTTTCATTACTTCTTTTATTTTTTTCCGTCTTTCATTTCTTCTCTCTTCTCTTCTTGATTTCCCAACAGGTCTCCTCTCCCTTCTTCGACTTCTTTTTCTAAAAAAGAAAAGCTAAAACTAAAAAAAAAAGAAAAAAAGGAAAAGTCCCACGTCGAATTTTCTGTCCTGTCATTGGCGATAATAGCTAATAATTAATAGGCTCTTCAACTACTAAATTCAGAAAATAACTTGCTCTTTCTTTTTATTGCCAAGAACCTGAAATCATAGAAATTGGCGCTGCCCGAAGGTCTCAAGAGATGCAATTCAAATTGACTTCGTGACATCTCATTGAAAGACTTCCAGGAACAATAATAATGGGAAAAAATAATAAAAGAACGCAAATGATTTCTTTTTGCTTGTAAAAAGAATCAATCAGAACTATTAAAGAAGAAGAGAGAGAAAGGAAAGCAAAAAGAAAGAACTCTTTGAATGGAAAGGCAACTCTTACAGTATTGAGATCAGACCAGAAAGAATATGCCGGAAGCAATTTTGAAAATTAATATAGATATTCGCGGGGTTTTGCTCGATCGTAATAGCCATCAACCTTACACATTTATTTAACTCCTCTTTTGCGTATTAGCAAGTCACTGAGTAGTATTAGGTTCTATTCCAGCAGCTGCATTCATGAGGTTCAGCCCCACAAAATTTTTGCGATTGACTTTTTAAAAAAAATGTTTAAATGGATAAGTTACAAATCATTAAAGGATATCATAGGTCATGTGATCAAAGTGATGTTCTTCGGGCCAAATCTCCCAATAGGCATCAACATCTGAAACTCTTATTAAGAAATCAATCAGTTTGATCAAGTTTATAGTCTCTCAGTGCTACCTCTATGAAATCCATCGTTGATAAAGTTAATTGAAGACTCCGAAAGCCACTGGGTTGACGTTTTAAGGACAGTCCAAAATGATACTGATGCTTTTTCTTAAGAAGTAAAGGACACTATTTAGAATCTCATAGTAATCACCATTATATAGAGAAATGAAATGGCTAAAAAATGACTTTCAGTCGGATTCAGCCTCCACAAAATCATTATTCAATGCAAACTATAATATATATATATATATATATATATATATATATATATATATATATATATATATATTTATTTAAATGTATATATGTATTAATGTATATTCGTTAATATATATGTATATTATATTCGTATATATATATATATATATATATATATATATAGATAGATAGATAGATATATGTATAGGTAGATAGATTAATATACATATATTGATATGTATATATGCATGTATTGATATATATTATACGATATTTATGTATGTTTATTAAGATACGTATATATTTATATATATATTTTTTTAAATAACAAAGACAAATTTTTTCTGTATAATCTATTTAAGATCCTTTCAAGTTTTCTGATAGGTGTCTTAGTTTCAGGTTGGAATTGGTAGATGGATTTCCCAAAATTGTCCCTAACGCTTTCGGACCCATCATGGGCTATGATCAGGGATTGTTTGTTTGAGTAAGGTGTGTTTGTTTTATAAAAAGAGTTTTGAAAGTTTTATACCTTAACAAAAATATGGGAATGCAAAGTTGGATAAAACAGAGTAACTGATGTATTTAAAAAAGGGAACGCTATCAACGGAAATAGAATACTTTAGGAATACAGGATTTAAAAAATACTAAAAGCATTTCAAAATGTCGTCACTATTTTCAAAATTGAATCTGTTGATTTTAGATGGTATTTTTTGTTTTTATTATAGGGCTTCTAGGATTTGTAGTCGTAGCTTATCAATTTCGTGTGCGATTATCGTGGTGTTTTCAACTAGAATTTTTCGAAACTTGGATTTAGGAAGAGAATGGTTCTTAAGATAAAAGGCGATAGAACTGGCGTCATGAAGGTGCATTGTAAGTCGTCTGGAAAGAGTTATAGAAGTAAGACAACATACCAACTATTTTCTTTAGAGACAGTCTCCCAGGAGACATTTAAACAAATATACGACGTTGGTTCTATCGAGAAGTTCAGTAGATGGGGAAGTGTTATTGGAGGTTTTATATTTCTTGTAGTATATAAGTCTAACTTTTTTGATAGGGTCATTAAGGAGAACATTTTTATGGATAAGGTTTTTTAATATTTGTCTATCAATTTTATAATTACAATGAAATTGGGTTTTGTAGTATCTTTGTTAAGGTATAAAACTTTCAAAACTTTCAAAACTCTTTTTAAAAAACAAACACAGCTTACACAAGCAAGCAACCCCTGATAATGGCATATGAAGGGTCCGAAAGTGTTCGATACAATTTTGGGAAATTTATCTACCAAATACGACCTGAAACTATGACACTTATCAGAAATCTTGAAAGGATCTTAAATAAGTTATACAGACCAAATTTGTCTTCATTATTTAATGAAATATGCTTCAATGAACGACTGCTGCCTAACTAAACACACACACGCACACACACACACACACACACACATATATATATATATATATATATATATATTGATATATTGATATATATATTGATATATATATATTGATATATGTATTAATGCAAACACACACACACACACACACACACATATATATATATATATATAAGTAAATAATTTAGTAAAATCTGAAAATATAGAGAAATAATTTGGTAACTAGGTAATCCATATATATATATATATATATATATTGATAAATTCTAATATATGATATTATATATATATATATATATATATATATATATATTAATAAACATGAACGTATATACATATTAATATATTTAGATATTGCTTTAAAAATGAGTGCATGGTATTAGAAATGTTTAAAATCATAAAAACGAATCAAAATCCTATTAATATATGTTAATATCAATACACACACACACACACACACACACACACATATATATATATATATATATATATATATATATATATATATATCTTATCATCATGTCACGATGACAGCAGTGTTCCTCCGTCTCTCTTTCTCTTTGTTCTCTCTCTTTCTTTTTTTTTTCTCTTTCCCTCCCTCCATCTATCCATCTCTATCATCCATCACTCCTACCAAATTTTCTCGTCTGTATCTTGGGTCTGCACTGATATAAGTAAGAGTTTGCTTGTCATCCAATCCTGGCACATCTATAAGAGAAATTTGCTAATGAGGTCATCCTTACTTCTGTCCAGCAGTGACTCACATGTTCTGTTCATTTTAAGTAAAATTAATCTTTCAAACGGGTCAAAACTTTCTAAATTTATGTCCATGGATTTTCCTTCTTTCAGTTTTGTGGGCATATATTCTTAAAAATATGCAGCATGGTGGATATGAAGCAAGGTAGATAGATCCAAAGCTGGGTCAACGGCCAGTTTTAGCAGGTGCTTGGCAGAAGATACTCACAGGTCGACGGTCTGGATCAAACAGTTCTGCGAGGAAACTATTGCTACTCATCTTTAAGGGTAGCGTCTACTAATGAGAAAATAAAAACAGCCAATTAAAATCTAGCATTGATCTAATCCAAACCGTACATCAAAACCACATGGCCCTTCACACGGCAAATGGGGTGGGGGCATTTTTCTAAGATGGAGCTCTGGTGTTCGTAAATTACCTACAAAGCCAAAATCGAACTTACTTAGATACGAAAACATTCTTAATATTACGAAATTTAACGGTAGGATTTACAGCGTCTGTAGCCAAGCACAAGAACATAAATATTACCTCAGTGAACATGTCTTGATATACCATGATACCAGCAATGGGTGGACATTTGTCCCGGTATATCCATTGAAAAACTTCATCAATGTTGCCATTTGAGGTATAGGAATGTTTCTTAGTTCTCATGTTTTAGAATCACTAAATAGTATAGAGAAATAGAGAAAATCCAACCTAGACTTGTATGAGCTACATTGAAGAGTAACCTCTGTACAATGATCGTCTCTTATTACAGAAACGGATATTGAAACAGATATCATCACTTTCTATGACGTACTATCATCCATTGCTCGACATATACCAAAGACATGAAGGCATCAACACACAAATAGGCTAAGTTGAAATTAATAAATTTGGCTTACACAATCTGCCATATTCAAATGGAGAGCATATTTTTAATTTGTTAACGGTCTTTCATATCTAAACTCTAAATTCCCAAAAAGGGAGTGAAAACTATGGACCTACACCTAAACAAAACTTATATTAATATATCTATTATATTATTATATATATATATATATATATATACCCCTCCCACCCTTCCTTCCTGTGTCTATTCTGAATTATTTTATCCATTAGATCTGAAGAAGTCCTGTTATTTTAGGTGTTATTGATTCGTACCAATACCCATAACAGGATGGAAATAAATTTATAATCATAATGTGACCGGTTTTTGTTTTTCTTTATGATATATATATATATATATATATAAGTGTATTAAAAAGGTCCAATACCCCGAGCTGCTTTAATTGTTGAGGTAATTTATGTATAGAAGAAAATATACAAATTATGTTGTATCTTGATCCCGGTAACCTATTAAATCAAAGATAGCTAGATGACTGCGTAGAAATAAACTTAACGTATAGTCGAAAATTTGAGTAGATAGCCAACGTTAATATTTAACTATAATTTATTAAATTGATATAGATATTTTAACATGGTTGAAGAAATCTTACCATTAAACGGCAGGGGTTTTAGTACCTTTCAAAGGAAAAAATGATGACATGCTTAAATTAAAATTGATAATTTTGTTAGAAATGGTTGAAATTTGTATATGTCTTACTGGAATTGCTAAATTGTTAATCTTATGGCTTTTGTAGTTATCATAATCTGAAACAAGAAGGGACCCAAACTAGCCTTACAGGGGTCAAGGCTATACGTAGCCGAAATAGATTTCTTTTCTCTCTCTCCTTCATTCCTTTGACTGTCCCTCTTACCTAGTTGTAATCTATCTTATTTTCTTATTGGATCTGATAAAGTCCAGTTAAAAATTTTAGAGTCCTTGATTCATATCAATGCCCTTAACAGGATGGAAATGAATTTATTATCTTAATGCGACCGAATATTGTTTTTTTTTCTTGAAATATATATATATATATATATATATATATATGGTTATTGGGTTGCTATATTTATTCAAAGAAAGAGTGCTCCATAACTGTGATAGAGTATATGTAGATCTAAGTTTTGATAGTGACGACACACATTCAACGGTACTTGGTAACAGTCAGTTTCTCGCCAAGCTGATCGTGATACACTGACACTCACTAACCACCGGTGACTCTGTTTCTTTACTATTAAAAGTTAAATCTCTCTCTCTCTCTCTCTCTCTCTCTCTCTCTCTCTCTCTCTCTCTAAATGAATATATATATATATAATATTATAAATAATACAGAAAGCACTGGCTAAAAAGGAAGACTAAAAAGATAACGAGATAGGACCAAACAAAACAGACAAAACTGGACATTCCAAAATAAGGAAAGAAAATTCGACCAGCAAGTAGGAGAATAAGTGGAGACATAACAACAACTGGATGCGAAGGAGGCAAAAAGATTTTAGAGCAAAGTATGGGAAAAGAAAGATCATAAAAAAGCCGAATGGATAAACAATATGGAAAAAGAGTTGTGAATTTTCGAAGCAGGTCCTGAGGTGAAAATACACCTCGATTCACTCAAAATAACACTTAAAAATACCAAACTGGAAAACCCAAACCTTTATAGCATACACAGATTTTGAAATAAAAAATTCACCCCCGTCCACCATAGGATTCCTATCTAGATGAATAGAGGCCTACAGAAAACTGAGATACCCGAATGGATGACCAAAAAATCACCCTTATCCAGAAAGATCTCCAAAATGGAACCGCCCCAAACAACTATAGACAAATACCGTGCCCCTGATGGTGTGGAAAATGCAAACTGTACAACTTAGGAAGGAGATTTACTACTCATTGATAAGCTAAGGACTATTCCCCGAGGAATAGAATGGATGTCACAAGTGAACCAAAGGGACAAGAAAACAACCTCAATGAGAGCAAAACGAGACAGAAAAATCTGCGTGGACAGAAAAAATGGCGTGGATTGACAACAAAAAGGCTTACGACACGATCCACCAAAGCTGGATAATACTCTGTTTCAAAATGTACATGACGAAGTCATGAAATTTATCGAGAAAACCATGGAAACCTGGAAAGTGGAATGGACAGCCGGAGGAAAAAGCTTAGCTGAGGCAGAGATCTAGAGAGGGATCTTCCAGAGAGATGCCCTATCACTATTACTATTTGTAATAGCGATAATGCGTGTCAACCACATACTCAGAAAATATATAGACGAATACAAATCGAAACACAATTTTTATCACCTAATGTTTATGGACGACATCTAACTGTTTGCCAAAAACGAAAAAGAATTGGAAACCCTAATACAGTCAGCGAGCATATACAGTTAGGACATTGGGATGGAATTTGCCATAGAAAAATGTGTCATGCCAATAATGAAAAACGGAAAACGACGCATGACGAAAGGAATGAAACTATCAAACAAGGAAAAAAATCAGAATGCTAAGAGAAAAGGAAACTTTCAATACTAGGGAATATTGGAAGCAGACAACATCAAACAAGTGGAGATTAAAGAAAAAATATTTTTAAAAGCATCTCAGGAGAACGAGAAAACTACTCGAAATCAACCTATATATCAGAAACATTATAAAGGAGATAAATACTTGAGCTGTCCTTCTCGTAAGTTACTCGGGGCCATTCTTGAAGTGGACGAGGGAAGAACTTAAACAAATAGACCAGAGAATATGAAAACTAATGACGTTGCCCAAGACCTTACATCTCAAAGATGACATTGACAGATTACATGTGTCCAGCAAAGGAGGATGAGCATATGCCGGCATTGAGGATAACGTTGACGCATCGATACAACGACTGAAAGACTACATATAAAAGCGCAGAGGAAGACTGATTACAGTCACCAGAAACAATACAGGCAATGCAAGGATCAACAGAATAAATGTACCAAGGAAAAAAAATTGGAAGATAAATAGCTGTATGGACATTTTAATCGATAAACGAGTGACATCTCAAACGAGAAAACGTGGACGTACCAAAGGAAGGGACACTTTATGAGAGAAACTGAATCTTTTCAGATTGTAGCACAAAAAAACACCATAGGGACCTATTGTATCAAACCAAAAAAGATAAGACGCAACAAAATAGCAAATGTAGTGTATGTAGTGATTGAGACGAAACGATCAATTACATTATAAGCGAATGTAGCAAAAAAAAGTCTACAGGGAATATAAGGCTAGGCACGACTGGGTGAGCAAGAGGATCCACTGAGAATTGTGCAAGAAAGTTAAATCTGACCACACGAACAAATGGTATATGCACATCACAGAATCAGGCCTAGAAAATGAGACGCATAAACTGTCCCGGGATTTTCAGATACTAACGGATCACTTAATATCGGTTAGACGACCAGACCTAATTAATAGTCAACAAAAAAGTAGAACTTGCTGAGTTATATACTTTGTTGTCCTTGCAGACTACAGAATAAAATCAAAAGAAATCGAGAGAAGGGATAAGTACCTGGACGTTGTCAGGAGAATGAAAAAAACTGTGGAACATGAAAGGGACAATGATACCAATTGTAATTGGCGCTCTCGGGAGATTAAAAAAATGGTAAAGGAACTGGAAGACTTAAAATTTAGAGTACAAGTGGAGACCCCCTAGACTGTAGCATTATTTAGATCGGCCAGAAAACTGGGAAGAGTCCAGGAGACTTAAGGAAACTTGCTGTCACTCTAACTCCAATGAAAAAAACCATCAGCCAACACTGGAGTGAAAAACTCTCAACGAGTAAAATAATAATACGACAAAAAACAGAATCCGCTCAAGAGAATGAGATGCATAAAATTCTTCGGGATTTTGAGATACAAACAGATCAATTAATCCCGGCAAGAAGACCTGACCCAATGATAGTTATAAAAAAAATAAGATAAAAAGAGAACTTGCTGAATAGTGGACTTTCCCTATGAATCATCAAGGGGTCGGTGATACCAATTGCAATTGAAGCACTTGCAACGATCCCCAACAGCTTGGTAAGTAAGAGTTAAAAGAGCCGAGATCACCCGAACTACAGTGGTGGTGAGATCGGCCAGAACACTGAGACGAGTCCTAGTGACTTGATGAGAGTTGCTGTCACTCAGACTCAAGGGAAGGTCCATCAGCTAACGTTGGTGCTAAAAACTCGCAAGGAATAATAATAATAATAATAATAATAATAATCAACAAAAAAAAGAGAACTTGAAAAATAGTTGACTTTGCTGTCCCGGCTGACCACAGAATAAAACTGAAAGAATGTGAAAAGAAGAATAAGTACCTCGACCTTGCAAGGGAATTGAAAAAAACTATGGAACATGCAGGTGACAATTATACCAATTGTAATTGGTGCGTTTGGAACAGTAACTAAAGGACTGGAGGACTTGGAAGTTGGCGGACGGGTAGAGACCATCCAAATGACAGCATTATTGAGAACGGCCAGAATACTAAGAAGAGTCCTAGAGACTTGAGAAGACTTGCTGTCACTAAGACTCCAGTGAAAAACCATCGGCTAACGCTGATGTGAAAAGCTCTAATGGTGGGAAAGCTAACCAGAAGAAGAGAAGGAGGAGGAGAAACAGTAGAGACTTGAAGAATATAAATATGGAGAAGTAAAAGATTGGTAAATCAAGAAGAAGAAGAAGAAGAAGAAGAAGAAGAAGAAGAAGAAAGGGTAAGAGAAGGATAAAAGAAAAAAAAAACAATTAGACAAATATAGACAGAAAAAAAGAGACTCAAAAGAGAAGAAGAATAACAGCAAAAATAACAAATGAAACAAAAAATCACGTGAGGAATAGTAAAATCAAAGCACGTGTAGTTTAAACTACGTCGTTCGATGAGTCCGAACAAAAGCAACTTTCTTTATTATGGAGATATGAATTTCTAGAACAAGAGAAATGAAGACAAGGCAAGATATCAGGTCAGGTGTGGCGAAATAGTTGAACGTATCTGACCTTTAACAGACAGAGACTGAAGTTGGCAGTTTTAAGACCAGCATCTATTGACGCAGCATTTATCCGAATGTTTGCACCTGAGTGCATATTTATGTGTGTGTGTGTGTGTGTGTGTGTTTATATGTGTGTGTCTCTCTCTATATGAGCTTTTATTTCTAAGGTATTCTGCCGTTAGAAATGCAAAAGAGATATTGAAAAAGTCAGGCGGGTAAATATCAAATAAATGAATATCAATTCAAGAAAGATAATTCATCAACAGAAAAGGAAGAATGAAAAAAAATGCAGACGTCAGAAATCATCAAAATCCATGAGCGAAAATTTATTTTGATTGGTTTCATTTCTTTGTTGAAGGGCATATCAACCTTCAATGGTTATTTAATGCCCAAACCAACATGGAGAAGAACAATAGCGGAAGTATTTAATTACCCCTACTGTCAAACAGGAGGGGTAGTATTTAACCTTTCCAATGGTATTTGTCAGAAATTGAACGTAATAGCTCGACTAGAGTTCGAACTCACTTCCCACGATATTGTAATCTAGCACGTTATCCACCACGCCACGGAGACACACCCGAAGAATATTTTGTGTAAAAAGACAAGTTCCCAATAAATTCATTGGTAGGATTCGTGAAAAAGAAATTGTGATAAAAAATAAGCAACTAAAAAGAGAAGAACTGTAAGAAAATTCTTGTCAAATTGCTTACAGTGGTCGACTAGATTTATGAGTAGGAGTATAGCCGAAGTGTTAAGATTGTCTTAGCTACTTTGTAGGTTGTCTCCAGCTAATGACTGAATCCAGTGTGGACCTCGGCAACGGTTCGTAGGATAGTGTCTGTGGCAGATAAATCTAACCCGTTCGTATCTGAAACGAAAGAGTCCGCCTGTATTTGCATATGCATACGTATTTGTATTACTGTTGAGATTGATATCAATATGGCTGTAGTATATACAACAGGAGAACAGTAATGGGAATATAAAAGTCATAACTGGGGGGGATAATATGTTCATATCTTTCCCAATGGTATTAGTCCAAAAATGAGCGTAATACTGCGAGTGGAGCTCGAACTCGCTTACTACGATAATGCAGTCCAGCGCGATAGCAACTACGCTACGTAGATTCTCCCACAAGTCAATAGCAGAATAATCACTTGTCACTGCCAGATAGTGTAACATCGTAAGCGAATAGTACTGGAATACGAATTGGTAAGTTATCAAAAAAGAACAAAGGCTATGTGTAAATAAAACTAAGTAAAGTTGGTGCCCTTAGTCTAGGGTGACCCAAAGGCTCCCTTTTCAATTGCTACTACACCGAGGTGTAGGAGAGGGCGCTACTCCATTCACTGGATTGTCCCTCTTTACGCTTGATTCGTACCTTATAATGCTGAGTGTTAAGCAAGGAGGCATCAAGTACTATTTTTGAGTCCTTGGTATGACTCGACCTGGGATTGAGCCATGTTCTCCCGGATCATTGGCGAACAAGTAATAAAACTAAAAACTGTTTATTTGTTTGTTTGGGTTTTATGGCATATCAACCTTTGTCGCTTATTAAATGCCAAATCCATTTTTATACAAATAAACAATTTTATTTCAAACAGTTCATTTTAACACTAGTACACAGTTTAACTGAGAAAAACATTTATATTTCAAGCTATTTAGTTTAGTTAAACAATATTAACTCCAACAATTCATTTAAGTATAAGTATAGTTTTTATTTACACTCAGTTAGATTTCAAAACAGTTCTATTTCAAACAATTCAATTTAGCGTTGGTACAGTTTCAATGTCAAAAACAGTTCTATTTCAAACAATCCAATTTAGCATAAGTACGCAGTTTAAATGTCAAAACAGTCACATTTCAAGCAATTCAGTTAAGCATAAGTACACAGTTCTATTTGACTCATAGATAGGGCCCTATTAGGGGCTACTACACTTGGCCAAAGTGGACCTGAGGGGAATTGCAATAAAGAGGTACTCCACATTCCCAAAAGTTTCATCATTACTTGAACCTTAACATCAGATTGTTCAGTCTCATAATCAGCACACTCATTGGAAGGGTCTTAGCCCTCTGCAGAGAAACAGTCGGTGTATTCTACAGCCCGAACAGATAGGGCAATGTTAATTTGTTTAGTTCTCTGTTTATATTGTTTAGCTACATGTTATGTCAGAGATTCTAATTAAAACCACCCTCAGGTGATGAGTTAGATTCCCACTCCAAAGGAAAAGGGTATCCTCCGTATAACATTAAACTCCATTCAGGGTGAGGGTTCCGGTTTTGGATTTCTGGGGAGTAAGTAGACACTCCTTCATAGCCATTACTCTCAGACTCACTGTGACCCAGAGTCGTAGATCCTGTTTAAAAGTTCCATCTTTGAGTCTAATAGATCAGTTTAAAAATCCTTTATATTAGGAATTTTATAAAATTTCATAATTTTATTTAAAAAAATGCAATGGAACGTTGGAAGTATAGTTATGCTTACAATCATTTACAAATTAATCAAATTTCAGTATTAAATAACCCATTAGGAGATGATATGCCTTCTAACAAAAAAAACGAACTTTAATTGAATTAAATTAAAACTTTACCGGTTGTAGGATATTGACAAGTGATATATATTCAATTACCATATTAGTAAAAGCACGTCCAACGATGCAATTAATTGAGAGAAAGGCTAGGAAAACGTTGTTATTTCGATTTTAAGTGAATGCTCTATACATCTGACCTTATGGAAAACTCGGGTTAATAATTACTTTTGGGTTCTTGTAAAATCCCGTAAATTAAGCAACGACAACCTTACTCAGTACTTAGATGAATGAATATGTCGTAGAAGCAGGCGCTGTAAGAAATCCTATTTGTCAGACTAATCAAAGTTTAATAGATAACAGTAGATTCTTATATTTCAAAATATCGAGCACTTCAAATTAATAATTTGAAGCCATATTAGTTCTTGCCTTGTTGGTGGGGCCAAGAATACACCAACTGTTGAGGAGTTAGACTCCACACAAAAAAGCAGGCATCCTGGGTATGACTTGAAACTGCATCTGAGAAGTTTTGAGTACCCCTTCATTTCTATTATTCTCAGCTTCACTCTGACTTGGAGTGGTTGTATCTGTGATGATCTAATAAATGGATCAAATTGAACTGTTAAAAAATTATTAGTATTAGATAGGAATATTTGAAACTCTAAAACTGTGTCCGAACAAATTACTGATATGAAATAAGAATAATTGAAACCATACAACTGTGTCCGAAAAAATAATTATTATTTGATAGGAATAGTTACTTGAAACCATATAATTGAGAAAGAAAAGACTGACCACGGCTTAAAACAATCCTTACTGGGATAATAAGTTTTAAATCAACCAACCAATCAACCAACCAATGAAATTACTTTGTGTTTAAAGGTGCGCTTAACGAAATGGTTTTCATCCTAGGAAATGGAATAGGTGACCTGAGTTTGAATCCAGGTGTTTCTGTTCCCGCTAATGCTATTGGGAATGGCATGAATCCATCTTACTCCCCTCCCACCTATGGGTAAATAGTAGAGCAGACTGATTTCTTTAGCCTTAGTCTTGCAACTAGTCTAGGAGAAGGAAAACTCTGAATATAAACCAACTGTACTCCGCTCGTGGTAAAAGGGTTTAGTAGATGCATTCTTTGTTTTCTGTTTATTGTCCATTTGTTTGATATTCTAGACTTTTTCACTAGTAAACTGAATTATTTATTTTTGATTTAGTCATAATAATATGATCGTCATTGAGTTTTGTTTTAGTTTATTTGTTTAATAGCATATCAACCTTCAAGGTTTATTTATTACCAAAGCCATCATTATAGAACAATAAGAGTAAAATTGGCGACTTTACGCGAGGGCGACCAGAAGGCTCCCTTTTCAATAGCTACTACACCGAGGTGTAGGGGAAGGTGCTACTCCATTCTTTGGATTGTTCTACTTTACCCTTGATCAGTACTTTATAATGCTGAGTGCTAAGCAAGGCGGAATCAAGTACCATTTTTGAGTCTTTGGTATGACTCGACTTGGGATTGAACCCTGGTCTCCCGGACCATTGGTGAACATTCTACTCATTAGGCCAATGGCCCAGTATAGAACAATAATAGTACTATTTAAACCATTTAGCTGAAGGGATGGACGCTAACCAAACGGCTGGAGAAGAAACTACTACATGGACGCTAACCAAACGGCTGGAGAAGAAACTTGACGGCAACTACAAAAGAATGTTGAGAGCAATATTGAACAAGTCCTGGCGACAACACCCCACGAGACGCCAACTGTACGGCCACCTGCCTCCCATCACGAAAACTATACAGGTCAGACGAGCCAGACACACCGGACACTGCTGGAGAAGCAAAGACGGACTCGTAAGTGACGTACCACTATGGACCCCCACATATGGCCAAGCAAAAGCAGGACGACCGGCCCGAACTTACATTCAGCAGCTATGTGAGGACACAGGATGTAACCCAGAAGACCTGCTGGAGGCGATGAACGATAGGGAAAAGTGGCGAGAGATGGTCAAGGATATCCGTGCTGGCGGCACGACTTGATGATGATGATGATGATACCTTTCCCAAGGGTATTAGTCCGAAATTGAACGTGATAGCTTGACTGGTGTTCAAACACGCCCACTACGATGTAACAATCCAGCGCATTAGCCACTAATAGACATTGAATAATTCATAAATTTCCCAGATGATGTCATAGTATCTCGTATTCCAAATATAAAAAACAGAACGCAATACTCTCGTTCTTCACTTTTATATGTATTTTCCCCCGTGTGATAGAAAAGAACAATTAGAATGACGCTGGCATTGTTTTTAGTTGCACCGAAGTGATCCAGCATTCTTAGAAGATAAAGTAAAGTTGGCGACCTTAGTCTAAGGGTGTCCTCGTGGTGTAATGGTTAAAGCGATGAACTGCGGAATCGTAGTACGCGAGTTCGTACTCCAGTCGCGCTATTATGTTCACTTTCGGGCAAATACCCTTGGGAAAGGTATGAACCCCCTTATTCTCCCTCCAGCTATGGGTAAATAGTAGGACGGACTAGGTTCTTCAGCCTTGTTGAGGCAACTAGTCTAGGAGAAGGAAAACTCTGAATTCAAACCTGTTAAACTCCGCTTAAAAATTGACCTTGTGTCATATCCTGCCCGAGCGGAGGGGTTGGTAAATAGTACCTTAGTCTACGGCGACCCGAAGAGTTCCTTTTCAATAGCTACTACACCAAGATTTAACCTCGGATTTCTCTACTTTACCCTTGATAAGTACCATATAGTGCTGAGTGTTAAGCAAGGAAGTATCACGTACCATTTTTTTTTGAGTTTTTGGTATGACTCGACCTGGGATTGAACCCCAGACTCCCGGGCAATTGGCGAACACTCTACCCACGAGTGGGTAGAGTGTTCGCCAATTGCCCGGGAGCCGGACAAGTTACCAGAAAATACCAGACTCTAAAGATATGATTTACTTTCAGTATCATCAAATCATTAAGGATACGCTTACGATTTTCTCTCTTTTTTAAATTTTTTTTTTTTTATCAGTTGAATTCTTACCTTTATGTATCCTGTGTATGACATTTAACTGCATCTGATGTGGAGGTTTCCAGTCTTGGAGTTTGGAGAATGTAGGATACCCGTTGATGACCATTACTCTCAGGTCCACTATTACCCGGAGAGGTAGTACCTGTTAGGGTCTCATCAATGGGACAAATAGAACGGTTCAATCTTTTACTGGGGATTATTATAAGTATTAAATAGAATTACTAATATTAAATAGCAATACTTGAAACCGTCTAATTGTGTGCTAACAAGAGGTTAGCATTAGATTAGATAGAAATGCTTGTTAAACAGCAATACTTGAAACTATTTATGTACAAACAAATGATTAGTATTAAATCAAATAGGAAAACTTGATATATAGAATTATTAATATCAAATAGCAATACTTGAAACTATTTAACTGCATGCAAATAGAACTCTTAGAGTTTGCAATTTTTTAACCCATTGGCTGTGTACAAACAAATTATTGATATTGAATTGAATTATTAGTGTTAAAGCTTATCTATCTATGCCTCCCAATTGGCAGGATTTGACATAAGGTCTTTTTACACTGGGGATTAGGGGAGGGGGAAGTCGCGCACGTGCTGAGATTCGTCCGTTGGTGGTCAATGCTGGTCATCGGTTCAGTAGGTGCAATGTGAACTATGCTTGCCAGTGTTAAGTCTCCCGGTACGAAACCAGGTGACCTAGCGGATCATAGATTTATTAGACTCGAAGATCTAGCACGATGTGAATCTATGTTTGTCATTGATGCTCCTGGCACGAATGAGAGGAAGCCTCATCTAAACCAGGTGAACATAAAATTATTAGTGGTAAATAGCAATATCATTTAACTGTGTGCAAACAAATGAGCTCTAACACGTTTAAAAATAAAGTTACCTACAAACAAAAATCATATATATCATAATACACATATGTGTGTGTCTGTGTGTGTATGGGTGTGTAAATAGGACATGGAATTATATAAACATCAAGGGTTGCTATGCCTTTAAACCAAATAACCTAACCTTACCATGTAATCTTTATCTTATTTTCTTCTTTCTTTTTATGCTTTCTTCATCCACTTTTACTTTCATCTTTTCGTACGCTTCTTTTTCTCGGCTGTCCACTTTGTCTTGTTTTCCTTCTTACTTTAAAGGGCTGTATAATTCACTGACTGCATCTCTGCAGAGGAGTAAGACTACCACCAACGAATGTCCTAGATATGACATCAATCAGTCTGATAGCGAGATTCCAGCCTTGGAAATTTGGAGAATATTGAGTACTTCTTCATTACCATTACTCCCAGGTCCACTCCTACTCGGAGTGGTAGTATCTCATTGGATCCCATCAAATAGAACTGTTTGTCTATTTTAACTGAGTGCAAATAAATGACTGATGTTTAGTTTAGTCTTCTGCCGTTGAGGCGTGAGGTTGGATATTCGACCGTTGAAAGATGAAGTTGAAATCCTGCCGTTGAGGCGTGGAGTTGGGTTTTCTACCATTGAGGCTTGAGGTTGAGTTTTTCGGATCTCGACCGGCAGAGATAAATTGAGATCTAAAACATCACAAGATACGCCACAAATATATATTTATCAGAGAATCCAATCTATAGGTCAAATAGAACTGTTTGTCTATTCTAAATGAGTGCAAACAAATGACTGGTGTTTAGTTTAATTGTTAGAGATACATGGCAATACTTTGAAAGATTTAACTGTGTGTAAAAAAAAAATGAGCTGAGGCTCGTTTAAAAATGTTATCAACAAAATGTGTTTAAAAATCATGTAGATTTTATACGTGGTGCATACGATAAGTTTCCAGACTTTTTTCGTATGGGCTCTTTTATTGATAGTACACACATGATACTCTAGTCCTCTTTGATGTAATCTCCTCCGGATGCAGTGCCCTTGTTGTACCGTTCCAACAACTTCTGAAAGGCCCCATGGAAGTCCTCTTGTGTGAGCGTGTCAATGACCTTCGTCACAGCCTCTTTCATCTCCTCAATTGTCTCATAACGACAGCCTCTGAGCTTAGGGAATAACCAAAAGTCACAGGGACCAAGGCCTCGACTATAAGGACGGTGAGAAACTGTCTTGATGCCCATCTTGCTCAAATAGTCTGTGATAAGGATGGAGTTGTGGACTGGTGTATTGTTGTGGTGGAAATTCCACAGACCCGATTTGAAGAGTGCTCGCTTCTACCGACGGAATCTCTTCCTGAACTCCCTTAAAACCTCAACGTAGTAACCCTAACCCTAACCCTTTGGCCAACCAACTCTGGTGTATTGACTTCCTTACTTCTCCCATACCTCTCATCATCCCTCACAGACTTTTATGCCACTCAAAAACTGATGTTCGATTTATGCAAGATGCTTCAAAAGTAGTCTGAAGCATTCCATACATTTCTGTGGCATTTTTCCAAGTTTAAAACAGAATTTTATTACATATCGTTCTTCTAAAGTGTCAGATTGCATTTTTGAAATTCACTAGCTGTGACAATCAGGCTTTAGTAGGGTGTATTCCAATTCCTGCTGTAACTGTTCATTTGAAGCTGAAATCACAAAAATTGGCCAGTCATCTTATAAAAAGTATAGCAATAACAAACTGAATTGTCAAGAGTCGACGACAATTTTAAATGCCCATACGAAAAAAGTCTGGAAACTTATCGTATACACCTTGTATATATGTATAAACATGATTTGGTATTAAATAACCAACAATTGTTGATATGCTAAAAAAACAAACCAAACTCTTACTCTACTATATTAATTTTTCTCCCTGCTTTTCTTTAGTTTACACACAACCTCTCATTCTCTCTCTATCGTTCTTTCTTCCTCGGCTACCTTCGTTTTATTCTTTTTATTTTCATTCCAACCCAACCCCTCCGCATGAGTGTTGATACGAATCAAGGTCAATTTTCAAGCGGAGCTTTACTAGTTTGAATTCAAAATTTTCCTTCTCCTAGACCGGTTGCCACATCACTATTAAAGATATCCATATGCCCTACAATTTACCCATAACTGGAGGGAGAATAATTGAAGTCATACCTTTCCAATGTGAAAAGCGAACAGCCACGTCCAGAAATTGAACTCCGGCCACTGTGTCCAATAACGCTTTTCTAACCTTCGTTTCATTCTATACCTTTCTGATAGGCTCTTTTTTTTTCACTCCAATGTTATGTTTTTTGTTTTGTTTTGTTTTGTTTTGTTTGTCTTTTCTCTTTCCTGTCACCTTTTCAGTCCCCTATCTTTCCTTGATAACTACTAGAATATTCTTTTTTCTTGAATGAATTTATCTCCCTTTTTCCTTCTTTTTTTCTTCTTATCGTTAATTGGAATGGTCCCCGCGGCGTAGTGGCTAATGAGCTGGACTGCGACATCATAGAAAGGAATTTTGATCTCCAGTTGCGCTTTTACTTTCACTTCCAAACTGATACACTTGGGAAAGGTATAAATCCCCTTATTACCCCGCGAATCGTTTGGTTAAATAGTACTACCACTCTTCTCCTACAGGAATGGCTTTGGCATTAAATAACCCAGAACGTTTGATATCCCATTAAACAAAGAAACCAAACCATTTAATGTACTATTTAGGTAGAGTGTTCGCCAATAGCCTGGGAGACCAGGGTTCAATATCAGGTAAAGTCATACCAAAAAAGAAAAAAATGGTACTTGATGCTTCCTTGCTTAACACTCGGCATTATAAGGTAGTTATCAAGGGTAAAGTGGAGCAATCCAGAGAAAGGAGTAGTGCCCTTCCCTACACCTTGCTGTAGTAGCTATTTAAAAGAAAACCTCCGTGTCACCCTCTACTACGGTCACCAACTTCCAAATTTGCTCTTTCTGTCTGCTTGTCTGTCTCTGTCTCGGTCTGTCTGTCTCTCTCTCTCTCTCTCTCTATATATATATATATATATGTATATATAGATATATGTGTGTGTGTATGCTTGCATATATATCCCTCCTTCTCTCCCGCCTTGTAAATTTTCTTTCTTTCTTTCTTTCTTTCTCCTACGATCACTCTACTTTCCTAATTCTTATCTACCTTTTTTTTCTTTTCTTTATTTCTTATTATTATTTCTTCGTCATTCATTGTCCTATCTTGCTCTTTCTTTTTTCTTTCTTTTTCTCTTTCTTTTACTATCTATTTTTGTCCCATTGTCTTACTTATCTATCTTGTTATTTTACTAATTTTTTCTTCGTTCTTTCCTTCTCCTATTATTTCTATACTTTTTTCCTAACTCTTGTCTACCAGACTTTTTCCATTCTTTCTTCTTCCATATTGTCTTTTAATGACGCTCTTCTCCTCATTGAATGTCCCCTCTCTCTCTCTCTCTCTTTCTCTCTCTCTCTCTCTCTCTCTCTTTCTCTCTCGTTGGTTTACTAATTCTTCATTTATTCTTTCTTTCTTCCATGACCACTTTACTTCAATCTCATTCTCCCCAGTTTTTCGTATCGCCGTTTTCAATTTTCCCGCCACTTTATCGCCAAATGACAATCTCAAGATGTCGACCCATTCTTTGTGAGACTAGAATTCATAATTCCTCTCAGAATATCGACAAGGATCACAGGCGCCAAAAGTTCGTTTGCTTGCCAGTCTATAAGGCTTAAAAGAGAAAAGCCGAGGAGAGTTGCTGACAAATGATGGCATGATAATTCTTAACGTCTTTTGATAAGAGACCAGATCTTAGAAAGCCATGACCTCAGTTTTTCTTCCCACTGCTTCACCCGCTAATCACTACTCTGAGTTTCTCGCTTTCCGTATTCAGTCTTAATATTTTTGATGCGAAAGTCCACTCCTCATTCACGATAAAGCGTCAAACTTTCATTATATTCAGGCAGCCATTTTCTTGCTCTTTTTCTTTCCGTTCTTTTTAATCCAGTGAATGGAAACAATACAGCGTCAGATCGTTTAATACAAAAAAAAAAAAAAGGAATAGCAAGAAAAAGACATTCGTTTATTTCTTATAATCTCTTTTTTTTTCTCGTACACACAAGCAGGCATATTGGAATGGTAAAAAAAATTCATCCTGTTTTTATTGACATATAGTATTATGATCATTTGGTTTTTAACTAAGTTCTTTCATAAAGATCGCTTTTCATCGAAGTCTGATAAAATTTAAAATTCGCTTTATTGATTTACCAAAATGATGGAAAAGTGCAACTCACACTTTTGGCATATGCCTTTTTTTATTATAAAAAAATTGTGTATTTTTAAGAAGGTACTTGGAATGGTCGAGTGTATCAAAAGTAGTTTGGAAAGTTTCAGCTTCACTCTCAGTAATGTATTTACCCAACCCCTCTGCACTACGGATGTGACACAAGGTCAGTTTTTTAAGCAAAGTAAAGCAGGTTTGAATTTATAGCTTTCCTTTTAGACTGGTTACCTAATCAAGGCTAAAGAGACCAGTTAACCCATAGGTGGGAGGAGAAGAGATAGATTCACATTTTTCCTAAGGCCATTAGCACAAAATGAAACACAAATAGCCTTGTCAAGCATTTGAATTTGAGTGGTTGATCTTGTTTCCAAGGACGATAACCGTTGCACTGAACGCGCATCCGTAGGTAGATCAGTCGAGGTTAATGGCCATACAATGCCAATACTATTAAGGCTTTCTGAAAATAATTGACACTGTACACCGTGTGTGTGTGTGTGAGAGAGAGAGAGAAAGAGGGCGCTGAAAATAATTTGCACTAGTTCAATTATGTTTGTCACTTTGTGTTTGGCTTCTATATAAATTAAGCTAAGAAGGGCCTACACAAACATACTTTTTTGATAGAATCCTATGGACAATGAATATTTTACAACAGCGTGAAAAACAAGAGGTTGATAAGTAAAACAAAATAAATTACTTCTAACTGTATCAGAGTTCGGTATTCATTTAAAAAAGCTTACATTGAGTATATAGAGGCATCAGTTGGTAGTTCCCTCCGGAGAAGCACACGACTTAGCTAAACAAATTCTATCTGCTCTCTTTGAGGTAGCTGCTGACAAAAAGCAACCGTATGAAATTGGTTTTAAAATATCTGAAAAATTGTTGGTTTGTTTGCTGGTTGATCACTTTTATAGCATATGTATTGTTGCTGAAGTCAGTTTAACAAATATGGTCTCCAATTATATACAGCACAAAAATGTATATTCGCAATTATTTTAAACAAGAAACAACTTCACTATCTAAAACAGAGCTATTTCATCATCAATTATATTCACATTTGGTTTGGTTTAGATTGGTTTGGTTTTATGACACATCAACCATTGTAGGTTATTAATGCCAAATCCATTTTTATACATATAAATAGTTATATTTCAAACAATTCAGTTTAATATAAGTACTCAATTTCAATGTTAAAACAGTTCTATTCCAAGTAATTCAGTTTAGCATAAGTACACCGTTCTATTTAACCCACAGATAGGACCCTATCTGGTGCCACTACTCCGGGCCAGAGTGGACCTGGCAGCGATGGCCGAGAAGGGGTACTCCGCATTCCACAAAGCTCAAGCATTACTAGAACCTCACGATCAAATTATCGAGTGTCGTATCCAGGACACTCGTTGGGAGGGGGTCTTACCCCTCTACCGAGAATCAGTCGGTGTATTCTACAGACCCAGTCGACTGGTCAAGGGTAACTTACAGGTACAACCACTACGGTTAGGAGTAGACCAGTAAGTAATGTCAAGGAAGGTGGGACTACAAAGTATAGTGAGTAGTAAAGTTGGCGACCGTAGTCGAGGGTGACTCGAAGGCTCCCTTTTCAAGAGCTACTACACCAAGTTCTAGGGTAAGGCGCTACTCCTTTCCCTGGACTGCTCCACTTTACCCTTCATCCTTACCTTATCATATTTACCCAACCCCTCCGCTCGGGCAGGATGTGACACAAAGTCAATTTTTAAACGGAGTTTAACTGGTTTGAATTCAGAGTTTTCCTTCTCCTAGACTAGTTGCCTCACCAAGGCTGAAGAACCTAGTCTGTCCTACTATTTACCCATAGCTGGAGGGAGAATAATTGGATTCATACCTTTCCCAAGGGTATTAGTGCTATGTGAAATGCAATCAGTCTCGTCCAGGATTTGAATTCGTGTCACCGAATCCATTTCCTTCGAGGATAACCATTACACTACGGGCACCTCCCTGATCCTTACCTTATAATGCTGAGTGTTAAGCAAGGTAGCATCAAGTAACATTTTTTGAGTCTTTAGTATGACTCGACATGGGTTTAAACCCAGATCTCCCGGGCCATTGGCGCATACTCTAACCATTATGCCTATGTCTGTTACAAAAGTATACTTATATAGTATCCAGATTCTTATTTAATACAAATAATTTGCTCGGTTATATGGTTTTATTATAAGAATAGTGCGAGCTATATTGAACAAATTCAGGAAACGACACCACACGAAAAAACAACTGTACGGTCACTTACTTCCCATCTCTAAAACTATCCGAATAAGACTGATAAGACGTGAGACACCGCTGGAGAAGCAAGGACGAACTCATAAGTAACGTTCTCCGATGGACCCCGTCATATAAACGGGCCAGAGTCTGCCGACCAGAAAAAAATTAGGAACAAATAGAGAGAGAGAGAGAGAGAGAGAGAGAGAGAGAGAGAGAGAGAGAGAGAGAGAGAGATTCAGGGAAATCTGTGCTCGCAGCGTTACATGGTGAGGATGATGAAGTATTTCTATCTAACACTATTAATTTATACACAATTATAAGGTTTCAAGTAATTATTCACATTTAATAATGATAATTTGATTGTACACAGTTATATGTTTTCAAGTATTCCTATCCAATACTAATAATTTTCAAGGACCCTAACAGCTTCTTCCAGTATAGTTCAGAGTGGACGTCAGAGTAATGAGAATGAAGATGTACTTCCCTTTCCCCGGAGCTTCAGAACTGGAGCCTCACAACGATAATGTAGTTTAGCAAAATTTCATAAGGCTACTTCTAGACAAGTATATTTTACTGACTAGCAAAATGAATTACAACTTCGCTGGAAAGCGTTTACTTTTAGTACCGCATTCAGCAAATATGTTTTGATTACCATTTACTGCAGTCTGAACAGTAAAAGTTCCTGTTGCGTTACGACTAAAGTGCTGGACTGCGACTTCGAAGTAAACGAGGACGAACGATAATCACGCTATTACGTTCACTTTTTAAAAAAAAATACCCTGTGGAACGGTATGAAGCTCCTTACCCCACACACACACACACACACACTAGCCATGTGTTAAATAGTATCACTTCTTTTCTTCTACAGGGATGGATTTGGCATTAAATAACCTACGTAGGTTGATATGGCATTAAATAAACAACCCGAACTAAATTAATCTATACAGAAACCTCTTACAAGGGTATTTGCCATTATATATATATATATATATATATATATAATGATAAGTGCCCTTATACTCCTACATACACGCAAATTTAGATTTTGTTTGGTTTGGTGCAATTACTTTAACTTTTGGACAACTACCCTTGAGAAAGGTATGAGCCTCTTTATTCCCTAAGTCTGCTATTGGTCAAAGAGTACCACTATTGTCTTTCGACGAGGATTGTATTGGCATTGTGTGTGTGTGTGTGTGTGTGTGTGTGTGTGTGTGTGTGTGTGTGTGTGTGTGTGTGTGTGTGTGTAAGTAAATTTAGAACCTGTGAGGATCTGCTAAGTTTAATATATATTAATATATTAAATTTAACGGACGATTGTGGACTTTAGCCATAACTTTTTCAGCAGTATCGTTTCGTAGCCAGCCGAAGAGGACTATTTCGAATGATACTGTGAAGACTAGGCGTTAAGAAAAGCTGTGAACTTTTGTATATCACCTGCGAGATGTAAATTTGTATATTAGCATGCATTTGTGCAAATGATTATATGAATTTTAGTAAGAATGTGTGTTCGTATGTATATCTTTGAGCATATGTTTGTTTGATTTTCTCATCCATTTCAATATGTTAATTCGTGAGTGGGCGTCTATTTATTTATTATGAGGATCTGTTGGAAATTAGCCCTCCTCCCTAAAAGCATTCTATATTCTTCCATTGTTGTCCAGTTTCGTCAACAGCAGAGGCTAGAGACATACAACCTGTCAGTGTCCTTGAACAGATTTGACAGATCCTCGCCCAAGAAATGACGAATAAGAACAACCGATAACCGGACAACCACTTCCATGAATATACATGAAAATCCGTCTCTAGACTCAGGCGGGATTAAAAAAAAAAAGAAAAAAAGAAAAGAAAAAAAGACTTTGTGAAAGAAATAAAAAAAAGAAAAAATAGAATATTGAAAAATGCTTTTACAACGAAAAGCCAATGCGATCAAGACAAATACAAAAGCAAATATTATATCACAAAGGTCAACTAAAGCTCTCTTCATTTTTTTTCGGCAATAAATGAAAATCGATTTGGCACAAACATTTTTGTTTTGTTTTGTTTTTTATGTCCTTTTGCGCTTCCATAATCGAATAAACGGTCAATTCAATTGCACTGTCTATTTGCCAGATAAGAAGAATCAGCTTCCTTAAAAAATGACTTCTTTATTTTACTTTATCTTATGTTTTTTTTTTCTTTTACTGCTTACTGCTATTATTTATTTCCTGCTCTTTTTTTTGTCCAGACTGGGTATCCATACATATATTATGGAGAAATAAAAGGAAAACTCAATTTATAAAGCAGCTGGCATTTGCACCTTTACAGAAGAAACATAAATAAATAAATTATAATCGGAAGAAATGAAGAAAACTACAATAGAAATTAGGATTTACGTTCAAGTCATCTTGAAAGTACTGGTTCTCATCAGATCAGAGAAGAATCTGCTCATTACTTAAACTGGTGACCATTGAATAAAACTAAGTACTTTTGGGATTTAACCAAATTCTAACCAAGTCGATACATGACACAAGGTCGTTTTATAGTGGGGAGCTACACACAGAGTTATACCAACAACTTCTTAGCTTCGTCGGCATTTCCCAATTGGGGCGTGTTAGAGGATTAGCAATATACTCAACTATGCAAAGAGAGTATTGCTGGAGTTGAGGCCCCCTAAGACCAAGCGATCAACTCTCAATTGCCCACTCGGCAGGAATGCCAGAACGTGGATGAAAAGCGAGTTAAGCAAGTTAAGGTCCCTGTTCTTGACAAAGCAAAGTTTAGTAAACAACAACAACAACAACAACAATAATAATAATAATAATAACAATAATAATAATATGGTTAAAAAAAGGAAACTTTAAGAGAAACAGAATCTCTCCTAATAGCAGCTTGCCCAGTCGGCTGGGGCTGTAGAATACACCGACTGCTTCTCTGCAGAGGGGTAAGACCCCCCCCCCCCAACGAGTGTCCTGGGTATTACACTAAACCATCTGATGGTGAGGTTCCAGCAATGCCATTGCTCCCAGGTCCACTCTGGCCCGAAGTGGTAGCACCTGATAAGGGTCCTATCTATGGGTTAAATAGAACTAAACCGTGCTTCTTTCACTATACTGATTTTTGCATTTAAACTGCGTATTTATGCTAAACTGAATTGTTTAAAATAGAACTGTTTTGACATTGGAACTGCGTACTAGTGCTGAACTGAATTGCTCGAAATAGAACTGTTTTTGACGTCTAAACTGTGTACTTATGCTGAACTGAATTATCTGAAATAAAACTGTTTGACATTTAAATCTGTGTATTGTTCAGTCAGCTGGGGCTGTAGAATACACTGACTGCACCACTGCAGAGGGGTAAGACCGCCCCTAACGAGTGTCCTGGATATGACACTAAACAATCTGATGGTGAGGTTCCAGCAATGCTGGGGTTTTGGGGAATGCAGAGTACCCCTTCATTGCCATCGCTCCCAGGTCCACTCTGGCCCGGAGTGGTAGCACCTGATAGGGCCCTATCTATGGGTTAAATAGAACTAACAGCATACTTATGCTAAAAGGAATTGAGTAAACTGAATAGCTTAAAATAGAAACGTTTTTGACAATTAAACCGTACTTGCACTTAAACTGCGTGCTTATGCTTAACTGAATTATTTCAAATAGAACTGTTTTTCGACATTAAAACTGTATTTACACTTAACTGAATTATTACATATAACTACTTAAATAGTTTGAAATGGAAATATTTTTTGACAATTAAACTATGTACTCATGCAAAACTGAACTGTTTTCAATAGAACAGATTATTTACATAAAAATGGATTTGGCGTTAAATAACCTACAAAGGTTGATATGCCATACAAACTAACCTAATAGCATCACAAGACAGCGCCATAAGAACCAATCATATCAAAGCGAGAATAGATAAGACTCAACAAAATACCAAATGCAGGCTATGTAGTGACAGAGATGAAACCATCAATCATATAATAAGTGAATGCAGCAAATTAGCACAGCGGGAGTATAAGGCGAGCCACGACTGGGTCGGTAAGGTGATTCACTGGGAAATGTGTAAGAAATTTAAATTCGACCATACGAACAAATGGTATATGCACAACCCAGAACCTGTCCTAGAAAATGACACACATAAAGTTCTATGGGACTTTAACATACAAACGGATCACCTAATCCCGGCCAGAAGACCAGACTTAATAATAATCAACAAAAAAAAAGAGAACTTGAAAAATAGTCGACTTTGCTGTCCCGGCTGACCAAAGAATAAAACTGAAAGAATGTAAAAAGAAGTATAAGTACCTCGACCTTGCTAGGGAATTGAAAAAACTGTGGAATATGCAGGTGACAATTATACCAATTGTAATTAGTGCGTTTGGAACAGTAACTAAAGGATTACTAAAGGGACTAGAGGACTTGGAAGTTTGCGAACGAGTAGAGACCATCCAAACGACAGCATTATTGAGAACGGCCAGAATACTAAGAAGAGTCCTGGAGCCTTGAGGAGACTTGCTGTCACTCAGACTCCAATGAAAAACTATCGGCTAACGCTGATGTGAAAAGCTCTAATAATAATAATAATAATAATAATAATAATAATAATAATTGTGGTGGGTGCGCTTTGAACGGTCGCCAAAAGAGTAGTTCTTTAACATTATAAACTCTGGTTCAGTGGTACTGACATCTCAAAGACCAAAGAACAGATACCAAAATAGCTCTTTGACACTGAAATAAGAACAATCAACCACATGGACTGAAGAAAGGATGCAGTTCTAAATTTCCGTGTTAAGTAAATATCATGAGCTCATGCGAATCGAACATAGTGTGTAGTATCCTTTGTGGAATTGTTATATACATAACGAACTTGATTATCACGAAGATAATGGAAATTACTGAGTGGTTTAAGTGACGAAGTCACTTCTCGGCAAATCTCTCTGTAGGACGTTTGAATCAGCGTAGTATCCACCCGTGAAATCCTTGGGTTTCCTCACCTTGTTAGTGGGGCTTTGAATACACTAACTGTATCCCCTCCAAAAGTGGTGTACTGACTATAATACTAAACCGTATCTGAAGATGAGGCTCCAGTTATGAACCACTGGGGTACATGAAGTACCCCTTCATTACCTAATGCTCCAATTTCTGCTTTCGGCTGGGTTGGTAGTACCTGTTAGGGTACAATCGATGGCTCAAATAGAACTTGGTTCGGTTTGGTTTGGTTTTATGATAAATCAACCATTGTAGGTTATTTAATACCAAATCCATTTTTATACATATAAACAGTACTATTTCAAACAACTCAGTTTAGTATAAGTACAGTTTTTTGTTTACACACATTTGAATGTCAAAACAGTGCTATTTCAAGCAATTCACTTTAGCATAAGTATGCAGTTTAGTTCTATTTAACCCCAAGATAGTACCCTATCAAGTGCTACCACAACGGGCCAGAGTGGACCTGGGAGCGATTGCAATGAAGGGGTGCTCCGCATTCCTTTTTGCTTTTTGCTTTTTGCTTCACACGTGAAGGTTTACTAGTCTAGCTTGCTAACCATTACACTAACTCAGGTGCCCAAACCGAATCAAAGTTCTATCACAACATTTTTATCAATAGATTAATTATAATAATAATAATAATGGGTCAATAGATCAATAAGAACTAAACGGTGGACTTATGTTAAACTGAATTGTTCGAAATAAAACTGTTCATACGCTTAAAAATGGATTTGGCATTAAATAACCTACAATGGTTGATATGCCATAAAACTAAACCAAATCGATCAATAATTATCAATGGATCAATGGATCAATAAAAATAGATGGATCAAATATACCTGTGTGAAATAAAAATTTTTTTAGCAATTTAAAATGATTGTGAATAAACATTTTTGTACCGTCTAATTGTTAAAGCGAATTTGGCATCAAATAAACCAAATAAGTGTTAACAGGCAGAAAAAAACCAACCAACCAACCAACCTGCAAAGTGATCCTTGTCAGATGATACCCGGCTCTTCAATTGAGATTTCTCTATTGCTTAGCCACGTGGGCGTAAATGACTCAACAGGACAGTGTTTCTTTAACAGATCCCCTCACACATGTGAAATTTGAACAAGTTATTGTGAACTACAGGAAGTGGAACATTATGATATTCTCTTTCATATGTCTAGACAAACTACTAGATGGTTTGCACATCTTGCCACATATTGGCAAGACGTTCTTTTCAGGTCCACATACACACATACATATATAAATACTAGCTTAATGAGAACTTTAGTAATATACCGATATATACACGTGGCTCTTCAATAAGTTTCCAGACTTTTTTTGTACAGGCACTTAGAATTGTCGTATGTTATTGCTATACATCTTATGAGATGACTGACCAATTTTTATGATTTCAGGTTCAAATGAACAGCTACAGCAGCAATTGGAATACACCTTACTAAAGCCTGATTGTCACAGCTGGTGAATTTCAAAAATACAATCTGGACGTGAGGACACTTTAAAAAGAATGATATGCAATAAAATTCTGTTCTAATCTTGGGGAAAATACCACAGAAACGTATGGAATGCTTTAGACTGCTTTTCGACCATCTTGCATGAATCGAGCATTAGTTTTTGAGTGGCATAAGAGATTCAAGGAAAGCAGGGAGTCTTTAAGGGATAATGAGAGGTGTGGGAGGAGTAAGGAAGTCAATACACCACAGTTGATTGGCCAAAGAGTTATGGTTGATGTTGGTTGATGTTAGGTAATGTTGCTTGATGTTAGGTAATGTTGAGGTTTTAAGAGGCGAGCACTCTTCAAATCGGGTCAGTGGCATTTCCACCAGGACAATGCACCAGACGACAACTCCATCCTTGTCAAAGACTATTTGACCAAGATGGGCATCAAGACAGTTCCTCACCCTCCCTATAGTCGAAACCTTGTTCCCTGTGACTTTTGGTTATTCCCTAAGCTCAGAGGCTGTCGTTATGAGACAATTGAGGAGATGAAAGAGGCTGTGACGAAGGTCATTGATACGCTCACACAAGAGGACTTCCATGGGGCATTGCAGAAGTTGTTGGAACGATACAATAAGTGCATTGCAGCCGGAGGAGATTACTTCGAAGGGGACTAGAGTTTCATGTGTGTACTATCAATAAAAGAGCCCATACGAAAAAAGTCTGGAAACTTATTTAATGATCCTCGTATATATATATATATATATATATGATAAAGTACCTATTATGAAGATAAGTGTCGTCTCGTCATGAGATTGTGGTTAGCGTCTTCTTATGGAGAGGTCAAGATTGTGTAACGAGTTTGGTCCTCATTGGGTGATCCATACTTGCGACCTTTGACTAATCTAACTTAAACTTTGTATTTTAGAGGGTGTGCGGTATAAATCGTTAGCTGGCCATTATTACTGTCTCATCTTGTGCCACACCTATGTTTAGCTTAGTAAGTAACTGTTATAAACATCGGTATTATGTATGTCACGCACAAACCCACACATAGATAGATAGATAGATAGATTATCGCAGGAATAGAATCAACGGCACTTGGTGACTCAGTTTCTCGCCTATGCGGCTCATTCGACTAAGCGCCCTTCACTCCATGTCTACGATATTAATCGATCTAAATAGGCTCTGTCACCGATGTTGAGCACTTTATTTGGTGATATAGCTAACCCCATCATTAATCATTGTACACACATACTCACACAGATACATACAGATACACAGACACACACACACACATATGGATATAAGTAAAAGTTCGCGACCATAGTCGAGGGAGACCAGAAGGGTCCCTTTCCAATAGCTATTACAGCGAGGTGTAGCGGAGGGAGGGGAGATGCCCATTTCCCTGGATTGGTCCCTTCTACTCTTGACACGTAGCCTATAATGCAGAGTGTTAGGCAAGGATGTATCAAGGATGTACCATTTTTTTTAGTCTTTGGTATGACTCGACCAGGGATTGAACCTCGGCCTCACGGGTCATTGATGAACACTCTACCCACTAGAGCTGGAAATATATATATATATATATATAATTGATAAAAAAAGAACGTAAATCCGAATCAAATGGATATAGAAATCATCCGATAAATTCATTTTTTCGTGCGATTTTGACTGGGGCTTCAACCATTTGTAAGAATGGTAAAATTTGTTTTATTGTCTCAAACCATTTAAAAACCAGTGTAAACAAGCTTTTTTACACATTTATTTTTGAATTATTTAAACGTGGGTGACGTTGGCCATTAAGACGTTAGTTTTTAATCAAACATGTATTAACGAAGAACTACTACCAAAATATACATACACACTCACAAACGCACAGACACACACACACACACACACACACACACACATATATATATATATATATATATATATATATATATATATATATATATATATTGAATAGCCATATGTATTTATGTATGTACGTGAAATAATCGATAAGTGTAACAGTTTGTGATTATCCGTTTCCGCAATATTTATAAATGGAATTTATCGTCAATAGTTTAACCTTGGACTTATGACAAAGTCAGCCAAATTTGAACCCCAGACTCAACTCCCGCACCATCACCTGTGATGCATAATTCCTTCATAAAAAAGAAATAAACTTTCTTCGCTTGATTAATTCTGTTGTGCCGAATTCTCCACTCAGATAAATCCTAATGCTGTTCTTCTCCGAAGCGGGGCGCTGGTACGGCGACTGCTGGCTGGATGAGGATTGCAGGGAAAAGAAAGAGAATCACTTCCCCCTTACCTTCCTGCTAACCGCAAGCTCTTCTCCCGATTGCTATACAGACCCATGAGATCACAGTGTCTTTGGAATTAATATCTGAAAAGCTCCGGATTTTGAATTCCGAGGGGGCATCGATTGAATCTACACCGGTGGTTAATGCTCGTCACATGAGTGCACAAAAACTAACCCGTAGTACGTTGTGCTGTGTACAGGGGTCGCTGTCGTCGCTGTGGTTCACATCTATCTATTTAAGATCGCTTAGTGAATGTAATTTAAAGTAAATCTGAAATGTAAGCTTAGTAACTAATCGTGTTTAAGTTAGGCATTACAAAGCGGAACGGCATGCACAGATCTTTTTATGAGATGTTGGTAGGTTTGGGCAAACACCGCTTTTCAGAAAAGGAGAAGGAATCAAAAGAAGAATGATTTCAGGCAACAGATGTTTGCAACAGTTTGATTGGGAGAAGAAAGAGAAAAGTGATAAAATATAGAATTGTTGTGTTTAACCTTTCTCTTATTGGCCCAAAATGATCATATATAGATTTGTAAAGTTTAAGAAAGAAGAAATATAAGATCTCGTGTTAAAGTTGACCACATTTAGATATGAAGTTTATGAACACAGGTTTCAACCGGCAAATCTCTGACCTTTGAAAATCGGACGATTGAGAATAAGTGAAGCTTTTACATGAACTCCAATAAATGATTGATTGAATTATCTATTGATTTTAACGGCATGTCAACTGTATTGGGTTATTTTTTGCCAAGAGGCTGCCGAATTGCGTACCTATTTTGTGTAGTTTCTGAAGAGTTTTTTTTTTTTTTTTTGCGCAGGTTATGATATCTAGTATTCTCAACTAATACAAATAATTTTCAAGCAGATCTATTTGACCCATAGAGAAGCCTCTTAAAAGTAATACAACTCCAGTTTTTTGTCTTATCCAGGACAGGGACATAAAGGAAATTTTGCAATTAAGCCTCATCCCCGTTCAAATCCCGAAACGTGCCGTTACAATAACTTTTCTTTTGATTATTGTGAATGTAAAGTCTAAATAAGAAGTGTAGACGGTCAAGTGGCACGAAAAACGGAATCGGCCGACTAGTGCGAAAGAAATTCAAACTTGAAACAAATAAGTATTTATCCGACCCCTTCTGGCACAATCAGGATGCGACACAATTTTTTAAGCGTTGCAAAACTAGTTTGAATACAGTTTTCCTTCTACTTGATTGGTTGCCTTACCAAAGCTAAAAAAAAGAAAAAAATCTTCTCCATAATTAGCCAAAGTGAAATGCCAACAACATCGTCCAGGATTTAAACTCGGATCCCCGATTCCATCTCCTAGGATAATAATTGTTACCCAAGCGCGTCTCTTTTATGAACTAGAGTTTTAGGGTCCATGATAATTCTCATATTGGTCAGTACAAGAACTTTTAAGCACCCCTTTGTAACAGGACAGTTAGCTTAGCGAAAAGCATCCCATCTTGGGCATTTTATAATACATTTGTTTTGTACAAGTCTCTTGCCTCTTGTACCAAAGACTTGCGACTTGTTACTGGTAGAAAAGATGGACGCCGTCAAGTATCCCCTGTTGATCTAAGAGATGTCATTAACTAGAACTCCTCTTCATGGCACCACAAGGCATAACAGATCATGGGAAGTGTCCACCATCATAATAAAGTCTAAATAAAAAAAAAACAACATATGTTCAACATATTTCACTTACAAAGAGATTTGATGTTAAAATAAGAGGGTTTGCAAATAATGCATCATGGCATTTATGTTGACAGTGCAATAATTTCAAATGTTTTACAGTTTTATGAGAAAAAAAGCCCCCTAAAACAGAAATTTAGGAAACACTTTGCGATACAGAAAATTTATAGCAGTCAGAAAAAAATAAAACAGTAGCCACAGCTGAATTTTAGCGTCAATTGAATGTACTCGGTAGACGTTGGCAAGAATTCAGCTACTTAACGTTGCTCATTGTCTATATTGCTACTCAAAAACTTTCTTGCTTATATATAATACTGACATTGATAACAACAAACACTTGCTGGAAAAGATGTTTCAAGGCTGAATGTGGTGACGCATGTGCTAAAGTCATGTCAGTATCGATTCGTTCGCAGCCCCCACTATAAAACACCCTTGTGCCATATTCTGACACGGTTGGATGTCAGATAAATTGCATTTTTAAACATCTAGTCGCTGGAAAATATCATCATCATCATCATCATCAAGGCATGCCGACAGCACGCCTTCCCTTGACTTTCTCTCTCTCTCACAATTTATTGCCCAGTCGGCTGGGGCTGTAGAATACACCGACTGCTTCTTGGCAGAGGGATGAGACCCCCACCAACGAGTGTCCTGTATATGACACTAAACAATCTGATGGTGAGGTTCCAGTAATGGTGGAACTTTAGGGATTGTAGAATACCCTTTATTGTCATCGTACCCAGCTCCACTCTGGCCCGGAGTGGCAGCAGTCCTATCTATGGTTTAAATAGAACTAAACCATAGTTTCTTGACTTTACTGGGGTTTTGTTTTTTGCTTTTAAACTGCGTATTTATGCTAAACCGAATTGTTTAAAATAGAACTGTTTTGACATTTGAACTGCGTCCGTATGCTAAACTGAATTGTCGAAATAGAACTGTTTTTACATCTAATCTGTGTACTTATGCTAAACTGAATTATCTGAAATAAAACTGTTTTGACATTAACTCTGTATTGCTCAGTTGGCTGAGGCTGTAGAATACACCAACTGCACCTATTCAGAGGGGTGGTACGAGCCACTATACAACAGTTCCTATCATTTCTTGCTTGTCTTAGATGATTTCTTAGATAGGAGACAAGAGACCGAACAGCTGCTGTTTTGAAGAGGGCAGCTTCCAGAATTAATTCAAATTAAGCATGCGACATTCTTCTCTAACTTACATCAAGCATTTTCTCTAGGAGTTTCGTTCGAGTTCAAGTCGTTCAATCGTATATTAGTACCTACACAGCTACAACTTGGAGGAATCCTCGTTTTATTTCATCAGAGAGATCAGATTTCCATATGTTTGTTGACCGGTCCATAGCTTTCCTATCTGCCTGGAACAAGCAAAAAGAGGTATCGGTCTCTGGAAGAAAGGAACGATAAGTAAAAATACAATTTCATCTATTTTAATCGAATACATTTTCGAAATTTTGTTTTAAAAATATTGTCGACAATTGAAATTAATGTATCTAAATTAATAAATTAAGTTATTTACATACTGGGTTCAATTCCAGGTCGCGTCATACCAAAGACTTTAAAAATGGTACTTGATACCTCCTTGCTTAACTCTCAGCAATATAAGATAAAGGTAAAGTGAAGCAATCTAGGGAAAGGAGTAGCGCCCTCCCCTACGTGTCGGTGTAGTAGCTATAGAAAAGGAAGCCTTCTGGTTGCCCTCAACTACGGTCGCCAACTTTACTTATACCCTGGAGAATATATTCCCCCAAAACGCTTCCAAATAATTTTTATTTCGATATTCTTCGTCCGACTTTTTTTCTTTTGTTTTTAATTCCTTGAAAGAATAAAACATTGCTTTTTCTGTATACTGCCACATTCTTATTTACAGTCTTTCAAGTTTTATTTATCTTATTAAACTTTATTCACTTCTATGGCAATAAAAATTTTATGTTCAGGTACAAAATATTCAAAACGAAAAAGGTACAAGGCCAGAACATTTATGTGTGATGCCAACACATACGCCCCCACATTCAACTTGCAACCATCTCTTTGGACTAGTTCCATGAAAGAAATAATAAACCAAAATGTAGTTGATATTTGATAAACAGTAAGATTTTTTTTTAAATTTATATACAGATGTCTCTGTTTGGTTTGGTTTCTTTGTTTAATGGCATATCAACCTTTGTAGGTTATTTAATGCCAAAGCCATTCTCCTAGAAGAACAGTAGTGGTACTATTTAACCCATAGCTGGGAGGATAAGTGGGTTCATACCTTTCCCAAGGGTATTTGCCCGAAAGTGAACATAATAGCGCGACTGGAGTACGAACTCGCATACTACGATTCCGCAGTCCATCGCTTTAACCATTACACCACGAGTACACCCTTTACAGATATCTATTCATATGATTCTTAAAGTAAAGTTTTTCTTATATATCTACTTTGATTAGTCAGTTTTTCTTCATTGTTAACTTATTTACAATTCAAGTGCATGCATTAGCGTCAAACGTACATAAGTAAGCATTATATAATGAAATTTCTTTTATATTGCAATGAGACAATTTTATAAGGTAATTGGATCATATAAACGTGGTTTAAAGGAAATGCTATAGCTAAGATCAACTGATTTACAGCCGATACTGTAAGCAGGGATGTTTATATTTGAATGAAACTTCAGAATTCAATGTCTCGATAGACTGAATAGATTATAAGGCCGTGAAACAGCATGAATTAGCGGCATGTTGAGTCTGGAAGTGAAAGAGTTCGGCAGATAAGCTGTTGCAGAACTTGGAGACCGAGACAAATCAACGAAAGTCCCGAAAGAGGCCGATGGAAGTCATACGGATCAGTCAAAGGGAAGAGAGAGATGAAGAAGTCCCAAATGATGAAAAGAAAAATTACCCTTAATGACAAATGAAAAAGAAAGTCTAAATATTAAAAAACAAAGAAAACAAATTAACAATCAAAACAAAACAAAACAAAACATGAGGATCTAGATTGTTGCTGATTCCCTTACTAACAACAGACAAATCTTACATCTACATATCTATCGACCAGCTGTCGCCTTCTCACCTTGGTTCCTCATCACCCTCTCTCTCTCTCTCTCTCTCTCTCTCCATATATATATATATATATATGTGTGTGTGTGTGTGTGTGTGTGTGCATATGTGATTGTGTGTGTGTGTGTGTGTGTGTGTGTGTGCAACGGTAACCCTGCCAATGTGGTTAATCATAGGGAAATTTTTATTAGCCCAATACACAAATTATTTTCTGCAGTCGCACCATTACGTTCACTTTTAGACTAATACCCTTGGGAAAGGTATGAACCCCCTTATTCCTACATTTATGGGTTAAATAGTTCATCTAGAAAGATGGCTTTTGAATTAGATAACTCAAGAAGGTTGATGCGCCATTAAACAAAACAAAAAAAACGACAAATTCTTTTAACAGAGAGGATAAAACAATTTCAAATCTAATTTGTAACTTGATTTATTGATTCAAATAAATCATTTTCGCATGTCAGCCATATTTCTAAAACAAGTTTTCGTAACTTTATCTGATTAAACTTCATTTAAATGCATGAAATTATAAATTTTTGTCCTAGTACTGGATGTTCAAAAATGCAGAAGTGTTAAGTCAGAACATTCCTACACAACTTCAGCACATGCGTCACAACATTCAACTTGGAAACACCACCTCAGAGTACTGCATTTATCCATATAAATGAAGTTCAAGCAAATAAACATTCAACTGCGGTTTATTTGTTTGTTTTCTTGTTTGCTTTTTGTTGACAGATATGGACTTAAAAATGAATATATGCAATGATTGACCACGATTGTTTCATCAATAGGTTATATGATCCAAAGAAAGGAGACTTTGGAATGGTCCGCTACAATAATCAACGCTTTCAATATAATTTATTTCTTTTGGCACGGAGAAGCCCTTAAATCTATCATGAGCAACATAACAAAAACTGAACCCCAGTCGACTGGGCTTAGAATACGCTGACTTTATATATACCCTGCAGTGTGACAATACCCCTTTCTCTTCCAAAACATAGGTATCCTGGGTAAGACAAAGCTGCATTTGACAGTAAGGCTCCAGTTATTATTGTTATTATTACTCCTAGGTCTGCTCTGAACCAGATTTTAGGGTCACATAAATGGACCCAGTAGATCTGTTTAGAAATTATTCAACCGTGTGTAAAAAAAATATCTTCCTAAATGACAGCACAAAAAAGGTAAATATAAACTTACAATGAATTCAATTCTATGACCGCTCAGCATGAAATGACCCTAGAGGGGTTTGATATGCCGTTAAAATCAACCAATCGACGAAGCGTTCCCCCACAATGTAATTAATCTCGAAGTAATTCATAATCGTAGGTTACATAACACAAGGTGATTTACAAGTCACTGTTTGAGAGTTTGACCGAAACCGAATTAAAAAGATATATACTCTCTTTCATGTATCTTCGTATCCACTAAGATAAGTACTCTAATAGACATGCGGATATGTAGGTGGACTTGTGCGTGAGTTGGATGGAGAGATTATAAACGAACTATTTATACGATCAGGACAGGTTAAACACATCGTATCAAGGTTCACTATTGTCAAGTTATTTTCAGTGTTGTTTTCTCCTCTTAAAAAATGGACGTATTACTTGTTAATGGACAACAATAGAAAAGTCGAGAGCTGAAATGATTTAGTGAATCCCCTTTGTCCGACAATCATCTTGGCGGGTAAGTGGATATAAAAAAAAATTTAAAAAACTTTACTACAAATGGGATCTTATAATAGTCACGTGAGCATATTAACTCAGGGCTTCCGTTTTTTTTATTGATCTTTTTTTTTTTTAGTACTAAGAAGGGAGATAATTCGTCTTTATTGAAATAAATATAGATTGGATTGGGATGTGACGGAGAAGAGAAAAATATACCTTATGAAATAAATATGAATGTAAATTGACGATAAGCAGGTTGTGTGCTGAACTCACGAATATACGAGTGTCACCCGCTGAGTAATCTTATTGAGAGGGACGGGGAAAGGATATAAGAGCTTAGGGTAGTGGAAGAGGAGGAATTTAGAGTAGCATAGATTGGGTGAGGCTCAAGATGATGTCATTTGAAGATAAAACATTGATAATAAAAAAAAGGGCTAAAAATACAGGAGCATAATAGTGATGATGAAAAGAATATGTAAGTGTAAAAAAAATGAAATAATATAAGAGAATGATATGAAGTAAGAATTTGAAAAAAATACGAGAAAACTCAGGAAAAAAAGAAATATATTAACAAAAAAAAAAAGAGAAAAGAAAGCAATAAAATGAAAAAATTCGAAAGAGATTAAAGATATAAAGAAATGTACGGGTTAAATTAATAATGTCAGCGAAAAGAGTGAGATAGTGTATACGAAAGAAAAGAAAGAAATATTCCGCACCGTCCACTAAAAATGACAAAAAAAAAGAAAGAAAAAACCTGCAAAGAGTTAGAAATAAAAGAAAGCAGACTATGAATTTGTAAATGGAAAAGTTATAGAAGAACCGATTCGAAAAAAAAACAAATTATAAGGTTAAAATGATAGAAAATTGGCAAGGAGTTAAATAAGTGAATAAAATTGATGGGAGTGGAGAAAATAGAAAGGGAAAAAGCTTAATGTGCAACAACAAAAACTAAAGAAAATATTTTCGTATCGTAAAGGCAAGGAAAGACAGAGGGCAAACTGAAAGCATAGACACAAAAGTATATATAGTACATAGGATAACATTTCTAGAAAACCTGTGAACCCGCTGAGTTCCCCCTTGTAACAATGGGTCGTAATGATATTGATGCTTCGATTTAAGAAGGAAGGAAATTTTGTAATCTACCATTTCATAGTTATCTTCGTCATATTGAGAATTTGGATTATTGAAAAAATGACGGTCAGTGCGAACGAAGATCGATCAGAATCATAATTCGATTTAAACTGAACGGGAAATAGATTTATTCTCTATTCTTTGAACAATTTATCTGCATTATTCAAATAGAAATGTTCGTATGATGAACCGCTTTTAGAGATTTACCGTTTCATCCACGCGTACACGCATATTATGTATTGGCCAAATGAGTTAAATGTTCGCCAATGGTCTGGGAGACCGGGGTTCAATCCCAGGTAGATTCATACTGAAGACTCAAAAAATTGTACTTAATCTCGCCTTGCTTAACATGCAGTATTATAAGGCAAGGATCAAGGGTAAAGTGAAGCAATTCAGGAAATAGAGCAGCGCCCTCCTTTACACCTCGATGTAGTAGCTTTTAAAAAGGGATCCTTCGAGTCATCCTCGACTACGGTTGCCAACTTTACTTTTACTTACTATATATAAAGGGAGATAGATAGAGGGAGAGAGAGAGAGAGAAAGAAAGAAAGAAAGAGGGAGATAGGTGATTGACGGATACATAGAGGTTAGTTGACCGGTTGTTTGGCTGGTTGTATTTTATGACATATCAACCGTTGTGGGTTATTTAATGCACACTCCTGTTTATATATGTTTTGACGCTCTTTGCCCTTGCCTAAGAATTTAAAATTTTTATAGGTCTTCCTTTTTTTATAGACGTTAATCCATATTTTCTATTTTGCAACCTCAAGTCAAACATGTATTGTCATCTGAGGAAACGGAGAGTATAATAATATTCTCCGGCGAAATAGATTTATAATGACAATTTAACCAGGTTTGAGTTTCCTTCTAATTGCACTATATACGGTCTGCATGTGAGTTTTGTTATATAAACCTAGAAGGAAAAAGATATGTAACAGTAGCCATACATCGAGCAATCACATAGATTCATTTGATATTCCTCATATATTCTATATATACACCTACTGTCTTCGGACGCTGACAGGATATTACTGATATGTGTATATATATATATATATATATATATATATATATATATATATACGATTTGTAAACGAAGAGTTTGTAGGTAGCATTATTTTAAACGGGCCAGAATCTATATTTACACTCGGTTAAATGGTTTTATGTACAGTAAAGGATTAAACAGTTCTATTGGATCCATTGATGGGACCCTAACAAGTTCTACAACTCCGCATCAGAGTGAACCTGAGAGTAATGACAATGAAGGGGTACTCTACATTCCTCAAAGTTCCAAGACTGGAAACTCACCATCAGATAGTTTTGTGTCATATTCGGGACGCTTGTTGGAGGGGAGTCTTACCCCTCTGTAGAGATGCAGTTGGTGTATTCTATTGCCCCAGCTAACCTGGCAAATACGTAAACATGAAAAGACAAATATTTTTTGTAAGACTGTAGTTGGTAAACAATATATATATATATATATATATATAGAGAGAGAGAGAGACATACAGAAAGATAACGACCGAACAACTGAACTATCTCCATATATATATTTACCCAACCCCTCCGATCGGGCGGGATGTGACACAAGGTCACTTTTTTAAGTGAAGTTTAACAGGTTTGAATTCAGGGTTTTCCTTCTCCTAGACTAGTTACCTTACCAATGTTCACTTTCGGGCAAATACCCTTGGGAAAGGTATGAACCCCCTTATTCTCCCTCCAGCTATGGGTAAATAGTAGGACGGACTAGGTTCTTCAGCAACTAGTCTAGGAGAAGGAAAACTCTGAATTCAAACCTGTTAAACTCCGCTTAAAAAAAAATTGACCTTGTGTCATATCCTGCCCGAGCGGAGGGGTTGGTAAATAGTACCTTACCAAGGCTGAAGAACCTAATCTGTCCTACTATTTACCCATAGCTGGAGGGAGAATAATTGGATTCATACCTTTCCCAAGGGTATTAGTGCTATGTGAAATGCAATCAGTCTCGTCCTGGATTTGAACGCGTGTCGCCGTGTCCATTTCCTACGACGATAACCATTACACCTATCTCCATATATAAATATCGGAGACAAATTAATATTTTGGTATATATGTAAATATGAACAGACTGTTTTTGAGAGACGGAAAAAGATAAATTGAAAACCAACTGAAATAGATAAATATCAATCTTTTTATTGATAATTCATAGATATGAAAAAAAAAATTGGTGAAACTATAATAGATAAGTACCGGGCCATTGGCCTAATGAATAGAGTGTTCGCTTATGGAGCGGGAGACTGGGGCTCAGTCCCAGGTCGAGTCATATCAAAGACTCAAAAAATGATACTTGATACCGCCTTGCTTACCACTCAGCATTATAAGGTAAGGGTAAAGTGGAGCAATCCAGTGAATGGAGTAACGCCCTTCCTTATACCTCGGTGTAGTAGCTATTGAAAAGGGATCCTTCGGATCTCCCTCGACTACAGTCGCCAACTTTTTTTTTATTCTAACAGATAAACGTGACCACAATATATATATATATATATATATATATATATATATATATATATATATATATTCTCACGTATGTTTATGTGTGCGTTGAGATAGAAATGAACTGATATAGAAAATAAAGAGACAGAAAATAATTTCAATGGCATATCAATCTTCAAGGGTTATTTTATGCCAAAGCCATATATGCAGAAAAGCAGTAGTGATTGCTATTTAATCCATAGATGGGAAGGATATTGGTGTTCATACCTTACCCAAGGGTAATAGTTCGAAAATGAGCGTAAAAGAGTGATTGAAATTCGAACTTGCTATTTCTGATCTCACAATCCAGTTCGTTAGCCACTGAGCCACGGTGACTTCCCCAGGAACAAAGTCAAGACACGCTATCATATTTAAACTAATAGATTCTGGCTCGGATACAAAAATTTTAGAAGGAAATTTACATTTTCTTTATTTTCTTTTCTTATTTTCATTTTTATTTCATTTATTCATTTTTTTTTTAATTTTTTTTTTTTATTTGGTAGACAGATAGAAATACAAAGAATATCTAATGACATCCCAGTCAGCTGGGGCTGTAGAATACACAGTCTGCATCTGTACAGATTTGTAAGAGTCCCTTTCAAACGAATGTCCAGCTTATGACACTGAACTATCTGATAGTGAGGCTCCAGTCATTGAGATTTGGAGAATATGAAGTACTTCTTCATTGCCATTACTCCCAGGTCTACTGTGATTCTGAGTGGTAGTATCTGTTAGAGTTTCATTTATAAGTCAAAAAGAATTATTTAATTCTTTACTATACTTGAATCCATTCAACTGTGAGCAAACAAATGATTAATATAAAATTGAATTATAAGTTATCATCATCATCATCATCATCATGTCATACCGCTAGCACGGATATCCCTGACTCTCTCTCTCGCCACTTCTTCCTATCGTTCATCGTCTCCGGCAGGTCTTCAGGGCTACATCCCGTATCCTCTCATAGCTGCTGTATGTATGTTCGAGCTGGTCGTCCTGCTTTTGCTCGGCCATATGTGGGGGTCCATAGGAGTATATCACTTATGAGCTCGTCCCTGCTTCTCCAGCAGTGTCCTGCATGTCTGGTTCGTCTAACTTGAATAGTTTTCGTGATGGGAGGCAGGTGGCCGTATAGTTGGTGTCTTGTGGGGTGTTGCCGCCAGGACTTGTTCAATATTGCTCGCAACATTCTTGTGTAATTGCCGTTCAGCTTCCTTACCAGCTGTTTAGTTAGCGTCCAAGTAGTGCATCCGCACAGCAGTATCGATACGACCGCTGCCTGGAAGAAACTGCGTTTCATTTTATCGGTCAGGTCTGATTTCCATATGATCGATAACCTATCGCTAGCTGTCCATGCCATCGTTATCCGCGTGTCGATGTTCTTTTCGGTTGATGAGACACTGCTTCCTAGGTAGGTAAATTTGTCTACCAGTTTCTGAGAGGTTCCGTCTCGTGTGGAAATGTCACCTGTTTAATTATAGCACATACATTTAGTTTTGTGTCCATTGACATGGAGGCCAATGCTTGCGGCGGCTCGTTCCAAACTATGCAGTAGTGTTTCGGCCTGGTTGGGTGTATTCGCCAGTATCACTATGTCATCGGCGTAGTTGGCGTCAGTAATTGTTTTTGCGGGGTACCTTCTGCTTCTTTTCTTTGTCAGCTCGAAGCCGTTTTCTCTGATTTTATCAATCGATGTTCTAAGCACGTAGTCTAGACAGATGATAAAGAGGTATGGGGCTAGCGTGTCCCCTTGTAGTATTCCTGCTACAATGTCGAAGTATTATGTATCTCCATCTGGTGAACGTACTTTCATTTTGGTGTTTCTATAGAGAATCGTTATTGCTGCTACGGTTTCTTTAAGTAGGCCGTATGCTTGTAGGATTTGTTCCATCTTTCCCCTGTGAATGGAATCGAAGGCCTTGGTAAAGTCGACAAATAGTAATGTCGCCTGTAGGTTTTTTGCCCGTACGCCTTCAAGGATTCTACGGATGGTCAATATTTGTGAGGTCGTGGATCTATTTTATTCGGAAGCTATTTTTGTTTTTCCTAAGGATGTTGTCGATTATGGGTTCTATGCAGTTTCGTAGTAGGGCATCATAAATTCTGGCTGCTATGGATGTAAGTGTTATGCCTCGGTAGTTCTTTGCTAATCCGAGTCACCTTTTTAGGCAAAGGGAGGATGCATCCATTCATCCATCTGTCTATCGGATTTTGATTATAGACTGCGTTACCGTGTCCGAGCAGTATGTCGTCGAATTGTCTGGTCTTCCATACTTCTGGGAGAATCTCGTCAAGCTCTGCAGCGTTCCTATTTTTAATTTTTCTAAGAACCGAGTCGAGTTCTTGAATAATATTGAATAGAATTATTAGTGTTAGATAAAAATACTGGAAAACATCTAAATGTGTGCAAATAAAACTATTAGTGTTTGATACCACTTGAAATCATGTAACTGTGTGCAAGCAAATGAGCTCTATATCGTTTAAAAATTGTTACCAATAAACTATTCGTTTATAAACCATACATATTCAATATATATGTATAAAAAGGATTTTGTATTTGATAACCTACAAGGGTTGATACGCTGGAAAACAACCAACCCACCAACATCTTATTTAATTCATCAGTAGATTGTAAACAAATTTGTGGTCAATCAGCAAATAAAACATGAGTTTATCGGAACCACAAATTAATAACAAAATCAATCGCACTCTATAAGTCAAAGTCGTGGTATGATAAAAACATTGAGTCTCTCTCGAGACGACTTTTTAAAATTCAGTTTTACATATATCTAACGTCTTAATTTAATTAACTTTCATCTAAAGCCAACATTGAAAATATATAAGTAAAGTTGGCAACCGTAGGCTCCCTTTTCGATAGCTACTACACAAAGGTGTTAAGGAGGGTGCTACTCCTTTCCGAGGATTGACCCACTTTACTCTTGATCCATACCTTATAACGCTGAGTGTTAAGTAAAGAGGCATCGAGTACCATTTTTAGAGTCTTTGGTATGACTCGACCTGGGATTGAACCCATGTCTCCCGGGATATTGGTGAATCATATAATATATATATATATACATATATATATATATATATATATATATAGGGATCAGCGTGAACGGAGAACGAACAAAATCATCATTCACTTTAAATTGGACTGAAAATAGATGTATTCGCTGATGAACAATTTATGCGCATTCTTTAATAAAAGTATACGTATGATGAACCACTTCTGGATGTTTACTCTTATATAAATATGCACGTTCACATTTTATATATATATATATATATATATATATATATATATATATATATATATATATATATATATATATATATATATATATATATATATATATATATATATATATATATATATATATATATATATATATATATATACTTTCTTTAAAGAAAAAAACAAAGACCGGTTATTTCAGGATTATAAATTTATTTCCATGGTTTTTCTTTAAAGAAAGTATTACTCTGTAATATTAGTTACATGGAGTTCTCTAACAGGAAAATTTAAATGTTCAGCTTTTGAATGATTTTCTTGTCCTGAAGGAATTACTCCCAACTGTGGTTTAACTGGACCGAATAATACCTATATATATATATATATATATATATATATATATATATATATATATATATATATATATAACAGTCGGGCGATTATCTTCTCATTCACACTGATATTCTTAAGAATGGTACGAACTCCCCCCCCCGCTATCTGTCGATAAAATTGTGTCACTACTGTCCTTCTACAATTGAATAACACACGAATGTTGATATGCAAAACCAAAGCTTATATATATATATATATATATATATATATATATATATATATATATATATATATATATATATATATATATATATATATATATATATATATATATATATATATATATATATATATATATATATATTGTTCGCATTTATGTATTATAGTCTCACCAAATCTGGAACATAGTGGCTAGCATCCTACACTGTGACATCGTAGTAAGCGAGTTCGAACTCCAGCCGCGGTATTACATTCAATTTCGAACTTGGGAAAGATATAAATCCTTTTATATCTCAGATATGAGTTAAACAGCTCCCTTTTTCTTCGACAAGAATGCTTTGGCCATTAAATAACCTACGAACGTTGATATGCCATTAAACAAAGAAAATGAAATACTGTCATAATTTTTGAATAAGATGTATATCACTTTCTTCCTATCTTCTCTGCAAGTCGAAATTTTTCAACTTATTTTCTCTCTTCAAGCTATCTTTTTTTTTCTTTGATTCTGTTTTTAAATCCTACACTCCATAAAAGTCCCTACTCTGACAACTAGCAGTCAATGTAGCAGACTTCAGAAATCTGTGTGTGTGTGTGTGTGTGTGTGTGTGTGTGTGTCTGTTCAAATTTCCATCTTTCGCTCTTTTTGTTTTATACGACGCACGCATCACTCACTTGCGCAATTGAGAGGTAATCGAACATATGAAAATATGATCTCTTAGATAATATAGAATCCTGTAGCCTCGTTAGTACTTCTATATGGCTGCAGCACTTGAACTCTAACCGAAGGCTTCGAGAAAAACTATGATGTGAACTACACAAGAGTGTTTTGAAGAAATCCTGGTAGCAGTCCTCCGCAAAATAACAGGTGTACGGCCACTTACGTTCCATTCCACTAACAATCCAAGTAAGATAAGCAAGATATGCAAGCCACGGTTGATGATGTAAGAACGAATTCTTCAACAGATAGATTCACCGGTAAAAACTTGTATTCATCAGCTCTGTGAGGACACTGAATGCCGTCTTGAGAACTTGCCAAGAACGATGGTAGATCGGGACAGAGAGTTAAAGAGAGAGAGAGAGAGAGAGAGAGAGAGAGAGAGAGAGAGAGAGAGAGAGAGAGTCAAAGTAGTTTGTGTTGTTGACTCACGCTGATGAGGATTCTGCTGCTTATTAAAAGAGTTTTCACCGTTTATTTAGAAAACATGTTTTAAAAGCAGATAATGGGTCAAATAGAATGGTTCAATCATTAACTAAGGATTATTATTATTAGTTATTTGAATCCATAAGCTGCAAGCGATTTGTTAGAATCACTAATGTTAGATAGTAGTACTGGAAATCATTTAACTGAGTGTAAACAAATGTTTAATATCAAATAAAATTATTAGTATTACATTGGAATACTTGAAGCCATTAAAGGTCTAACTCATTTAAAAATTAAGTTACCTTCAAACAATTCGCCAACAAATCTCACACACAAACACACACACACACACTCACACACATTATATATATATATATATATATATATATATATATATATATATATATATATATATATATATAAAGGATTTGGCATTAAATGACCTATCAGAGTTGATATCGCATAAAACACCAACCAACCGAATCAACAAATCAAGTCAATGAATAATTGATTACCTAACAAAAACAAAGTAAAAACAACAAAAACTTCAAGCATTCCTGAAATGATGACATAAATATTAAAAAGCTTCTTTTTTTTTGTCTTTGCTTTTAATTAAATATTAAATATCTTTACCCATTATTCCTTACTGCTACTTTCTTTGTTTCTGATTAATTACAGCATTATTATTATTATTATTATTATTATTATTATTATTATTATTATTATTATTATTATTATTCACTCCTTGGTAGATTTTTACATCTGCGTGAGCTTATGGTCTTTCACTGATGTTTGAGTGACAGCAATTCTCCCCGAGTCTCCAGGATTCCTCTCAGTATTCTGGCTAATCTCAATAATGTTGTAGTTTGGATGGTTTCCACTCGTCCTCTTATTTCTAAGTCCTCCAATCCCTTTAATAATCTTTCGGTGACTGTACCAAGAGCATCAATTACAATTGGTATTATTATTTTTTTCTCCTTCCTTGTGAGCTTTTCTTACCAGCGTTAGCTGATCGTTTTTCACTGGAGTTCGAGTGACAGCAAGTCTGCTCAAGTCTCCAGGACTTTTCTCAGTATCGTGTCCGCTCTTTCCAAGTCTTCCAGTCACTTTTCCAATCCTTTGGGGATTGTTCCAAATGCACCAATTACAGTTGGTATCACCGTCACCTTCATGTTCCATACTTTTTTCTTAGTTCTCTAGCAAGGTCTTGATATTTATATTTTCCCCCTTCTTTTAGTTTTACTCTGTAGTCTGCCTGGACAGTAAAGTTCTATTCGGCCCGTTCTCTTTTTTATCTATTTATTTATTTATCTATTTCTATTTTTTTTATTCTATTTACTTTATTTTATATATTCATTTTTATATGAATATCACAAGGTTTGGTCGTCTGGCCGAAATTAGGTGATCTGTTTGTATCTCAAAATTCTAAAGAACTTTAAGCGTCTCTTTTTCCGGTACGGATTCTGATTTGTGCATATACCGCTTATTCGTATGGTCCTTATTTAAGTTGTAATTTATCTACATTTAATATCAGCTTCACTGAATCGGTACGAATGGTGAAAACTCAATATTACTGCTTTGCTGCTTACCGAATACTATGGGACCAAACAGAAATAGGTTCACTGATATTTACGATCGAATTATGTAAAAATATCGGTTTCCGCCTATTCACCCAAGTTAATCAAGTCGAATTTGATTATTACTTTAATAGATAACCTCTTAAGAATATCACAGGCAACTTTTTGCTCTCTGCAGAACCAAATAAATGATAATAGTAATAATGATAAAAATAATGTGTGGATAATATCCAACATTTCATTAAAGTAACTCCAATCATAGGCTCACATACACATACAAATTATTCCCGTTGATTTATCCAGAAAGAGAAGAAATCCCGTGGCGTAGTAGCTATCATGTCAGCCTGTGACATTATTGTAAGCCAGTTTGAACTCCAGTCGTGCTTTTGAGTTCACTTTTGAAGTAACACACTTGTGAAAGATATGAACCCTCCCTAATCCCCCACCACCAGCTATGGATTAAATAATAATAAAACTGCTCTTATACAAGGAAGGCTTTGGCATTAAATAACCCACAAAGGCTGATATTCCTTTAAACAAAGAAACTGAAAAGAATAATGCGTTTGTTTTGATTTCGACAAGTTGGAGGTCATTTTTTTTTATTTAGGTAAAAGGAGACGACTGACAAAATTAAATATACTGATGGAGAATCGAATAGTAACACATTGAAAGATGATACTTATTTTGAACTGGGTAATCTAGGTGTATGGGTCCTGAGCACTGACGATACACCCCTTATTTTGGAACCTTTGCATGTATTGATTTTTGATATTTTTTTGTAATGTGTGATCTGTATGTTTAACCTTGAATAAATTGAGACATTAATTCAGAATGTTGCAACTTTATTTTTCGTCAATGTATTTATCTGGGCTTATTCCTTTGGAGTGGGTGGGAGTTGAGTACCCGTGACATAAATGCTAAAATGATGGACTACAGCCTCGAAGTAAGCGAGAATGAACACCAGACACGCTATTACGTTCACTTTCGGACTAAAACCCTTGGGAAAAAGTATAAATTCTCTTATCTATTCAGCTATCGGCTAAAATACCCACAGTCGTTCTCCTACAAGGATAGCTTTAATATTAAATAACCCATGATGGTTGATTTGCCATCAAAAAAAGAAACCAAACCAAAAACAGATGATATTCGTACCATGATTTAAATCACCAAATTATTTTAATGAAGAAATGTCTCAAATTTTGAAACACTTTAGTGTCTCTTTCACTCATGACGATACTTCTATTGGTTCAGTTTGGTTTGATTGTGTTTTTTGGCATATAAACCATTGTAAGTTATTTAATGCCAAATACTCTTTATATATATATATATATATATATATATATATATATATATATATAAGTAAAGTAAAGGGCGACACGAAGGCTCCCTTTTCATTAACAACTACACTGTTGTGTAATGAAGGGCACTACTCCTTTCCATTGATTTCTTCACTTTACCTTTAATCCGTACCTTGCTCTGCCGTCGAGGCTGACAGCATTAATTTGCTGTTGGCTTTGACGCTTGCAAGCACTGTCCAACAAAGGCAGACTTGAGGCTGAAAGGCCCCCAGCTTTGGCTAGACAACATTTGGGTGGGCGAGCTGCATCATTGACACCTTTTGTCCTCATGGTATAGCACTGAACCATGCTGTCCAGTTTAAGCTATAATCAGGCATACGTGCCTGGGCCCAGATTTGGGTTCAAGTCCAGCTATGCTCATCAGGCCCACATTGCACTAAGTGGGCCGATGACCAGCATAGACCAGCAGGGCTCAAGTCTCGGTTCGTGCCCGACCTTCCCTCCCCTAAATCCCCATTATTACGACCTTCGGGTCATTGATCTTGTGTCAAATTCTGTCTGGTGGGAGGCAGTCAAATATACCTTAATCCCTACCTTATAATGCTGAGTGATAAGCAATGTTGCATCAAGTACCATATTTTTAGTCTTTGGTGTGACTCGACCTGCAGTTGGCGATCCCTCTGCCCACGAGTCTAATGGCCCGGTATACATATACATATATATATTAGATATATATGATTTGCAAACATTTTGTTGATAATATTTCTGAACGAGCCTGAGCTCAATTTTTGGCACACAGTTAAATGGTTTCATGCAAGTATTTCTATTTAACACTAATCATTCTATTCAACACTATTCATTCGTTTGCAAACAGTTGAATGGTTCCAAACATTAGTATGTATCGCAAACAGTTCAACACACTGTTAAATGATCAAATAGTTTTATTTCTAACTATTGAATTTAACATAAGTCATTCTTTTACACTCAGTTTAAATGTCTTAAATTTGACCCGTAGATAGGCCCCTATCAGGTGCTACCACTCCGAGCACGTTTGGACCTTGAAGCGATGGCAATGAAGGAGTCCTCTGCATTCCCCCAAAACTCCAGCATTACTGGAGCCTCACCATCAGATTATTTACTGACATATCAGGACACTCGTTCGGTGATGTCTTACTCCTCTGTCGAGATGCAGTTGGTGTATTCTACAGCCCCAGCCAACTGGGCTGAGACTTCTATAAAAAATAATTAGAATTCTAGTCATTTCGTTTATTTAAGCATTTATTCTGTAAATCAGAGACAAAAAGTGCTGGTGGACATTGCGTTATCTGAATTGTGACACCCTGAAAGACATCACGCAGATAAAAAAAGAAAAATATCAGGTGTATCGTTTTCATTAAGAATATTACCTAAACAGGTGTATCAATGTTGTGTCACTAGTGTTTTGATTTATGGTAGTAATTTGAAAGAACGCTAAAGTTATTAGCGAATTAAATAAAGTCGATTTATCATGTTTGGGAGCGTTGGTAGTGTCTTCTGTCGAGATGTAACGAGGAAAAATTTATCACCACTCAAGTTTGATTGGTTGTTAGGAAAGGAAGCAGAAAGCAAGGTAGACAGACAGACAAACCGAGAGACAGACTGAGAGACAGCTAAAGTGATTGAATTAGTGATAGGTTACAAAGAATAGAATTTATGTCCTGAACTAAAAGAAATTGTGCGAATAGGGTAAATATATAAATTCTAAGTATTATTTTTCACAGTGATAAGCTTCTTATCTAAAACGTAGAATTTGTGTGTGCATATAGAACGAGAGAGAGAGAGAGAGAGAGAGAGAGAGAGAGAGAGAGAGAGAAAGAGAGAGAAAGGACAATTGAGAAGGGAAACAAAGAAAGACAGACAGACCGATCGACCGATTGATGTTTGCTCTGTTAGAAAGTTAGCAGCGTTTATTGTTTGATCTTTCCTAGTTGTGTTAAATAGAAAACTATGAATATATATATATATATATATATATATATATATATATATATATATATATGTTATAATAGCGTTGGTTGTCACTAAATCACTTTGTGAGTTTGTGTCGAACTAAGTGCAATATAATAAGGAGAGTGCTCAATATCTAGGATAGAGCTATTATATAATAATAATAATAATAATAATAATAATAATAATAATAATAATAATAATAATAATAATAATAATAAATAAATATATATTAGATATATATATTTAATTCACGGAATTTAGACTGCGACCTCTAGGTTTCATGGAGTTTTTTTACAGTATTTTTTTGATTTTCATTTCATTTCATTTTCTTAAATGCCTGATGATTGTTTTTTTTGCAAAAAACTCCATGAAACCCAGGAGTTGCAGTCTAAATTCCATGAATTAAATATACGAGGATCATTAAATAAGTTTCCAGACTTTTTTCGTATGGTCACTTTCATTGATAGTACACGCATGAAACTCTAGTCCCCTTCGAAGTAATCTCCTCCGGCTGCAATGCACTTGTAGCGTTCCAGTAACTTCTGAAAGACCCCATGGAAGTCCTCTTGTGTGAGCGTGTTAATGACCTTCGTCACAACCTCTTTCATTTCCTCAGTTGTCTCGTAACGACAGCCTCTGAGCTTAGTGAATAACCAAAAGTCACAGCGAGCAAGGTCTCGACTATAAGGACGGTGAGGAACTGTCTTGATGCCCATCTTGGTCAAATAGTTTGTGACAAGGATGGAGTTGTGAACTGGTACATTGTCTTGGTGGAAATGCCACTGACCCGATTTGAAGAATGCTCGCCTCTTCCAAAGGAATCTCTTCCTGAAATCCCTTAAAACCTCAACATAGTAACCCTAACCCTAACCCTTTGGCCAATCAACTTTGGTGTTCTGACTTCCTTGCTCCTCCCACACCTCTCATCATCCCTCACAAACTCCCTGGCTTCCTTGAATCTCTTATGCCACTCAAAAACTGATGCTCGATTCATGTAAGATGATTCAAAAGCAGTCAGAAGCATTCCATACGTTTCTGTGGCATTTTTTTCAAGTTTAAAACCGAATTTTATTGTATATCGTTCTTCTAAAGTCCAGATTGCATTTTTGAAATTCACCAGCAGTGACAATCAGGCTTTAGTATGGTGTATTCCAATTGCTGCTGTAACTGTTTATTTGAACCTGAAACCATAAAAATTGGTCAGTCATCTCATAAGATGTATAGCAATAACATACTGAATTTTCAAGAGTCTACGATAATTTTAAATGCCTGTACAAAAAGTCTGGAAACTTATTGTAAGCACCACGTATATATCTAATATATATATATTATATATATATATATATATATATATATATTAGATATAAGTATATATATATATATATATACACTTTCTTTTCCTCTTCCTCTCAATCCATCCTCTCTCTTTTTCTCTCTCTCACTCTCTCTCTCTCTTTCTATCTATCTCTCTCTTTCTCTCTCTCTCTCTCTCTCTCACACACACTCTCTATCAATCTTCCGATTCTTTAGAGTTTGTTAAAGCGTACAATTTCTTTAAGAAGCAGCTGCGCCCTCTCCCGAACTTTTCTATTCCTACCCTCTCTTTCTATTCCCCTCCAGTCTGTCTGTCTGTCTGTCTGTCTGTCTGTCTCTCTCTCTCTCTCTCTCTCTCTCTCTCTACCTTCATTTTTCAAACCCCAGTATATTTTATGAATCTCTCCCAATCCCATTATTGGCTTCATAGATTTTTTGTTTAAATGTGATATACGCAAACGATAGATATATACATACTACATATCAAGAAACAAGTTCATGAATACATATATATTCATGTATTTATTTTTTGTACATATATTTGTATATACAATTATCTTTTTTAAGGAAAAGAGGAAAAGAGGAGGCCACGTGACGTAATGGCTAACGTTCTGTACTGCAACATCGTCCGAACTCGAGTCGCGCTATTACGTTCATTTTAGACTAATATTCCGAGGAAAGGAATGTAAACCTTTATCTCTCCAGCTATGGGTTAAATTGTTCTACTACTGTTCTTCTACAACGATGGCTTTGCCTTTAAATATCCCATGAAGATTGACATGGCTTTGAACAAAGAAGCCGGAACCAATGGATTAAATAATAGCACGACTGTTCTTCTATAACCATGTTTTTGGCAATAAATAAGCCAAGAAGGTTGGTATGCCATTGAATAAAGTTACCGAAATCGAAACAAAGAAAAGAGAGTTTGAAAAAAAAAATGAAACCGAAAATAAGCCCTGTCACATAAAGTGCTCAAATCAAGATTCAGAAATAATTGACAAGATGAAACAAAAGCGGGATAAACTTGCAAAACAGAGGAAGCATTGAACTTTGCAGACTTGCTTAAGGATAAAAATATATTATTTAATATTTACGTAAATCCTGATCTATACAATATAAACCGATTCTTTTTTTTATCCAACCAGGTTGCCGTATTTTATCAAGGCGTGTTTTTTTTGGTTTTGTTTTTTATGCACAAGTCAAATCTCAACTTTTCTATCCCACTGCAACAATTGTTTGTGTTTTCCTTATTGACGTAAAAAGCACCACCTACTGACTGGGTCCTCCCGTTGACAAACCTAATGGAGCATGCGTGCTTTATTCGCTGTGATATGATTGTATGTTCTTGCAGATGATTGCTGTCTCTCACTTCTTTTCTCTCACCCTAACTACTAACAATACAATTGAAAAAGTTATATATATATATATATATATATATATATATATATATATATATATATATATATATATATATATATATATGAAGAGGTTTCTTTTTAAAGAAAAAAAAAGAACTGTCTTTTTGACAACCTGTATTTAATCTGTTTAAGCCAAAAAACACATTCATATATGACAAAAGATGAAAATTACACGTACATTTGATTGATTTCAAAATTGTTTTTCTTGAGTGCAACTTCGTAGCCGTCTCATTATATCAATCAAAGACAAGATTGTCGACTTAGGGGAAAGTGTAAACGTCATATTGTTAACGCGCGTAAATAGTATCATAAACGAGTAGCACACTTTACTGACTAATCTGATGATCTTGTATCATACAGGGTGTTTCAAAATGTTGGTATCACTTGAGCTGTGCTGGCTGTTTCAGAAAAAAATTATCATTTGAGACCTGTCGGGTGTTAAAGAAAAATCCATATAACTTTGTAATCTAAAAACTTGACCAATCCTTGTCCAAATGGTTTCCTCGGCGTAATGTTTAAAGTGCTGGACTGTGAAATCGTGGTATGGGAATTCAAACTCCAGTCACGCTAATACGTTCACCTTTGGACTAATACTCTTGGAAAAGGCATGAAACCCCTTATCCCTCCTAGTTATGGATTGAATGTTACTATTAATGTACAAGGATCATTGTGGCATTAAATAACACATGAAGGTTCATATGCCATTACAAAAACAAAAAAAATGATCACAAATTTTAACTACGCGTGTAGAAACAACTCAAAATTCCAAGCTCACTGTTTCAATCCCTTTTATTTTCCAATGAATGACATTTTTATACCTGAAAAGAAAAAGTATAAAACATTAAATATTGAATGTGATTTGGTCAAATTATTAGATTATGGCATAATATCAGTTTTTCAAAAACAGTACATTCGCGCCAGAAGTCTTTTCTACTTTATTAGTGACTCAATAATCAAATCTAATTGCGGCTGCTAGGTACTGATACACGCTGCGCAGATTTTTATGATCAATACAATGACACCATTAAGTTATTTTTTTCTAATTTCATTACGACATCTTATTTGTAAATGTTTCTATCATCGAGTGACTGATGCAGAAAATCTGAGAGATTTTGAATGTTATTTAGCTTTATTTTTATGGACGGCCTATCATATTGAAAACAACGTTTCTTTTTATTAGTCGGTTTAAAGTTAGAATTGACATAACTATTGTCCAGGCTACAAATGAGATCATGCACTCTGATTAAAATTTAAGAAAAGGTCTCCTAGGATGAATCATTGAATGAAATTTCCTTCTGTAACTAACAACTTATACGAAAACAAGACGCTTATGGTGTAATGACTATTATCATAGAAATAGACACGGTGACCAGAGTTCAAACCCTGGACGAGCCTGTTTGAATTTTATATAGCGCTAATACTTTTGGGAAAGGTATGAATCTAACTATATTCCCTCCAGCTATGAGTAAAATAGTAGGGCAGACTAGGATCTTTAATCTTGATATGGCAACCTATCAAGGAGGGGGAAAACTCGGAATTCAAACTTGTTAAGCTTGACTAAAAAATTGACCTTGTGTCGCATCCAGTTTTTGATGGAGGGTTTGTGTAAATACATATGCTAAAAAAAGTTCCTCGTAAATTCTCAGCCATTTTTATTCTTCATTTCTTCCTGAGACCGGCAAACAAATGTCTTAGGATCTTGAAAAAATATTTTTATAAGCAGCGTTTTATATTCAGTGAAGTCAGCCCACTCGACTGCTTCCCTACAGAGGGTAAAACTTTCCCCCAACGAATGTCCTGAATATAATACTAAACAATCTGATGGTGAGGCTCCCATACTGGAACTTTGAGGAAGTGGAATACCCCTTCATTGCCATTAATCTCTGGTCCACTCTGATCCAGATCTGTGAGTCAAATCATCATCATGGCGTGCTGCTAGAACAGATTTCTCAAACTCTCTCCCGTCACTCGTCTTTGTCGTCCATCGCTCCCGGTCGGTCTTCCATGCAACATCCTGATGAGAAAAATAGAAATATATAATTATTTACTAATAATCATTATTATTAGTTATTTGAAACCATACAGTTATGTACATAGTATTTATATTAAATAGGAAAACTTGATAAATAGAATTACTAACGTTAAATAGTAATACTTAAAACTATTTAACTCGGTGCAAACAAATGATTAATAGTAAATAGAATTATTTGTGTTAGATAGGAATACTTGAAACCATTTAACTGTGACCAAACAATAAATAGCAATATATGAAATCGTTTAATTGTGTAAAAAACACATGATTAATTGTAAATAGAATTATCAGTGTTAGACAGGAATACTTGAAACAATTTAACTATGTGCAATCAAATGAGTTTTGGCTCATTTTTAAAATGTTTCGTACTAACTATTTGTTTACAGTTTATCTGTATAAACAGTATTTGGCATTAGATAACCTACAAGGGTTGATATGCTATAAAATCCAGCTAACCATGATTCAGGTTCAAATGGTATAAAAGGGCCGATTCGGTTGGTCCGCAGTCCATTTTTTATAATTCGTAATTAATTTATTTGATTATTTCGTTTGTTGAGAACTTCAATCTATGTATGCGTTTTATCAAAGAGACTATTTAAGATTTCCCCAACGAGTGTACTGGATATGACACTTAATAATCTAATGGTGAGGCCCCAGTAATGCTGGAGCTTTGAGGAATGCAAAGTACCCTTTTATGACCATTACTCCCAGGTCCACTCTGACTCAGAGTGGTATCACCTGATAGTGTCCTATCTATGGGTTAAATAGAACTAAACAGTGTACTTATGTTAAACTGAATTGCTTGAAATAAATAGAACTGTTTATATGTATAAAAATGGATTTGGCATTAAATAACATATAATGATTGATATGCCATCAAATCAAACGAAACCAAACCAAACCAAACCTTGCATCTTGTAGCGCAAACAGAAGAATAGTTAACTGGGTAAGATCGGCCTATGGGGAAGAAGTGTAAACAAGTTCAAGTCTCTTATTCGATCTACCCACTTGATTAACTGCCACAGACTGATGATCTGATTGGTTGGTTATTTTTTCTCTTAATGGCACATCAATTTTCGTAGGCTATGTAATGCCAAATTCATCCTTGCAAAAAACAGTCGTGAGCCATTGTTTGGAAGATAACAGAGTTTATACCTTTGTCAACGATATTAATCTGAAAATAAACGTTATAAAGCATTGGAGTTCGAACTCGCTTATTTCAACGTCGCAGTCCAGTATATTAGCCACTACACCAGAAGGAGGTGCCCGTGGTGTAATGGTTATAGTCGTAGGAAATGGACGCGGCGACACGAGTTCAAATCAGGGACAAGACTGATTGCACATAGCACTAATACCCTTGGGAAAGGTATGAATCCAATTATTCTCCCTCCAGCTATGGATAAATAATAGGGCAGACTAGGTTCTTCAGCCTTGGAGAGGCAACTAGTCTAGGAGAAGGAAAACTCTGAATTCAAACCTGTTAAACTTCGCTTAAAAATTGACCTTGTGTCATATCCTGCCCGAGCTGGGGGGTTTGGTAAATTTGCACTACACCAGAAGGTGTAATGAAATGGACGCTCCAGATTTAAAATTAAACTAAGATTTTGAGATTATTTGTATTAATACTTTCTTTCTCAGTTGAAGATCACATTCTTATTCTAAGAGTAGACGACCCGTCAATCCACTGAGTTCTCTTTTTAGAAGTGATGGCATTGATTAAGAAATTACGTTCATCAAAAATGCAGACTTCAAAAATTAATCAGTCAGCTAACTGGACTGGTAATGTCTTTGTTTTCTAAGAATATAATTAGTGTATGGCTCCAATAACTGTCCTGGATTACGTGTATACTCACACACGTGAGCACGCACCCGCTATATATATATATATATATATATATATATATTTTCATCATACAACGTGTGGAAGCACGTGCGATACCCTAGCCTCATCAGCCGCCACCCAGGGTGATAACACAGTTTCGGTAGCTCAAGGCTATATATATATATATATATATATATATATATATATATATATACTAATACTCCACTTTGAGTTATTTCAGCCTCCATCAAATTTACTCCATATTTCTAGACTAATTTCAGTTTATTGAACATCATGGTGTTACGTCACTCAGCAACGTCACCTATGCCATTTTAAAAGAACGTGAAATAGATGTGTTTCTTTAAAATACATATATTTGAAATAGATTAAATACGTTGAAATTAATACTAAAAGCTAAAGGCTAAAAGCTAAAAATAATGTAAAATAAAAAAAAACGAATTCAAAAATCTATATCCAATACAGTTAGACTGTATACAAATCTACATTATAATGTAAATAAATAACAATTTTATTGTTCGTTATTCTTTTAAGGAATATCATTAAATGTTTTTAGCGTTCTTAAAGTTTTTGCAATTGTTATATTCTTTCGCAAGGTATTTACGCTAGTTTTTCCGCGTTTATTAGGCTCATTGGCCTAGTTGGTAGAGTGTTCGCCAATGATCCGGGAGACCGGGGTTCAATCCCAGGTCGGGTCATAAAAATGGTACTTGATATCTACTTGCTTAACACTCAGCATTACAAGGTACGTATTAAGGGTAAAGTAGAACAGTCTAGGGAAAGGAGTAGAGCCCTCCCGTACACTTCGGAGTAATAGCTGTAGAAAAGGGAGCCTTCAGGTCGCCCTCGACTACGGTCGCCAACTTTACTTACTTTATTCTTATTTTAAAACATTTTTAGATTAATTCGATAGATAGATAGATAGATAGATAGATAATTAAAAGAACATTTAAAATCCTAAATAAAACTGATACTGTTTGTTGTTGTGGGAAAACTTATTTTACTAAAATCGTCAGTTCTGTTTTATAATCATATACCCATGGAGAAGATCAAATATCTCTGAAGATATATATATATATATATATATATATATATATATATATATATATATATTGGACTGGGAATGGCTTTGTTTTCTAAGATTATTTGAAAAGCATTTAATACATTTAGTAACAGATGCTATTTTAAAATAATATTTAAAATCCAGTTCTTTTTTAAAGTTTGAAATAAATTTCTGAATTTTTCGTAATACAAAACAGTACTGATTTTACTTCAGAAAACATGTAGATAAGTTTGAAAACTTATGAGAAAAACAACAGACATTATATAAAATATGACCCTTTGTATTAGGATGCGCCTGCCTTTTAATAAACAGCTATATATTTATCTTTCACCAAATCAAAATCAAAACTTGAATACTGGCCTGGATTTTTTTTTTTGCCAGGGAAAAATAAACAGAAAGTACGTAAGGACAACCTAATACCACAAAAACACTCCAAATCAGTAAACATCTAAATAATTGACACTTATCTTTACAAATAAAAACTTTGAGGCGGTGTCGGTGTACCGCATTTGTGATTTGATCTTTTGCCAAAGGACTTCCCAAAATATATATTCTATAAAATTTTCTCTCTTTTTTTCTTTTGTATTATTTCTCTTATTCAAGATTCTTGTGACTTTTCCTTAAAAAAAAATACACCTATGAAAAGCAAACTCCGTTACCAGTTCACCTCAAGCGAATTTCTCTTAGGGGAGGTAACTCATTCCTTTTTAATGATATAGGGGAATTCGAGCGCATTTCGTTTTGTATTCCTTTATTTGCCTTATTTAAAACTAAAAAGAAAGAGACAAGTATAAACAAACAATACAAACCAAGCCGGTGAAGAAAAGGAAAGGAAAATAGATGTAAATTTAGTATTCCCGACCAACCCCTTATCTTTCTTCAATTCTAGTCTTCAAATTTGAAACACATTGTCAGTTTGGTATTGTTTCAGGAAAATAAAGCGAGAAATGTGCTAATATTCGTTTTTGCTTTTTTTTTTTTTTCCTACTATTCTGAAAGTCTCAACTTGTTAAATGGAGGCACCCGAAGCTACAAAACGCAAAGGCACGTAACGTCGTCAGTTGGTACAACGATCAGCCACGAATATCGAGGCAAGCGAAGGAAGGTGACACTGCCGGGTATATACGCCCGCATCGCACGATGAGACTGGCAAGCAGAAGTGACTCGTCAGACTAAAGATAAACGGAACTCCAACCGTGCCTCAGCCGATCCAGGCTGGCTAAGCACACGGCCTGCTACCGAAGGCATACTGTACTACAGCACCCGCTACCGACGCTGTTTTACCCGATGGCAGACACATTTCAATTACAGTCTAAAACCTGCAAACACCATAAGGGTCAAATACTAACAGAACAAGGATAATAATAATGATAATAGTATTAATATTAAGGTATCTTTACAGTGGCTTCCCAGTGATGATTTGTTCTATGAAAGTAGTTATTGCCTGATAAAAATAAAAACAATTACTTCATTAGCGACTGGTCTATAATGTTATATGGTAAATGTTATAAAACTCCGATTAAGAACAAACAATTCACAAGTATTTGATTTTGTAAGAAATTCTCGGTACTATTTTATTTGTATATACCATACAGAAACAGCTTATATTCAGAAGTACATGTATAAACGCATCCCATATATATATATATATATATATATATATATATATATATATATATATATATATATATATATATATATATATGAACCATAACGTTAATCATAACATGCACGTATGCTGAAAATTGAATTTAAAAATTCCTCCTCATTTTGCTTCAGCGTTTCAACTTCATAGGTCATTAGTAGTTTTACGTCATATATATATATATATATATATATATATATATATATATATATATATATATATTATATTTATATAATGGCGTAATATGTAATGTAATAAATATATGTAATAAATATATAATATGAAATTGAATTTTAAAAATCTACCTTGCTTTTATTCAGTGTTTCAAGTGATCTGCACTCTAAGAGCATCTCTCTAATATATATATATATATATATATATATATATATATATATATATATATATACTCAAAGTATTGCACTTTAAATGCAAAAACGAATACTGATTTTCAGCTTAATCAAACGAAAGATTTTTTTCTGTACTAAATTGAACGTGAGTAAACTCTAAGGTATTTATCTTGAAGTTACTTGGCTGAAATGTCGTATTAGTTGGAAACGGAAAGTAATGATTGTTGTTAAAAACTTTTTTCTTTGTCTCAATTCTGTTAATGCTTTTAATAGGTTCCATGACGTCATCTTACATTAGAGTTTGGGTCAGCAAATGAGAACATTTTGAGTGTTGTCGTTGTTGTCTGTTTTGTTGTTTTTTTGTTGTTGTTTTTTGGGTTTTTTGGGGTTTTTTTTGCTTTTTGCTGCTTTTTTTTCTTTTTCATTTCTTATAATTAACTTAGGATGAATCAAACTAATTCAGAGTTAAGATTTTGGATTTACTATCTCAGGACTGACTAGCTAAAAATAATGGCAGTAATTTGAGTACTAAGTTAAAACAAAATCAACAGAATAAACAAGTCAAATTGTTCTAAAAGATTCTTTCTATGAAATTAGAAATGCGTGTACTCTTTCGGAAGCAAAAAGTAAAATACTTTCTCTAAATGGAAATCCTCTTTTGTTCACCGTGCTAAATATAGAAACACTAAAACGGTGTGTGAATAAACAAAAACATAGATTTAAGATCTGGGAATGTTATCTATTCAGCCAGATTTTTTCCAGTGATTAAAAATATCTGCAGTATTATCACTGGGTTTTTTTTTCTTAAAAATCGGAATGCAGAGTTTTAAATAAAGATAATTCGAGGATAAAAATAAAAATAAAATTTGATATATAAAATCTCTTTGATTCCAATTTGTTTTATCAGCTAAATTTCCAAATTCATAGAACAATGGGGTCGATTTTACAAAATATATTTTTATACCATTATGAATAAGAACTTCCCAAAGAAAAGCAATTAATAATAAAACAAGAAATTTAAAACATTTTTTATATATCGGTTAAATCTTTTTTTAAGTCATCAAAACTTATTTATTTTTAGTCATAAAACTACTTGGATTTTCTTTCAATAAAATCAATAAGCATAAATAAATGCATCATAAACAATATAAACTGAGGAACGTATTATTATTATTATTATTATTATTATTATTATTATTATTATTATTATCATTATTATTATCATTAGTAGTAGTAGTAGTTGTAGTAATAGTAATAGTAGTATTAGTATTTCACTTGTTACGAGTTTTTCACTCCAGCGTTGGTTGTTGGTCTCTCACTGGAGTCTGAGTGATGACAAGTCTCATCAGATCTTCAGGACACTTCTTATTCTAGCCGATCTCAACAATGCTGTGGTTTGTATGGTTTCGATTCTTCTTCTGATTTCCGGTTCAGCCAGTTTCTTTTGCTAGTCCTTGGAGACTATCCTAAGCGCGCCAGCTATTATTGATATCGCTGTCACCTTCATATTTCAAAGCTTTTCAGCTCTCTAACAACGTTATTATTACTATTATCTTTGACTCCTTGGGAGTTTTCACGTCAGCGTTAGCTGATGGTCTTTCACTGAAGTTTGATTTGTTTTGGTTTCTTTGTTTAATGGCATATCAACCATCTTAGGCTATTTAATGCCAAAGTTCTACTTCAGGAATAACAGCAGTGATACTATTTTACCCATAGCTAGAATGATAAGGAGATTCATACGTTTCTCAATGGTATTTGTTTGAAAGTGAACGTAATAGCACGACTGGAGTTCGAACTCGCTTACTACGATTCCACAGCCCAATGCTTTAACGATTACACCACCAGGACACCCCCACTGAAGTTTGAGTGACAGCAAGTCTCCTTAAGTCTCCAGGACTCTTCTCAGTATTCTGGCCGTTCTCAATAATGTAAATGTTTGGATGGTCTATAATCGTCCTCTAATTTCCAAGTCCTCCAGTTCCTTTAATAATCCTTCGATGACAGTACCATGAGCACCAATCACAATTGGTATAATTGTCACTTTTATTATTATTATAATTATTATCTGTTCTCTTTTAAGAATTTTTCACCGCAGCAGTAGTTGATGGTTTCTCACTGGAGTTTGAGTGACAACAAGTCTCCTCAAGTGTCCAGGACTCTTCTCAGTATTCTGTCTGATCTCAATAATGCAGTTTTTGGATAGTTTCCACTCGACCTGTTATTTCCAAGTCCTCCGGTCTTTTTACTAATCCTTTGGGGACTGTACCAAAGTACCAATTACTGTAGGTATCATCATCACTTTCATGTTCCACAGATTTTTCAATTCTTTAACAAGGTCGAGGTACTTATCCCTCTTTTCACATTCTTTTATTATTATTATTCACTCAATAGAGCTTTTCACATCAGCGTTAGCCGATGGTTTTTCACTGGAGTCTGAGTGACCTCAAGTCTCCAGAACTCTTCGCAGTATTTTGGCCGTTCTCAATAATGCCGTCGTTTGGATGGTCTCCACTCGTCCACCAACTTCTAAGTCTTCCAGTCCCTTTTGTAATCCTTTAGTTACTGTTCCAAACGCACCAATTACAATTGGTATAATTGTCACCTGCATGTTCCACAGTTGTTTTTTTTTTCAATTCCTTAGCAAGGTCGAGGTACTTATCCTTCTTTTCACATTCTTTCAGTTTTATTCTGTGGTCAGCCGGGACAGCAAAGTCGACAATTTTGCAAGTTCTCTTTTTTTTTTTTTTTTGTTGTTGTTGATTATTATTAAGTCTGGTCTTCTGGCCGAGATTAGGTGATCCGTGTGTATGTCGTAGTCCCATAGGAGTTTATGTGTGTCATTTTCTAGGACAGGTGCTGGGTTGTGCATATACCATTTATTCGTATGGTCAAATTTAAATTTCTTGCACATCTCCCAGTGGATCACTTTGCCGACCCAATTATGTCTAGTCTTACATTCCTTCTCTGCCAATTTGCTGCATTGCTTATTATGTGATTGATGGTTTCATCTCTATTACCACATAGCCAGCATTTGCTATTTTGTTGCGTCTTATCTATTCTCGCTTTCATATGATTGGTTCTTACGGCGTTGTCTTGTGCTGCTATTAGGAGAGATTCTATTTCTCTCTTAAAGTTTCGTTTTCTTAGCCATCTCCAGGTTTTGTCATGTGAGATATTGTTTATTGGTGGTTTAAACCACCCATAGAGTTGTTTTCCTTCCCATTTTGATTTCCAAGTTATTGTCATTCTGTTGTCCATCGAGTTATCAATATCGTTTCTGGTGGCTGTAATGAGTCCTCCTTCGTGTTTTTATATATAGTCTTCGAGTCGTTGTATCGACGTGTCAACGCTGTCTTCAATGCTGGCAAGTCCTCTTCCTCCCTCTTATTATTCCTTTATATTAAATTTCTTGCATAGTCCCAGTGGATCACCTCCTCCACCAAGTCGTGTCTAGTCTTGTACTCTTTTTGTACTAGTTTCCTTAATCCCCTTATAAAATATTAATCAGTTCGTCTCTCTTAATGCGGTAGTTTGGATGGTCTCCACTTGTCTTCAGATTTCTAAGTCTTACAGTCCCTCAACCAATCCTTTAGGAATTGTTCCAAGTTCACCAACTAGAATTGGTATTACCGTCATCCAGTTTCCATTACAAGGTCCAGATATTTATCTCTCTTTTCGCTTTCACTTTTACTCTGTGGTTAGCCTGGACGGAAAAGTCCACTATTCGGCAGGTTCTCTTTTCTTTTTGTTGATTATCATTGTGTGTGGTTGTCTGGCTGAGATTTGGTGATTATTATTATTATTATTATTATTATAAACAATACCTTTAAAATAAACACTTCAGAAACCAAATTCTTTGATTTTCTAGATTTCATGATTTTATAAAAATCTTAACGGCTTTTTACTTCTCTTAACAACTGCTGACTTCCTCAAATCTTTATCTTAAAGCAAATTTCCAGTTTTACTCATTTATAGATCGAAGTTATGATATAAAAGGTCAAGGTTTTTACCCATTTCAGGGAAGAAAATGACTTTATGGAATAGCTAATAAAATTATGACAGATTTCAACAAAACAACAGCTTATTTATAAAGATAAAACAATATAATACTAGAAATAAATAATGAAATATAGTTGTTTGTCTGACTGCGGAATGGTAGTACACGAGTTTGTACTCCAGTCGGGCTATTACGTTCACTTTCGGGCAAATACCCTTGGGAAAGGTATGAACACCTTTATCCTCCCAGCTATGGGTTAAATAGCACCACTACTGTTCTTCTAGGAGAATGGCTTTGGCATTAAATAACCTAAAAAGAGTTGATATGCCATTAAACAAAAGAAACCATTGTCTGTCTGAAGATTCGTAAAGTAAAAATGTGGAATGGTTGCCTTATTTGATAAGATTCGTTAAATATGGCTAAATATAAAAAGACATGCTACCAGACATGATTAAAAAGAAAAAAGAATAACGGGCGTAAACGGCATTTATTTTGATCATTCATTTATATATAACGTAGTTGGGTTTTACGGCATATCAACTCTTGTATGTTACTTAGTACCAAATTCTGTTTATACATATATTAGATATAAAGGATTTGTAAAAAAATAATTTTTAGGTTACAATATTTAAACGTGCCAGAGCTTATTTGTTTGCACACAGTTAAACGATTTCAATTATTGCTATCTAACACTAAGAGTTTTATTTGCCCACAGTTAAATGGTTTCAAGTATTGCTATCTAGCACTAATGATTCGGTTCACCATTATTCATTTGTTTGCCAGAGCTCATTTGTTCGCATACAGTTAAATGGTTCCAAGTATTGCTATCTAATACTAATAATTCAATTTAACATATGTAATTTGTTTGCGCACAGTTAAATGGTTTCAAGTAGAGAAAATGATTAAACAGTTCTAGTTAAACCATAGACGGAACCCTAACAAGTACTGCCACTCCGAGTCAGAGTGGACCTCGGAGTAATGGCAATAAAGGGATACTCTATATTCTCAAAAGCTCTGGGACTGGAAAATTACCATCGCATTTTTTAGCGTCACATCTAGGACATATGTTGAAGTTTAGAGGTTTTCCCCTCTGCAGAGGCCTAGCCGATTGGGCAATATATAACGTAATATGCACATATAGATACACATGTAGATACACACACAAGGACAAATAATCATCTTATATATATATATATATATATATATCTTTAAGAAAACAAACCAAAGACCGGTTAATTCATGATTATAAATTTATTTCAATCCCGTATTTTCAGTTTCTGGTGTGAACCAAAAACATGGAGAAAAAATTAATACAGGACTTCTTCAGACCCACTGGATAATTAATTCTTAATTAATTTTTTCTCCATGTTTTTGGTTCACACCAAAAACTGAAAATACGGGATTGAAATAAATTTATAATCATGAATTAACCGGTCTGGTTTTTTTCTTAAAGAAATATTACTCTGTAATAAATTACATTGAGCTCTCTACCAGAAAATTTAAATGTTCAGCTCTTGAATGATTTTCTTGTCCTGAGGGAATTACTTCAAACTCTGTTTTAACCTGACCGAATATTACCTATATATATATATATATTGTCATCCACAGACAGACTGTTTCGTTGTATCACAACTCTTCCGTGTGGCTAGGCACGTAGGGCGCTTGAAGCTGGGATCTAAACCCGCCCAACTTTACGTTAGACTTAGTATCAGACCGCTCGGCTAACAAGCGTACCGCGTCAGCTAGGGAATTATAAGATATTAAGTAGTAGCGTTCGTTTGTTTACATTTTATACCTTACTGGATACCAGAATGCACAATTCGTTCGAAAAGCTTTGCATTATGCGAGCGGTAGTTTTAATTCCTTCGCCAGAGTGCTCAACCCCTATGGGGGAGCGTATATAGTCATCCACAAACAGACCGTATCATTGTATCCCAACTCTTCAGTGTGGCTAGACACAAAGGGCGCTTGAAGCTGGGATCTAAACCCGCCCAACTTTACGTTATTTATATATACATATATATGTTTCCACGTATATATGTATATCTTTATATATACATATATATGTTTACATCATAAACATTTTGCCCATGCAAACCATACGTAAGGTGAAATTTTTTTGCCACTCTTCTTAACACTTTTGGGTCTCCAGTGGCAACTTTGAAATTTTTCAGCAGTTAATAAAAAAAAAACACCCGGACAGTTTCTTCGTTTTCCCGAAGATTAATAATTACCCCTTTGGGTGGGTCTTAAAATACGTTGACTATATTCCCTGGAGAGGAGAAAGATCCTCTCCAAAAAAGGGGGTGCCCTGGGATAGACATCAAATTTCGTCTGATCGCGAGTCTTCAGTTCAGTAGATCTTAGAAGTGTGGAGTGCCTTTTTACTGCTATCACACTCAAGTCCGTTTTGATCCTGATTGGTAGTACCGATTAAGGTCTCTTCGATAGGTAAAATAGATCTGTTTAAAACTTATTCGTATTTGATGGGCCATGTCAAAACAAAAACAAAAAAAAAAAAAAAAAAAACTAAGAAATGATACAAAAAATGTAAATATGGACATAAAACCTATGCGATTCTCTAAATTCCAGCAATAAAATAACACGAGACGGATTGATATAGCGTTAAGAAAAAAGATAAAGAGAAAAAGTTACTAATGGTCGTAATATGACGACGATTGACTTACAATGAAAAGTAGCAGAAATAAGATGAAAGGAATTCTTTTCAAAATTTAACATGAACTAACAATACTTCATTTATAAATTCGAATAATATAATTTAGATATTGAACTTGGTTTCGTTCTTAAAATCGTTCGCTTGAAGAAAAAAAGATTAATAAGGAGTAAGATTATTTAGATTTTAAGAAATAAAACTGCGGGCGAAAATTAACTAGAGATGAAACGAAAAGAATATATGTATAAAATATATCAATTTTCCGCCTGTACTTTGTTTCATATTTTGTGTAGCAAACTAGAATCAGTTGGGTACTATCTTTGCGGAAAGCAGTACCAGGGCCCCATTCACTCCTCCAGAAGTACTGATGGCATTCCCGATGGAAGTGTCAGTACGAAGATTAGAGAGTGTTTGAGTGTCAATTTGAGGACATTTTCATGTTCATATTGATGAAAACCGAATACCCAGTTCACATCATCGAGTTCGGGGTGGCCACTAGTGATGGTGACGTTATTTATCTTTCCTCATGGCCTCAGATTCAACACAGTGGTCTACATGTGCCTAGAAGAGGTAATGCAAGCTGGGTCGAGAGGTTGGCTCCTGGAAGACCCAACATTTGCGAACAGGACTCTATGGCATGCCACACAAACAAGAGAACCCAGTGACTACATCACTCCTAAAATCTGACCGCCTAACTAACCAGATTGTAATTCCCTTGATTATTATGTGTGGGGCGCAGTTGAGTGAGAGACCAAGGAAGCTTCATGCAACACCAAAGATAAAATGAAGGCAAGTATAATGACAGCATTCAGCAATTTAAACAAGGAAACCGTCAAAAAGGCTTGAAGAAGATTCTGAAGTCGTTAGAGGTCGTGATTGAAGCTATTGGCGATTTCTTTGAATAAATTCAGTCTATAGTATTCCGAGACATTTTCATGTAATTCTGATTGATATATCTGATAAAGTGAGATATCCATTTTATCTTTTATTTTGGCATAGTTTCGACGAGTTTACACATTGCAGCCAACATAAAATCAACTTCCATATGTGATTTCTTTTTATTATATTTAAGTAAAAAATATTAAATGCTACTGTGGTAATATATGAAATTACAGGGGCGAATTTCGTACTGTGCACGTTGACAATGATGCGCTGTCAAAAAAGATGGTGGTAGCAACGACAACCACGACGATGATATTGACGATGTAATCATGGTCGACAAAAAAAAAGCAGTAGACAAAGTTGCGTCGGCTATTAGTGAAAGAAACGGTAATTTATAAGAGACTTTGCTTTCTTATTTTCGTTGTTCCTATCATCAACTTCTGCCATTTCGGCTTTTCTTTTCTTGTGTAGATGTATACCTGAAAACAAAAATGTGAAATAGAAGAAAAAAAATGTGACTGATGGGGCGGGGTGGTAAGTCGAAAGGACAAACGAAGCGGGTAGTCGAATGGAAAAAGGTGACAGTAGGCATGTAGATTAGGGAACTAGTTGAAAGCTGGGGGAGGAGTTTAGGGGTCGGTCGGTCTTCCGCGCGAGCGTGTGATACCTTGCGCGCGTGAAGACCCCGAGGCTAAGAAATTTTTTTCTTTGATTGTTATTGTTTTTTTTTTCTTTTCTTATTTTTTTATATCCCCAAACACACACCAATAGTGTTGAATCAAAACAAACCCAAAACACAGATTTTTGTTTCCACCACCCACACCACAACCACCACGACCACCTTTTCTTTCTTTCTTTCTTTCTTTCTTTCTTTTTTTCTTTCTTTTCCATTATTTTATCCATTTCTCGATTTTTTTCTTTCAATTTTCTTTATACAACGTTTATTTCTTCATTATTAGTATCAGTATCATTAATCTATCTAGACAGATAAATATTCAGTAAGTAATCTATCAAACTATAAAAGCATATCGCCATTATTTTTATTAGCTTTTGCAAACGGAAAATTGAACGCTTCAACACCAATTAAAACGACGGTTTATATATATATATATATATATATATATATACAGAGAGAGAGAGAGAGAGAGAGAGAGAGAGAGAGAGAGAGAGAGAGACGCACAAGCACAGACACACACAATTGAAATTGTAAAATTCACTGCAAGATAAAATCTTGTATATTAGATCGAAAATGGTCGTAGAACCAACGAAATCATGACAGTGACATATACTCGAAAGTACGGAACAAAAACTTCCCTATTTAAAAAAAAACGTATCGTAAGATAAATATAATATCAAGACATGAGTTTCACGTAATCGGTATTCAGCTGAATGTTTTCAACCACGTCAGAAGGCTAGATATGTGGTTGAATGTACACTTCTATTAATTCCTTTTTGCATTTCTTGATCAGAAATTAAAAAAAAAAATGAATGCAGACTTTGAGTAAATTTTTAGATCTTTGAAAAGTTTCATTCAAATGAAGACAGCTGGGCAATAAAGTGGTTAAGTATAGGTGTCTATGACAACTGAGTGTAAATTTTCGATACTTCTTGATCAGCAACACAAATACAGTATCTTTCATCCTCTTCAGAACTAGATCCGTGCGACTTTTTCTTGTATCCTAAACTGAAAATTAATTTGAAAACTTAAGTTTTTATGGACATTAAAGAAAATACGACGGAAGAGCTCGAAATCATATCCAAAGAGGAGTTTTGGAGGTGCTTCGACCAATGGAAAACACTCAGGAATGAAATATGCTTAATGTCAAGAGGACCATTTTGAGGAAAATTTACGTTTCATTCATTATTCATATATATCTTGGTAAATACAGCTCTACTCTCGATACTTTCCCAACAGATTTGAATGTGTGTGACCTTTTATTTTCTTTGCATTTTGGTTTGTAAAAGATACTGATAAACGTTTAGATCCTCGTTTGGTACATAATAAATATTATTTTCTATCAGACTTTCTATAATTCTCAACTTTTAGATATCATATCTTTCCACACACACACACACACACACACACACACTCACGCACACGCACAACACACACACACACACACACACACATATATATATATATATATATATATATATATATATATATACCAGGATCATTAGATAAGTTTCCAGACTTTTTTCGTATGGGTTCTTTTATTGATAGTATACACATGAAACTCTAGTCCCCTTCGAATTAATCTCCTCCGGCTGCAATGCACTTGTACCGTTCCAACAACTTCTCAAAGGCCCAATGGAAGTCCTCTTGTGTGACCGTGTCAATGACCTTCGTCACAGCCTCTTTCATCTCCTTAATTGTCTCATAACGACAGCCTCTAAGTTTTTCCCTGGGCTTAGGGAATAACCAAAAGTCACAGGGAGCAAGGTCTGGACTATAGGGAGGGTGACGAACTGTCTTGATGCCCATCTTAGTCAAATAGTCTGTGACAAGAATGGAGTTGTGGACTGGTGCATTGTCTTGGTGGAAATGCCACTCACCCGACTTGAAGAGTGCTCGCCTCTTCCAAAGGAATCTCTTCCTGAATTCCCTTAAAACCTCAACATAGTAACCCTAACCCTAACCCTAACCTTTTGGCCAATCAACTTTGGTGTATTGACTTCCTTACTCCTCCCACACCTCTCATCATCCCTCACAAACTCCCTGGCTTCCTTATGCCACTCAAAACCGATGCTCAATTCCTGCAAGATGGTCCAAAGGCAGTCTGAAGCATTCCATACGTTTCTGTAGAATTTTTTCAAGTTCAAAACAGAATTTTATTGCATATCATTTTTCTAAAGTGTCCTCACGTCCAGATTGCATTTTTGAAATTCACCAGCTGTTACAATCAGGCTTTATTAGGGTGTATTCCAATTGCTGCTGTAACTGTTTATTTGAACCTGAAATCATAAAAATTGGTCAGTCATCTCATAAGTTGTATAGCAATAACATACTGAATTTTCAAGAGTCTACGACAATTTTAAATGCCAGTACAAAAAAGTCTGGAAACTTATTGAATGCACCTTGTAGATACATATATATATATATATATATATGTGTGTGTGTGTGTGTGTGTGTGTGTGTGTGTGTGTGTGTGTGTGTTAGCCTAGTCTGCAGGGGTTGTAGAATACGCAAACTATCTCAACAAAGGAGTAACCTACTCAACGAGTGTCTTGTATATGATACTAAACATTCTGAGGCGAGGCTACAGTCCTGGAGCTTTGGGGAGTATGGAGTACTCCTTCATTGCCTTACTCTCAGGTTCACTTTGACTCGGAGGTGTGCTATCTACTTGTTAATATTAAATTCGATTATTAGTATTAGATAGCAATACTTGAAACCATTTATCTGTGTAAAAACAGATCAAGTTTGGCTCATTTGAAAATGTTTCCAAAAAAACTATTCACTTAAAATTATTTAAACAGGATTTAGCATTAAATAACCAAGAGTTGATATGCCAATAAATCAAATAACCTAATCTGACTTTGTGTCTACGCTATCTGAATTAGACCTGCCTATCTTTTAGAGCCATATATATATATATATGGTTGCATGCTCGTGTTTTATTGCATATTAAACCTTCTAGGTTATTTAAGGCCAAATCCTATTCATATATATATATATATATATATATATATATATATATATATATATATATATATATATATTAATTATATGTGATTTACAAAGGAGAATATTGTGGATAACAATATTTAAACGAACCCGAGCTCATTGGGTTGTAAAGTGTTGCAATCTAACACTAATAGTTTCATCTCTGCATAATTGAACGGTTCCAAGTATTGCTACCAATAATTCAATTTATCATCCATTCGTTTGCACACAGGTAAGCAGTTTCAAGTACAGAAAATGATTAAAAATTTCTCTTGGACCCATAAATAGGACCTTGGCAGGTACTACCATCTGAGTCAGAGAACTCTGGAGTCATGGTAATCCTATTTACCAACCCCTCCGCTCGGGCAGATGACACAGGGTCAATTTTTAAGCGAAGTTTAACAGGTTTGAATTCAGGGTTTTCCTTCTCCTAGACTAGTTGCCTCACCAAGGCTGAAGAACCTAGTCTGCCCTAATATTTACCCATAGCTGGAGGGAGAATAATTGGATTCATACCTTTCCCAAGGGTGTTACTGCTATGTGAAATGCAATCCGTCCAGGATTTGAATTCGTGTCGCCGTGTCCATTTCCTTCGACAATAACCATTACACCACAGGCACCTCCCTGGAGTAATGGTAACAAAGGGATACTCCACATTCCCCTAATGTGAGTTTTTCACACTAGTATAAACGGGTGTTTTTTTATTGGAATCGAGTGACAACAAGGAATGACCATAACACTTGGTTATAAAGATATAGCTCTCACATTTTTATTTCTCGTTAGGGTCTGAAGATGACTGCAAGGGTGTGTGTGTGAGAGAGAGAGAGAGAGAGAGAGACTGGAAGACGAATACTGGCGGAGAACTCAGACGGTGGACTGCTATATTGACCCTTTCTTCCAAGCCACCTTGTATTTCCATATTCAGGACCCTACTGAGCACTTCTTCAGTTTCTTTTACGAGAAATTCTCAACTGGAGGCCGCTGCCTTCGGGCGCCCGCCGGCCATTCGCTGGCGCTCTCTGGACGTCTTGATTACATCACCGTGGCTCTGAGACTGACCGTTACTCGTATTCTTCCAGTTCGTCCTTCTTGCTAATAACCACGCATCTGCTTCCGCTTGTTTTCACAGGTGCATCCTGTGTAGGGAAGTTATTAACTGACGGGTCTGTCAAAGGTCAATATGCAACATTACTATCATTATCCTTATTGTTTGTGAATTTTTCCCTCCAACGTTAGCTGGTGTCCTTTCACTGGTGTCTCAGAGGCAGCAAGTCTCCTCAGGTCTCCAGGAATCTTTTTAGTATTTTAACCAATCTCAGCAACGATGCAGCCAAGATGTTTTCGATTTTCCCATGATTTCCAATTTCTTCAGGCTCTTTGGGACCATTCTGAACGCATTAACTACAGTTATTACTACCTTGATTTTCACGTTCCGTAGTTGTTGTTTTTTTTAGTTCTTTGGCAAAGTCCAAATGATTTTTCTATCTTTTGGCTTTCTTTCATTTTAACTCAGTGGTCCAACGGAATGACCAATTCCCTTTCTTTCTTTCTTTTTTTTTCTTTTTTTTTTTATTAATTAGTACTAGGTCTGGTCTTCAGGACGGAATTAGGTGATTCGTCTGTATCTTAAAGACCCATGGAATTTTATGGGTCTCATTCTCAATGACTGACTCTATTTTGTGCATATGGAATTTGATATCATTATTATTTTCCTCATTAAAGTTCGTCATATTAGCGTTCGCAAGTAGTATTTCACTGGAGTCTGAGTGACACCAAGTGTCCCCGGGTCTCCAGGACTTTTCTCGGTATTATAGCCGATTTTAACTATAATGACGTCTGAATACTCTGATTCCTAAATCCTCCAGACCTTTGACAAGCCTTTGAAAATTGTTCCAAATGCAGCAAGTATAACTGGTATCAACGTCACCCTTATGTTTCACAAATATCTTAGCTCTCTAGCAAGGTCAAAGTATTTGTCTCTCTTTTCACTTTCTTTGATTTTTACAGTGGTCTGTTATTATTATTATTATCATTATCATTATTTTACATCTTTGAGAGTTTTTCACTCAAGCGTCATCTGCTGGTCTACCACAGGAGCTTGAGTGACAGCAAGTCCCTTCAAGTCTTCGGGATTCTTCTCAATATTCTGGACGATCGTACTAATGGTGTAGTTTCGATGATATCCACTCGTAATCTTATTTCCAAGTCCTCCAGTCTCTGTACCAATCCTTTGGTGACTGTACCGAGCGTACTAATTACTATTGATATCACCGTCAATTTCATGTTCCATAGTTTCGTCATCTATCTGGGAAGCTCAATGTATATTTCAATTTTATTTTGTGGTCTGCCGAGACGGCAAAGTCCACTATTCAGCAGGATCTCTTTTTTTTATTTTTATCTATTTATTTATTTTGTTGGCTATCACTAGGCTTGGTCGTCAGGCCAAGATTAGGTGAACCGTTTGTATCTCAAAATCCAACAGAAGTTTGTGCGTCTCATTTTCCAAGAAGGATTCTTGGTTGTGGATATACCATTTGATTGTATTGTCAAATTTAAATTTTTTGCACAATTCCCTGTAGATTACCTTCTCCACCCGGTCGTGTTTGGTCTTATACTCTTTTTGCGCTAATTTGCTGCATTCACTTATTATGTGATTGATCGTTTCGTCTCTATCATCAATTGTCTCTAAATATAGCTATTTTGTTGTGTTTTATTTATTCTTGGTGTGACATAATTGGTCTATGGCGTTGTTTTGCGCTGCTATTAGAAAAGACTCAGTTTCTGGATTGATTCTGGTCGCTATAACCTATTTTCCCCAGAACTTTTTTTATGTTGTCTTCGAGTCATCGTATCGATATATCATCACTACCTTCAATGCTGATAAGTCCCTCTCCTTTTTTTCTTGACATCTCGACCAGAAACAAACTTATTTAGGCAGTAAAAGTCAAAAAAAAAAAAATTAGTTCTCAGATTAAGAAGCCTCATCTCAAAATGATTCCAGTTAAAGACAATTACAAAATTCGATACGGACCCGACAATGGAAGACCAGATAAGAACAAATAATTGGATTTATAAGACAAAAAAGTCCATCCTTGACTGCGCTTCGGTGCCCGTGGCGCTGCGGATAAAGGCGTTGAGTCTCTACGGTTCCATTGTCAGAAGATAGCGGTTTCATATCCTACCCAAGCAGGCCAGAGGTTTACTTGGTCAAAAACGTGGTGCGATAGATAACAACTATGGAAGGCAGTAATTACTGGGGATACGGTTACAAGAATCAGCATTCCTATCCAAAGTCGCGGTAAATAACCTGAAGAAGGCCAGAGGTGAAATTTGGCCGAAACGTAGTGATAGAAGAAATAACACAAAAACTACCAAGATGAGGACAAAAAGTCCGCAATAAATAAGAAATTAATTCTCAAACTTATTTACTTTTCGTCTTTTTGATTTCCATTTCTTTCTTTTCCGCTTCCACTTCCTTCTCTTTATCCCACCCCTGGAGGTGTCCTTGCGATGTAATGGCTAAAGCGCTGGACTGTGGAATCGTAGTTAACGAGTCGCGCTATTACGTTCACTTTCGGACAAATACACTTGAGAAAGGTAAGAAGACCCTTATCCTCCGAGTCATGGGTTGAAAAAAAACAACAAGACCCTTATCCTCCGAGCCATGACTGATCTTCTCAAAGGATGGCTTTGGTATTAAATGACCTACAAAGGTTGATATGCCATTAAACAAAGACAATGATAAGATCATCCTACTTTCTTTTCTATATATCGCCGATCACCCTCCTCAAACTTCTCCAACATAACTTTAACACATTTCCTCGAAAGCAGAGTAATAAATATACTATAAATACGATATTGATAAACATTACTATAATACAAAACGCCGGTTGTCTGCGACTGAGTGAACAGAGTCGTGTCTAGATTTTTTAATCTCTTTCGTCTGAATACCAGTGACAAGTGGCACCCGATGAAAAAAAAAAATGACGTTCAAACACTCAGGGTGCCGACCACCCGTTGTAACTTGATTCATGCTTCACTGGGGTCGATTTTTTTTGTTTTAATTTCATCTTTACTTGCTTCATTGTTCAGTTTACTCCAGCTGATTTGTTATGTGTTATAACCTTCTCATTTATTTATTTACTTAGCCATTTAATTTTACAACAACCGCGCATCAAAAGAAGAGATTTCGGTAGAGCGCAGATGATAACGACAGGAGGCCGAAATGTTTGCTCTCTTTGTAAAGACATTATAAACGAAACGAGCTAAAAGAAAATAATGATGACGTAAAGAAAAAAAAACAAGCAAATCTACAGGAAGTTAAATAGAGATTATAAAAAAAAGTAAAACTAGATAGATAGATAGATATGCTGGGGGTGTAAGGCAGCTGTGTAAGTTTTTTGTTTGTTCGGGTCTGGGTCTTACATAAAATCGCGTCACCAAAACAACCGCTTCTTCTCGCCCTAGGAGATGTTTACCCAGTTCCTTAGTAACTGTCAACATGTGACATAATGTCAAAGTATTTGGCGGCAGCCGTCCTGCGTTCGAGTGCGCTATTGAAGGCAGAGCTAAAAATTGCTAAGCTCCGTCGGCATTTACCCGAGTTGGTGGAAGCATCAAGCACTTAAGCTGTCCCTTAGATAGGCGATAGGTGGTTATTGGTGGGAACAACCCCAAGAAATGAAGTTTTTATCATATGGCAAGGCTGAAAGTGAGGTCCACAGCTTTCAAAAGCTTCCGAATAGCCTTCAAAATAATCTAAAAAGGTACCCGTGTTTTTCTAGTGGAGTTGCGGATTTTCATATTTTGCAATGAAATTCATTAATTAAAAACATTTTATTTGAAAAGGAATAACTATTTTCTTATCTATTTATTTTAAATCTTATTTTGAAACGACCTTTTCCTTTTTTTCTTTTTGATAATCGACTACTTTATTGGTATCTTCTATATTTATTCTCAGTTGCGATGATGTTATTAGCATTGAATTATTTCTTGAAATAAATATAAAATTATTTATTTACAGAAAACTTAATCTTCAATTGTTCTATCCATCTTTTTTTAAAAATATTTGAAAGTTATAATTCATTTGTTTTTATTAGGTATATGTGTCAGTAGTAATTCATCAAATTTGATAACAGAAATTCAAATCGACAATTTATCTCACAATATAATTTACTGTTTAAATTCGCGAAACTATTACGCAGGTATTTCGTGGAATTTCCACGAGTACAATTAGTATATATATATATATATATATATATATATATATATATATATATATATATATTTAATCCAAAGCCAAGTCAGCCGATGGTGGAAACGATTCTATTTTAGGATTTTCTTTTTTCAATATCTACGTAATTCAAAATCCAAAAGAGAACTCAATGTAAAATAATAAATTAAAATACAGAGCAAATGATTCCATAAAAAAGAAAAACCTTTAAAAATCACTCTTTTTTTTTTTTTTTCAGTCGATCGTTTATCTTTTAGAAGTTACATCAGCATCTTCAGATAGAGAAATAATCATTTCTTTGTCTGAAGATGCAGATCTAACTTTTAAAGAATAAAAGGTCTGCTGGAATAAAAAAAGGGTTTTCCTATATATATGTATATATATCATCATCATCATCATCATGTCGTGCTGGTAGCACGGATATCCCTGACCCTCTCTCGCCACTTTTCCCTTTCGTTCATCGCCTCTGGCAGGTCTTCTGGACAACATCCCGTATCCTCACATAGTTGCTGAATGTATGTTCGTGCTGGTCGTCCTGCTTTTGCTCGGCCATATGTGGGGGTCCATAAGAGTACATCACTTATGAGTTCGTCCCTGCTTCTCCAGCAGTGTCCTGCATGTCTGGTTCGTCTAACTTGAATAGTTTTCGTGTTAGGATGCAGGTGGCCGTACAGTTGGTGTCTTGTGGGGTGTTGCCGTCAGGAATTGTTCAAGATTGCTCGCAGCATTCTTGTGTAATTGCCGTCTAGCTTCTTCTCCAGCCGTTTTGTTAGAGTCCATGTAGTGCACCCATATAGCAGTATCGATGCGACCGCTTCCTGGAAGAAACTGCGTTTCATTTTATCGGTCAGGTCTGATTTCCATATAATCGATAGCCTATCGATAGCTGTCCATACCTTCGTTAACCTCGTGTCGATGTCCCTTTCGCTTGATGAGACGCTGCTTCTTAGGTAAGTTAATTTGTCTACTAGTTTAAGAGGGTTTCCGTCTTGAGTAGAGATGTCCCCCGTTTGATTATAGCACATATATTCCGTTTTGTGTGCATTGACATAGAGGCCTATGCCTGCGGGTACTCGTTCCAAACTATGCAGTTGTGTTTCGGCTTGGTTGGGTGTATTTGCCAGTATCGCTATGTCATCGGCGTAGTCGGCGTCGGTAATTGTTTTTGCGGGGTACCTTCTGCTTCTTTTCTTTGTCAGCTCGAAGCCGTTCTCTCTGATTTTATCAATCGATGTTCTAAGTATGTAGTCTAGACAAATGATAAAGTGGTATGGAGCTAGCGTGTCCCCTTGTAGTACTCCTGCTACAATTTCGAAGTATTCTGTGTCTCCATCTGGTGATCGTACTTTTACTTTTGTGTTTCTATAGAGAATCGTTATTGCTGCTACGATTTCTTTAGTAGGCCGTATGCTAGTAGGATTTGTTCCATCTTTCCTCTATGAATGGAATCGAAGGCCTTGGTAAAGTCGACAAATAGTAATGTCGCTTGTATGTTTTTTTCCCGTACACCTTCAAGGATTCTACGGATGGTTAATATTTGTGAGGTCGTTGATCTATTTCTTTGGAAGCCATTTTGGTTTTTCCTAAGGATATATATATGTATGCATGTATGTATTTGTGTGTGTGTGTGTGTGTGTGTGTGTGTGTGTGTGTGTGTGTGTGTGTGTCAGAGAAAATGAGAGTAAATCTGATGGTATGCACATATACAAATATGCAATAACAAGGTATTCAGTGATACTGAATTTATTTATAGTTGAATTATCTGCCAATGTTAAGCGTTTCGGTTTTTATATTAAACCATCATCAGAGCACTTAAAATAAGATGTTTGTATCTTCAGAATTTTAATCAATTGCAAAATGAAATTAGAAAATGTTCGTTTCAGATATATATATATATATATATATATATATATATAATGAAAAAACAAATTGTTTTCTGAGAAGGATTTTATTTGTAGAAATATTTACCATCGTTAAACATTTCGGTTTTTAGACCTTTATCAGAACCTGTAAATTATTAAATGAAACGAAAAAGATGAAAAGTTTTTCAATTCCACTTCCACTGGTAGTGATCTGTTTTCAATTTTTGTGATGCAAATAGTGTTCCAAAAATTCATTAAAAGAAATCCATATCATGTCCGTCAATCTAATAGATTGGTGCAGAAAAGTTCCAAAATCCCTTATCGAAAATAATTCGGATGCATCGTTTGTATATATTTAGAAATATTGATCAGCAGTCGAATCAAACAGTGATGAAGACGAATAGTTATATCACGGAATGTTATTACGGATAGATATGGACTAAATAATTAAAACGTTAACATGGATAGATAGATAGATAGATAGATATGAATTTTTTAGTATCGTTATCGATTTTCTTATCCTTTGGTCTATTTCTATGAGTTCTTTCCTTGTCCATTTTAATAATGGTTCCATGCATCTTACTTGGGTACCTGCCCCGATGTTTAGTCCTTTGATGAGATTTTTCAGCAGAATTTGGTTTCGAAATGTTTTCTTCTTTGTCTGAGATACTTTTATCGTTCTTTTTTTTTATCTCCGCTTGTTTGGTGGTGTCAGCTTCCAATATTCTAGAATACTCGTAATTTTCTTTTTATCTAAGTATTCTTATTCTTTCTTAATTTACCGATTCTATTCCTTCTGTTATTTGTCTTTTTCCACTTTTCCTTATGCTCATTATTCCAAACCAAATTCCATTCCTCTATCTTGGTTGTATATCCTTTTGTTATTGTATCAGAATTTCCAATTATTTTCACTTTTGTAAACAGCTCAGTGTTGTCATGTGAATAAGGTAATTAATAATTTCTTAAGATTTTTTTGCATAATTACTATTAAAAGTAGTAATGACGACTGCGCACCACTCTTCACTGGATTTTCATTTCTGATTAAGTTTTTCTTTCCCCGTTCAATTATTATTATCATCATTTAAGAGTTTTTCACACCAGCCTTACCGGATGGTTTTCCTTAGAGTTTGAGTGACAGCATGTCTACTCAAGTCTCCAGGACTCTTCTCAGTATTCTGGCCGATCTCAATAATGCTGTAGTCTGGGTGGGATCCACTTGTCCTTTTATTTCCAAGTCCTCTAGTCCCTTTACCAATCCTTTGGAGATTGATCCGAGTGTACCAATTACAATTGGTATCACCGTCACTTTCATGTTCCAGAATTTTTTTTAGTTCTCTAGCAATATATTGATCTCTCTTTTTGTTTCCTTTAATTTTACTCTATGTTCTGCCGGAACAGCAAAGTCCACGATTCTGCAGTTTCTCTTTTTTTATGTTGACTATCACTAGGTCGGGTTGTCTGGCCGGGATTAGTTGATTCATTTTTATCTAAACATAACAAATAACTCTGCGCGTCTCATTCTCCAGGACGGTTTCTGAGGTGTGAATATATCACTTGTTCGTTATATCAAATTTAAACTTGCACAATTCCCAATGTGTTGTATAGTCATATGCAGATTCATGCTGAAGCATAACGACGCAGTATATAATAACGAGCGAAGACTTCTTTAAAAAAAATATACCTCTCAATTTATTTGTAAGGTTCGAAAGGGTTTTGTGTGAGAGGGAGTTGGAGACTGAACATAACTGCAACATATATTGACCCCCACTCTTATGGCCATCGGCGTTGTGTCGTTCTCGTTCTCCTGATGCTCAACCGGAGGCCCGGGGACCCAGCTCTCTGCTGAGTGCTGGCTTGCTCTACCACATCTTGTCTCTAACTCGTCTTTTCTCCAACTGTCTTACATCCTGTCTTGACCGAGTTATATAATAGTTCAACGCCCACCTTCTTGTGGGCGTCACAATTGCACTCATTCAACCCATCCACGGTCAAGGTTATAATCTTGATATTCCTCGACCGGATGCACCTGTTATTTATATAGGTGCATTTCCTATTTTGACCGCCCGGACGGGTCGTAGGTCAATATACAACAAATGGATCTCCTTCCCCAGCCAGTCGTATCTAGTTTTATACTCTTTTTGTGCTAAATTGCTGCATTCACCTATAATGTGATAGATCGTTTCGTCTCTATCACCAAATAACCTACATTTGCTGTTTTGTTGCGCCTTATCTATTTTTGCTTTAACATAGATGGACCTTATGGCATTATTTTGCACTACTATTAGAAGACATTCAGTTTTTCTCAAAAGCTTTCCTTTTCTTACGCATGTCCAAGTCTTCTCGTGTGAGATTTCGCTTGTTTATTGCTTGAAATATCCATACAAATGCTTTTCATCCTATGTTTATTTTCTAGTTATTTTTGTTCTGTTGATCCTTGGGTGGTTTGTATTTATTATTATTATTATTTACTTGGTAGAGTTTTTCACATCAGTGTTAGTATATGGTCTTTCACGGGAGTTTGAGTGACAGCAAGTCTCCTTAAGTCTCCAGAACTCTTCTCAGTATTCTAGCCGTTCTCAACAATGTTGTAGTCTGGATGGTCTCCACCCGTCCTCCAACCTCCAAGTCCTCCTGTCACTTTAATAGTCCTTTAGTTACTGTACCGAATGCACCAATCACGATTGGTATAATCGTCACCTTCATGTTCCATAATTTTTTTAATTCCTTGTCAAGGTCTAGGTACTTATCCTTCTTTTCACATTCTTTCAGTTTTATTCTGTGGTCAGCCGGTACAGCAAAGTCGACAATTTTGCAAATTCTCCTTTTTTGTTGTTGATTATCATTAGGTCACATCTTCTGGCCGAGATTAGATGATCCATTTGTATATCATAGTCCCATAGGAGTTTGTGTGAGTCATTCTCTAGGACTGCTGCTAGTTTGTGCATATACTATTTGTTGGTATGATCAAATTTAAATTTCTTGCACATCTCCCATTGGATCACCTTGCCCACCCAGTCGTGTTTAGTCTTATACTCCTTCCGTGCTAATTTGCTGCATTTGCTTATTATGTAATTGATGGTTTCGTCTCTATCACCACATAATCTAAATTAGCTATTTTGTTGCGTCTTATCTATTCTCGCTTTGATTTGATTGGTTCTTATGACGTTGTTCTGTGCAGCTATTAGGAGAGATTCTGTTTCTCTTTTAAAGTTTCCTTTCCTTAGCCACGTCCAGGTTTTTTTGTGCGAGATGTCGTTCATAAGTCGTTTAAAGCCCTCAGAGAGTTGTTTTTCTTCCCATTTTGTTTTCTAGTTATTGTCATTCTGTTAGTCACTGTGTTGTCAGTATCGTTTCTGATGACTGTAATCAATCCTCCGACGTGCTTTTCTATGTAGTCCTTGAGACGTTGTATCGATACGTCAATGCTGTCTTCAATGCTGGCAAATCTCTTCCTCCCTCCTTTCTTGAGCATATAGGCTGTCAACGTTGTCTCTGGTATGTAATGGCTTATGCATGGCTATTAGTTTCCTTATTTTTTGGTCTATTTGCTTTAGTTCTTCCCTGGTCCACTTCAGAAAGGGTCCTGAATATCTAACGAGGGGTACAGGCCAGGTATTTATTCTTTTGATAAGGTTTCTGCTAGATAGTTTTGTCTCGAGTAGCTTTCTAGTTCATCTGAGATATTATTTCTTAATTTTGTCTTTCATCTCCACTTGTTTGATGGTGTCAACCTCCAAAATTCCCAAGTATTTGTAGGTTTCCTTTTCTCCGAGTGTTCTAATCTTGTCTTGACTTGGTAGTTCCATTCTGTCAGTCAGATGTCATTTGCCTCTTTTCATTACTAGCATTGCACATTTTTCTATACCAAATTCCATTCCTATGTCCCGACTATTATTATTATTATTATTATTATTATTCCTTGAAAGTTTTCACGTCAGTGTTAGCTAATGGTTTTTCTCTGGAGTTTGAGTGACAGCAAGTCTCTTCAAATCTCCAAGACTCTTCTCTGTATTCTGGCCGATTTCAACAATGCTGTAGTTTGGATGGTCTCCACATGTCCCTTTATTTCCAAGTCCTTGTACCAATCCATTGGTAACCGTGCCAAGAGCCCCAATTACAATTGGTATAATCGCCACTTTCATGTTCCACAGTTTTGTTCAATTCCCTAGCAAAGTCAAGGTACTTACCCCTCTTTTTGCATTCTTTCAATTTTACTCAGTGGTCTGTTGTGACATTATTATTACTATTATTCACTCATTAGAGCTTTTCACATCAGCGTTAGCCGATGGTTTTTCACTGGAGTCTGAGTGACAGCAAGTCTCCTCAAGTCTCCAGGACTCTTCTTAGTATTCTGGCCGTTCTCAACAATGCTGTCGTTTGGATGGTCTCCACTCGTCCGCCAACTTCCAAGTGCTCTAGTCCCTTTAGTAATCCTTTAGTTACTGTTCCAAATGCACCAATTACAATTGGTATAATTGTCACCTGCATGTTCCACCGTTTTTTTTTTTTCAATTCCCTAGCAAGGTCTAGGTACTTCTCCCTCTTTTCACATTTTTCCAGTTTTATTCTGTGGTCAGCCGGATCAGCAAAGTCGACTATTTTGCAAGTTCTCTCTTTTTTGTTGATTATTATTAAATCCGGTCTTCTGGTCGGGATTAGGTGATCCGTTTGTATGTTAAAGTCCCATAGGAGTTTATGCGTGGCATTTATATTATTATTATTATTATTATTATTATTATTATTATTATTATTATTATTATTTTGAGAGTTTTTCCCGCAAGCGTTAGCTTATGGGTTTTCACTGGAGTTTGAATGATTGCAAATCTCATCAAATCTCCAAGACTTTTCTCTGTATTCTGACCGATTTCAACAATGCTGTATGTAGATGGTCTCCACCCGTCCTCTTATTTCCAAGTCCTTCAGTCCTTGTACCAATACTTTGGTAACCGTGCCATGAGCCCCAATTACAGTTGGTATAATCGTCACTTTCAGGTTCCACAGTTTTGTTCAATTCCCTAACAAGGTCAAGGTACTTAACCCTCTTTTTGAATTCTTTCAATTTTACTCTGTGGTCTGCTGTGACATTATTATTATTATTATTTTGAGAGTTTTTCCTACACGCGTTATCTGATGGTTTTTCACTGGAGTTTGAACGACTGCAAGTCTCCTCAAGTTTCCCAGACTCTTCATAATATTCTGGTTGATCTAAATAATACTGTAGTTCGGATGGTTTTCACTTGTTGGGGATCATTTCTAGTGTACTAATAACAATTGGTGTCACCGTCACTTTTGCGAGTTTTTCACACCAGTTTTAAGTGATCTTACAATGCAGTCAGAGTGACAGCAAGTCTCCTCAGATTTTTTTTTCCTCTTCTAAGTATTCTAGTTGATCTTCACAACGCCGTGGTCTGTATAATCTTGAGTATTCCTTTGATTTCCAATTCCTTGAGTCTCTTTACCCAGTCGCACGAAGGCTGACATGCCATTAAACAAAGAAATCAAACAAAATCATGAATGTAGAGGAAGATTCAATCAACTTAAATTCCAAATAAAAGAACATGTCTTTCGTGAAAATCAGTATTTGATTTTTTTTTTTTTTTGCGGTTCAACCACAAGCCTCAACACTATATTAGTAAAGAGGCAGACTCCGCCTCACTTTATTGTTTCTTTTATTACTGCAATTATTACTTGGATACTTTCGTTTCGTTACTGTCATAAACAGAAACTACCTATACGTTCAGGTGAAAATGAAAGTCTAGTTCCAAACGATTCGTAGATCTTCATTCATTATTTATACTGAGATACTTTTACAAACTTTCGAGTCCCATCTGGTGTACTTTTTACCAACAAATTATTTACCGTATGCAACCATAAGGAAAGAAAAAATACCCCGCAAACACGGGCACAAAATAGATTTCTTTACTTGGCGCGCTATCTCAAGAAAATCTTAAAGCTTGACATGGACACCAGGTGACCGCATCTCTTTTGGAATTTCGACCAGGGGTCAGAGGGGATATTTATGGTTCTGGATATGTTGTTTATATCAACCAATTTCAAAAGGGTTCATTTTCTAAAGGCTCGTGGGGTGCCGAGTAATGTCCGAGGGAAATGAAAATAAAAGGAGGCGGTTCATAGATAATGAGGGGAAAAGTAGAGAACAATGGTTAAAAACGTGACTAAAGAAAGAAAAGAAGGACAAAAAAAAAGAAAATATATGGTCCGAAGATGGGAGACAAATCTGTATGACATCAAATCATCATGATAATCTTTATCATCATCATTGCCATCAACGTCATCACAATTAGCGTCGTTATCGTTGTTCACAGTCAGAATTTTAAACTCTTTTGTAATTTGATACTCATTTACAATAGTCAGGGTATTAAACACTGTCTGCTGATCATATAGGTAATTTCCACTAGTTTTATCGTCCATAAATACACGCATGCACACAAACGCTCAAACTATGACACATACACACACACACACACACACACACAAGCACACATTCACATACATAAACACACACAAACACAAACACACGCACACATACTCACACACACAAACTCACTCACACAAACACACACACATCCACAAACAGACGCACAAACACACACTCACTCGCATACACACTCACACACACACACATGCAAACATAAACACACATACACATGTACGCATGCTTCGTAAATATAGTCCACCCTGTCGGTGAGGTTTAGAATACGCAGACAGTTTCCGCTGCTGAGTGGTAAGACTCCCTCCCGGAAAGAGTGTGTTAAGTATGACACTGAACTGCATCCAATTATAAGGCTCCAGTTCTGGAGCTCTGGTGAGTGCACAGTGCCCCTTCATTGGCATTACCCCCAGGGGTACACTGGCCCTAATTGATAATGCTATCAATCATTAACTAGGGATGATTATTATTAGTTATTTAGAACCATCAATCTGTGTACAAATCATTCGTATTAGATAGGAATACTTGATAAACAGAATTACTAATGTTAAATGGCAATACTTGTAGCCATTTAACTGTACGCTAAAAATGTGCCTTAACTCGTTTAATAAGGAATTATTTGCTTAGAAATCAAGTATATATATATATATATATATATATAGTCCACTCGGCTAAGATTGTAGATTACACAGACTAGTTTTACAGAGGTAAGAACCTCCCAACGAGTGTCCTGGATATGTCACTAAACCATTTCATAGTGAGGCTCCAGTCCTGGAGCTCTGGGGAATGTGGAGTACCCCTTCATTGACTGGAGGAGGTTGTACTTGTTCGGGTTCCATCTATGGGTCATATAGAACTGTTTAATCATTTAATTGTGTCCAAAGAATGATTGATATTAAAAAGGCCGATTTAAGTGAGGATAAAGGTGAGGGGAAAGTCGGGAACGAGCCGAGACTCGAACCCAGCTAGTCATTGACCCACTGAGTGCAATGTGGGTCTAATGAGTCAAGCAGTATCACGGACCTAAATCTAGATCCGGGCACGTATGCCAGAATATAGCTTGAACTAGACCGTGAGGTCTAGTGCAATACAAGGGGTGCATTGGGGATAAAAAAGCAGCTCGCCCATCCAAGGGTGGCCCAACCGAAGTTGGGGGCCGTTTGGCCTCGAATCTGCCATTGGTTTCGATACCCCATCCGATACGAAAGCCAAACGGCCCAGCCAAACGGCCCAGCCAAAAGGCCACGGAAGTATAGTGGTACTGTTTAAGCTTGAAAGATAAAGGAGCCCATAGCTTTCCCAAGGGTATTAATCCAGAAGTGTACATAACAGCGCGACTGGAGTTCGAACTCACAGTAATGTTGCAGTCCAGCACGTTTACCATTACACCCCAGCTCCTCAGCTGATTCATAATTCTAGTGACTTTAATGTAAATCCTCAGTAAAAAAAAAAAAAAAAAAAAAACCAAAAAAACAAAGCCAATCACTATATCTTCTATGAGTGGTGAATGCAAGTATTACATTTCTACGTAGTTCTTGTACCTTACCGCAAAAATAACGAAAGTTGTCTTTATTGTCCTATTCTGTACAAGCACCCAATCTTCTTTGCGGGTTAAAACTTTTTCTACAGTTAATTATATAGAATAAACCACGTGCAGAATGACCTCGTGCACCTTTCATGGCCATATTATTGACTCTGATTCTCAAGTTTTTTTACACGTGTTTCTAAGTTTCTATCTTCTATAATTTGAACACAAAATACAACAAACGAATTAGAAATCACTTTAGAGGTGATATTTTCTTGTGCCAATTAATAAGCCTATTTGCATCGAGATAGACATATATCTCTTTGTAGGTTTTTATATATGCTTACATGCACTCATGCGCACTTACACACACACAACACACACACACACACACACACACACACATATATATATATATATATATATATACCAACCTTTCCACACGAACAGAATGCGAGAAAACGTAAATTTTTAAATGGAGTTTAACACATTTGAATTTTTGTGTTTTTTTTCTCTTAGACTGGTTGCCATACCAAGGCTAAAGAGTCCAGTCTGCCTCTCTATTTTGTCTATAGCTATGGGAGAATGATTGTATGCATACCATTCCCAAGTGTATTAGCGGTAACTGAAGAGCAAACAATCTCGTTCAGGATTTGAACTCGGGTCACCGTGTTCTTTCCTAAAATAACCATTACACCACGAGCGCTTTTCTGCCTCTCTCTCTCTCTCTCTCTCTATATATATATATATATATATATATATATATATATAACGTGTCTAGCTACACTGAAGGGTTTGTGATACAACGAAACAGTTCGTCTGTGGATGACAATATATATATATATATATATATATATATATATATATATATATATATATGTGTGTGTGTGTGTGTGTGTGTGTGTGTTTGCGCGCGTATTTAGCGGGACGCTGGGAAGAGAAATAGACAGACAGATGACAGACACAGAGAAAAAAGGTGTATCCTTCATTTATATGAAGACACTATGGACTCTTTTTCTACCCAGGATCAAGAGAGTGAGTCTTGAAAGATATACAATGATTGTAAATCTCAAATTATAGGGACAATAAACATTTTCAATTTCACTATTCACTCCCACAACTCATGACATAAAATATTAAAGTTATTTCTGTTTTTTGTTTTTTTGTTTTTTAGTGTAGGATTTAGAGCGATTCTTCTTCTTTTCTTTCCTTCTTTCTTCTACTTTTTACTTTTATATCGTATTTATATCAGATCTTCTATCAGTATAAATAGGAACAAAGTCTTTCCTCTTTCGCACCGATTCAGTAATGAGAACACAGCCCTATAAGAGATGATAATGTATTCATAAGTTTTACACTTGGGCTATACTTGCAAGTATCCTTGGAGTATTGTAGAAATTATCCGCAGCTGATGATCGTAGTTTGTTCCCCCCCCTATAAATAAACATGTCAACACACTGACAACTACATAAACACATGCGCATGTGTGAATGTGGGGTGCTTTTTGTATGTATATATGTATGTATGTACATATGCATATATGCGTGTAAATACGTATGTGTGCGTATGCATGCATATGTATGAATGTATGTATGTGTATGTTGGTTGGTTGGTTGGTTGGTTGGTTGTTTGGATTTTCGTGGCATATCAACCTTTGTAGGTTATTTAATGCCAAATCCATTTTTATGTAAATAATCAGTTCTATTTAAAACAATTCAGTTTAGCATGAATACACAGTTTAATTGTCAAAAACATTTCTATTTCAAACTATTCAGTTTATTCAAACAGTTATATATAACAGTTCAGTTTAGTGTAAATACAGTTTCAATGTCAAAATAGTTCTATTTGAAATAATTCAGTTTATCATAAGCCCGCAGTTTAAATGTAAGTACGGTTTAATTGTCAAAAACATTTCTTTTTCAAACTATTCAGGTATGTGTATGTATATGTGTGCGTATGTGTATGTATATGTGTGTATGTATGTATGTGTATATATGTATGTATGCACGTGTATGTATGTATGTACGTACGTATTTATGTATATGTGTGTGTGTCTGTATATATATATATATGTATGCATGTATCAATGTATGTGTATATGTATTCATCATTGTATGTGTGTATGTATGAATATACATACATACATACATACATACATACATACATACATATATGATGTATATACGTATCTATGTATATTTAAACAGGTTTGATTAAACAAAATCAAATCCTTGTTGTTTTGGATGTTCTTTTTTTTTTTAGTATTTCTTTCAAGAGTCTTTTTTATGTTACAATCTTGAATTTGTTGATAATTTCTCCAAAGGAGTCACTTATGTTATACCGAGCACTTTCAGTTCTCGTCAGAACCATTATCAAGGTAATTTATATGCTGTATCTATATATGTGTTTATGTATGTATGCATATATGTATGTATGTATGTATGTATGTATGTATGTATGTATTTATAAATGTGAGTATGAACATACGTATGTATGTCTATGTTTGTATGCATATGTACGAATTTATTTGTATTTATATATATATATACATATATATGTATATATATATATGTATGTATGCGTTTGTGTATGTATGTATGTATGTATGTATGTATGTATGTATTTATAAATGTGAGTATGAACATACGTATGTATGTCTATGTTTGTATGCATATGTACGAATTTATTTGTATATATATATATATATACATATATATATGTATATATATATGTATATGTATATATATATATGTATGTATGCGTTTGTGTATGTATGTATGTATGTATGTATGTATGTATGTATGTATGTATGTATTTATAAATGTGAGTATGAACATACGTATGTATGTCTATGTTTGTATGCATATGTACGAATTTATTTGTATTTATATATATATATATATATATATATATATATATATATATATATATATATATATATATATATATATATATGTGTATATATATATATATGTGTATATATATATGTATGTATGCGTTTGTGTATGTATGTATGTATGTATGTATGTATGTATGTAGGGAGTCATGAATGGCCTCACTCTTTCTCAGCACAAAATTTGGCTCTAATCCCACTGATGGTAGATAATCTCCTTTTATATCGTAGCTCGTTATTTCTAGGACAATGAGGAATACTGCACATTAACACGACTAAAACATTATCCAATAGCAATCAAGCGCTGACTAACAGGAGACAAGGGTATAAAGTCGCTTCATAGGTATTATTTGGACTTTTTGTAAGAACCTTCGTACTATCTTAACATAGCTGGTAAAGCAGGTGATGCGTAGAACCAGGCTTTCCTTAGGCAAAAAGTACCTATGGGTTTATCCAACCACTCCATCATGGGTAGGATGTGACACAAGATCAATTTCTAAAGGGAGTAAAGCTGGTTTGGATTGAGAGTTTTCTTTCTTCTCGATTCGTTTTCAGACTAAAGTTAAAGGTAATGCAAGTTCGTGTCTCCCCGACATCATATTCATTATTTTTTTTTTTTCGTTGTACACTGTTCCCCAGTATCACATAAATAAAATGTTGTAAAAAATTAGCCAGAATGAAGATGAATGATAATACTTGCCACAATTATTCATAATATCTCAGGACCCCTCTCTCTCTCTCTTTCTATATATATATATATATATATATATGGACGTAATAAGACTAACTGCTCAGCTATTATTACATCCGGAACTTTTTCATGCAACTCTTCTTATTTGATGTTCTTACATATATATATATATATATATATATATATATATATATATATATATATATATATATATATATATATATATATATAATGATAATAAACCAAAGTGAATTGACTATTAGGAATATTTCCGCTATGCTATTTATTTTTTTATTGTTTTCAACTATTTTGTCCCGAGGTCATTGTCAGAAGAAAAGCCTTTTTGGAAAAAAAAGCTTTTTAGAAAGTTTTTTTATATGCTATTAAAGAAATAACAAAAATTTCCTGGTCATGTAGCATATCCATTTATTGAATGAACGCTATTTTCTGGTATCCAAGCGTCTTCAACTGACCTTTATATATCTGTTGTCAGGACATCTGGCAAATGAGCTTTTTATGTATCAAATTTGGGAGGGCTTTATTTCAAATTAGCCATTAATATTTGGTTTATTTATTGATTCAGGTATTTATGTGTCAGCCCGAATATCTCTGCCTCATCTCAAGGTATAGGAAGCAGCACCCCACAAAACAGCAACTGTCCAATCACTTTCCTCCCTTCTCACAAACTATCCAAGATGAATAAGACATGCTGGGCACTACCAAAGTAGGGACGAACTCATCAGTGAAGTTCTTCTCGGGGCACCTTTACGCCAGTTTTTGTCGACCAACAAAGACTTATTTATATTCATTAACGCTGGGCGGACACTTGATGTCGGCTAGAAGACCAGTCAAGATTAACAGACGATAGGGACGGACAGATAGTGAAAGAGAGTCAATTTTATTCGTGCAAGCCGTACGACTCGATGTTATATATATATATATATATATTGTATTGTATTATATAAACTGATATGATTCTATAGTACAAATTAGAGGTAGGCAAGCCAGTAACAATGTTCACTTGCAGGAAAAATTATATGAAATCAAAATTTTGATTTTTCGGCAATATACATGCTAAAGTTCTTGCTATTTTTACTATTCCAGGACTATTTGGATGTTCTATGATCATTCCCTTGTTCTATACAGACCTAAGTTTAGCAATTATCAGTAACGTATTTAGAAATTAAAAATTGTTAAGTAAGCTAAAATGTTTTTTGAGAATAAACAATGAAAACAGATGATAAAAAGAGAAGTAAATAAAAGCGAAATTCTGCATCAAATTTTATCAAACTTTTAAGATTTATCATGTCTAGTGGCCACGAAATATGCCTTTACAAAATACGTTAAGAATACTAAACTATTGCAAGAAATATATAAAGCGTCTTCTTAAAATAGCACCATCTAGTTATTTCGATTTAACTCCATTTGCAAGATATAAAAGAACCTTATTTTTGTCATTTAGATACTACCCCTAAGAAAGATATTTGCATCTTTTTAAATGAAGGCCATTACCTCCCTTTCATCAGTTATCACTTTTGTGGAGATTAACTCATATAGGCAGAGATATGAAGACGAGAGGAATAGATATTATAATAATCTTCTGGAATAATTACATTGATGTACACTCTTCTTTTTCTTATAATTGCTTTTCGACTTATTTGGCTAAAATAGCCATACCCTCCAGTAGATTGAGAAGTTTTTGATTGAAGGTTTTAGCCAATCTAGTTATGAAATTGACCAATGGTATGAGTGCAGAGTTCGTGTCATAAATTTGCTTGGCATTCGCGTTTAAGCGACGCCGGAAGTAACACAAAAAAGGCGGAATTTAGTTGAAAATAGCATCAAGTCCGGTGATGCTCTTCGTAGAAACCCTTTTAAATGCAATTTGAAATGTACCTTAAAGCAAGAATTATAGGATCCCGGTAGGGTGAATAACGGACAGATTAATGGGAAAATTAAATGAGAAAAAGTGAAAGTGGTCTTGTTAAAGAAAGAAAGGAAGAAAGAAAGAAAGAAAGAACGCGGTTAAAGATAGTAAAAAGACAATGAAACTAAGTAGAATAATGGTAGTTACATTGAAAAAAAAAATCACGAAAGAATGAAGAAAGAAAGAAAAGCAAGTTTGGGTTCTGTTCCTTTGCTTAATAGCAGATCAAACCGCGTGGGTTATTTAATGCCAAAGCCATACTAGTAGAATGACAGTATTAGGGAGAAAAGGGATCCGTGCGTTTTCCAAGTGTATTAGTCAGAAAGTGAACGTAATAGTGCGACTGGAGTTCGAACTCACTTACTAAGATGTCGCAGTCCAGCACGTTAGCCACTACGTTACGGTAATGCTCCCACCCCACTCAAAAGTTAGAAAAGTGAAACAAAGAAATCAGGAGAGGATTAGAAAATAAAGAAAGAACACTAAAAACGACTATGCATGAAAAGTAGAATGTTTAACATTGCGATGAAAGAACGAAGAAACAAAGGAAAAATTGGAAAAGAAAAAGAAAGAAACGAGGATAAAAGATGAAATCAGAAATATAGCTAAGAAATTAAGAAACTTAAAAATCGGAAGAAAGAAAGAAAGAAAGAGAGAAAGAAAATATAGAAACAAGTAAATTGAAAGAAAGAAAGAAAGAAAGAAAGAAAGAAAGAAAGAAAGAAAGAAAGAAAGAAAGAAAGAACGTGATAAATGACTGTACATGATAAGTAGTTGAATATTTAAAGTTACAATTAAAAATCTAAATGATACAGAAAGAAAAGCAAAAAGAAAGAAAGAAAGAAAGAAAGAAAGAAAATATAGAAACAAGTAAATAGAAAGAAAGAAAGAAAGAAAGAAAGAAAGAAAGAAAGAACGTGATAAATGACTGTACAGGATAAGTAGTTGAATATTTAAAGTTACAATTAAAAATCTAAAAGATACAGAAAGAAAAGCAAACAGAAAAGAAAAGAAAAGAAAAGAAAGAAAGAAAGAAAGAAAGAAAGAAAGAAAGAAAATGTAGAAACAAGTAAATAAAAAGAAAGAAAGAAAGAAAGAAAGAAAGAAAGAAAGAAAGGGAAGCATAAGAAGAGAGTATAGAATTCAGAATAACGAAAAAATCGGAAATTTGAAAATAAGCACGTAGAACAAAGATGGTAATTCAGAAAGACACCGGAAAGAAAGTAAAACGCAAACTACAGAAGAAACCGGAAAGAAAAACAAGGAAGGAACGTCCGAATAAAATATGAAGAAAAATTGCAAGAAATAGAATTAACGCCAATGAAAATGAACGAAACATTTTGGTCCATGAAGACCACCAGCAATTGCGTCTTGTAAAATGTTCATGCACATTCCCTCCAGCCAGAAAAGAATCTTTAAATGGCGGGTAGGGACGAATAGAATCATTCGATGCCAATCCTATTTCTGCCTTGTTCAACCTCCGTATATGTCAGAAAAGGCCATTCTCTGAACGCCACAGGAGCCAGATTTCAAGATGATCTTGTGGAAGATGATCGATCTGCATAATCATTTTAGCTTTTACTCCAACCTCTCTTTAGTCTTGTTTTTCTTTTTTCGTTTTTTTTTTGTCTTCATTATATTTCTTTCGTAATTCCTTCCTTTTCCTACTTTCATGGATTTTGTTTTTCATTTTTTTTCTTCTTCTTCTTAAGTCAAGACATTTGCTCAGTATGAATCAATCTTGAAATTCTCTGAACATAAAAAGCTCCGAGGTTGTCCCGAAGCGGTCTTCATATATATGCCATAAGACTTCTCAGTTGGACTTAGCGTACGAGCAAAAACGAAAATTAGTAATTGCTTGACAATAGAATCAAATGCTATTACACGAATGATATTACAGACATTCACTCGTTTTTTTAACACGTCATCAATATGTCGTAATGTTAGACCGCTAAAAGATTAAGAAGGAAAAGTTTTTTTTCTTTTGTCTTACGTGATTTCACACAGTATTTAACAGTGCATTGAAATTTCAGTTTTCTGTCTTTCTTTCTTTCTTTCTTTCTTTCTTTCTTTCTTTCGTTTCGTTTCGTTTCTTTCTTTCTTTCACTTTTTTCTTTCTTTCTTTCTTTCTTTCTTTCTTTCTTTCTTCTATTCTTTCGTTACTTGCTCTCTTTCTGTCTTTCTTTTTTTCTTTCTTTCAATCTTTTTATCTTTTAGTGTTTCTTTCTTTCTTTCTTTCTTATTCCAGTATTTATTTATAAACTATCATAGTTCTCTTATAAATGAAGTAATCATTTACGTATGGCTCAGCACTAAATCTCTCTCTCTCTCTCTCTCTCTCTCTCTCTCTCTCTCCTCGCACTTTCACTTTCTCTTTCGTTTTTTTCCTCTATCAATGTAATTTTTTTTCTACAGACTTCTCTCTTCTCTTTCGCAATTTATATTTTCTTCCCATACTTCACATTCTTCTTCTCTTCCTGTTTTTCTTTCTCTTTGTTATTCCTTCTTCACTTTTGAAGAGAATATTTTGTAAGACAATTTATTTTAAATGAGTTAGAGCTCAGTTGTTTGCACACAGTTAAATGGTTTCAAGCATTGCTATTTATTATACAGAAACCGTTAAATAGTTTTAACTATTGCAATTTAACACTAATTATTCTATTTGATATTAATTATTTGTTCGCACACAGTGTAATGGTTTCAAATATTGGTATCTAACACAGCTAAATCTGTTTGCCAACAGTTACGTAGTTTCAAATATTGCTACTGAACACTTGTAATCCTATTAATCAAGTGTTCCTACCAATTCAATACTTTGTCCAGTCGACTTGGGACTATAGAATATACCGACAGCTTCTCTGCAGAAGGGGTAAGACCCCCACCCAAACGGGTGGCCTGGATATGACATTAAACAATCTGATGTCGAGGTTCAACTGGGAAATGCAGTGTACCCCTTCATTGCCATCGTTCCCAGGTCCACTCTGGCCCGGAGTGGTAGCACCTGATAAGGGTCCTATCTATAGGTTAAATAGAAATAAACCGTGGTTTGAGTTTACTGTTTTTGCATTTAAACTGCGTATTTATGCTAAACTGAATTGTTTAAAAATAGAACTGTTTTGGCATTTAAACTGTGAATTTATGCTAAACTGAATTATCTGTAATAAAACTATTTTGACATTAACTCATTGTATTGCCTAGCCGGCTGGGACTGTAGAATACACCGACTACATCTCTGCAGGGGGTACCCCCGCCAATGAGTGCCCTGTTTATGACACCTAACAATCTGATGATAAGGTTTCAGTGATGCTGGGGCTTTGAGGAATGTGGAGTACCCCTTCATCGCCATTGCTCCCAGGTCCACTCAGGTCCCGGAATGGTAGCACCTGATAGGGCCCTATCAATGGGTAAAATAAAACTAACTGCATACTCATGCCAAACTGAATTTCTTTAATTAGAACTGTTTGACTAAACTGAATAGCTTAAAATAGAAATGTTTTTGACAATTAAACTAGGTACTTAGATTTAAACTACGCGCTTATGTTAAACTGAATTGTTTGAAATGGAACTCTTTTTGACAGTGAATTTGTTCTTACACCAAATTGAATTGTTTGATATAGAACTGTTTTGACATTTAACTCTCTGTAAACAAAATTTGTACATATACTAAATTGAATTAGCTGAATAAGAACTGTTTGAATAAACTTAATAGCTTAAAGTAGAAAATATTTTTGACAAACTGTGTACTCATGCAAAACTGAATCGTTTAAAATAGAACTGACTACTTTTTTTTAAATGGATTTGGCGTTAAATAACCTCGTAAGGTTGATATGCCATAAAACCCAACCAACCAATTTAATACTAATCATCCATTTGTGCTCTGTTAAAGTTTCAATTTATGCTATTTAACATTAATATTTCTATTTAATATCGATAATAATTCCTATTAAAATATCTATTTGGTCCATTGATGGGACTCTAACACGTTCTTCCTCTCCAAGTCCGAGTGGACCTGAGAGTAATGATAATGAAGAGGTATCCAAATTTTGCAAGCTCCTGGACTGGAACCCCATAGTCAGGTGCAGTTTAATGCCATACCCAGGACACTTGTTGAGAGGGGGTCTTTTCCCTCAGCCGAAATGCAGTTGGCATATTCAACAACTTTAACCGACTGAGCTGTATATATATATATATATATATATATATATATATACTGGGTATTCATAAAGATCTAAGACAGTTTTGAAATTTAATAACACACGTTGTACAAATGATAAAATTATTTATTAAAAACATTCTTACTCTTAATGTAATTTTTAATTATCACATTTCAACATGACTGCCATCATTGTTGGTAGACTTTAAAGTTGCGGAACAATTTAGAAAGTATATATATATATATATATATATATATATATATATATATATAAAGGTAGCAGGAAAAAATATAATCCAAATAGGTGAATATATCATGATGTGAAGTCGACGTTAACGTTTCGGTTATAATAACCATCATCAGGACTTGGATATAAAATAGTTCACAATATAGATGGGTGATTGCTGAGATGACAGGAGCAAATGAGAAATATACAACGAAAAGATAGATAAACATGTAATTAGTTGTTTCATCACTATCTCTACATAACCCACACTCGCATTTCTGTTGCGTCTTATATATTTTTGCTTTTATATAATTGGTAATTATAGTGTTGTTGTTTTTTGCTGCTATTAGAAGAGATTCAGTTTTTTTCATTATGTTTCCCTTTCGTAACATCTCGTGTGAGAGTTTGTCAGTTCGTCGCTTGTTTTTCTTCCCATTTTTGTTTCCTAGTTATTGTCGTTCTGTTGATCTTAATATTATCTGTTTTGTTTCTAGTTACTGTAATTAGTCTTCCCCGATTCTTGTTAATGATGTCTTCTAGTATTCATATTAATGCATCAAGGCAATCTTCTTTGGAGGTGCCCGTGGTGTAGTCGTTATCGTCGTAGGAAATGGACACGGCGACACGAGTTCAAATCCTGGACGAGACTGATTGCATTTCACATAGCACTAATACCCTTGGGAAAGGTATGAATCCAATTATTCTCCCTCCAGCTATGGGTAAATAGTAGGACAGACTAGGTTCTTCAGTCTTGGTTAGGCAACTAGTCTAGGAGAAAGAAAACTCTGAATTAAAACCTGTTAAACTCCGTTTAAAAATTGACCTTGTGTCATATCCTGCCCGAGCGGAGGGGTTGGTAAATAGTATCAAGGCAATCTTCAATGCTAGCGAGCCCTTTTCCTCCTTCTTTTCTTGACACACGTAGTCATCTCTCAGGAGTAAGGTTTTATGCAACGTCATTAACTTTCTTATATTCTGGTTAATTTATTGAAGTACTTCTCTCATGCACTTTAAGAATGGTACCAAGTATCTTACGAGGGGGACAGCTCAGGTGTTTATTCCTTTAATGAAATTCCGGCTTCTGACTTTGGTTTCAAGACATTTTCTCGTTCGTCTGAGATACTTTTTTTTCTTTCATCTCCACTTGTTTGATGTTGCCGGCTTCTAATATTCCCAAGTAATTGTAATTTTACTTTCCCTGTGCATTCTGACTCTTTCTTGATTTGGTAGTTCTATTTATTCCGTTATTTATCTTTTAATACTTTTCATTCTCAACATGGCACATTTTTAATGCCAAATTCCATTCCTATATCCTGACTGTATATTCTTATTATATTCATTAGAGTTTCTGGTTCTTTTTCATTCTATGTGAACAGTTTGATGTCATCAATGTACATTTGGTGAATTATTTTTTCCTGCATTTTATAAAATTGCAGTTTCCCGAGCATTATTATTATTATTATTATTCACTCATTAGAGCTTTTCACATCAGCGTCAGCCGATGGTTTTTCACTGGAGTCTAAATGACAGCAAGTCTCCTCAAGTCTCCAGAACGCTTCTCAGTATTCTGGCCGTTGTCAATAATGCTGTCGTTTAGATGGTCTCCACTCGTCCGCCAACTTCCAAGTCTTCCAGTCCCTTTAGTAATCCTTTAGTTACTGTTCCAAACGCACCAATTACAATTGGTATAATTGTCAACTGCATGTTCCAAAGTTTTTTCAATTCCCTAACAAGGTCGAGGTACTTATCCTTCTTTTCACATTCTTTCAGTTTTATTCTGTGGTCAGCCGGGACAGCAAAGTCGACAATTTTGCAAGTTCTCTTTTTTTTTTGTTATTGATTATTATTAAGTCTGGTCTTCTGGCCGAGATTAGGTGATCCGTGTATATGTCAAAGTCCCATAGGAGTTTATGTGTGCCATTTTCTTGGACAGTCACTGGGTTGTGCATACACCATTTGTTAGTATCGGCAAATTTAAAATTCTTGCACATCTCCCAGTGTCTAGTCTTATATTCCTTCGGCACTGATTTGCTGCATTCGCTTATTATGTGATTGATGGTTTCATCTCTGTCACCACATAGTCTACATCTGCTATTTTGCTATTATTATTATAATTATTATTTACTCATTAGAGTTTTTCACACCAGCTAACGCTGATGGTTTTTCACTGGAGTCAGAATGAGAACAAGTCTACTCAAGTCTCCAGAACTCTTCTCAGTATTCTGGCCGTTCTCAATAATGCAGTAGTTTGGATGGTCTCCACTCGTCCACCAACTTCCAAGTCCTCCAGTCCCTTTAGTAATCCTTTAGTTACTGTTCCAAACGCACCAATTTCAATTGGTATAATTGTCAACTGCATGTTCCATAGTTTTTTTTTTCAATTTCCTTGCAAGGTCGAGGTATTTATCCTTCTTTTCACATTCTTTCAGTTTTATTCTGTTGTCAGCCGTCACAGCAAAGTCGACGATTTTGCAAGTTCTCTTCTTTTTATTGATTATTATTTGGTCTGGTCTTCAGGGCGAGATTAGGATTAGTCTTATATTCCTTCAGCGCTAATTTGCTGCATTCGCTTATTATGTGATTGATGGTCTCTTCTCTGTCACCGCATTGTCAACATTTACTATTTTGTTGCGTTTTATCTATTCTCGCTTTGATATGATTGGTTCTTATGGCGTTGTTTTGTGCTGCTATTAAGAGAGATTCTTTTTCTCTCTTAAAGTTTCCTTTTCTTAGCCATGTCCCGGTTTTGTCGTGTGAGATCTTGTTTATTAGTCGTTTAAAACCTCCATAGAGTTGCTTTCCTTCCCATTTTTATTTCCTAGTTATTGTCCTTCTGTTGTACATCGTATTATCATTATCGTTCCTGATAGCTGTAATCAGTCCTCCATCGTGTTTTTGTAAATAGTCTTCGAGTCGTTGTATCGATGCATCAACGCTGTCTTCAATGCTGGCAAGTCCTCTTCCTCCCTCTTTTCTTGAAACATATAATCTGTCAACGTCGTCTCTGGGGTATAATGCCTTATGCATTGTCATCAGTTTTCTTGTTCTTTGGTCCATTTGTTTAAGTTCGTCTCTGGTCTACTTGAGAAGGGGTCCGGAATATCTAACGTGTGGTACAGCCCAGGTATTTTGATAATGTTTCTGCTGGAGAGTTTTGTCTCGATTACTTTTCTAGTTCTCCTGAGATATTATTTTTGAATTTTGTCTTTCATTTCCACTTGTTTGATGGTGTCAACCTCCAAGATGCCCAAGTATTTGTAGGTTTCCTTTTCTCGAGCGTTCTAATCTTGTCTTGATTTGGTAGTTCCATTCCGTCAGTTAGATGTCGTTTGCCTCTTTTCATTACAAGCATGGCACATTTTCTATGCCCAATTCCATTCCAATGTCCTGACTGTATATTCTAACTGCGTGTATTAGAGTTTCCAGTTCTTTTTTATTTTTTGCAAATAGTTTGATACCATCCATGTAAATTAGGTGATTGATTTTACTTTTGGCAGGTTTTTCACACCATCAGTTGCTGGTGGTCTTTCCTATGAATATAAGTGACAGCTAGTCGCTTAAGTTCTTCAGAAGTCTTTTCAGAATTCTGGCCGATCTCAACAATGTTATAGTCTAAATGGTCTCGATTCTTCCTCTGATTTCAAATTCCTACTGTCTTTCTTCGAACCTTTTTGGAATCTTTCCAAGCACACTAATTACTATTGGTATCACAGTCACTCTCATGTTCCACAGTTTTTTCTAGTTTTCTGGCAAAGTCCAAGTATTTGTCAATCTTTTTGCTTTCTTATTTTTTCCTCTTTGTGCCCCGCTGAAACGATAAACACCACAAGTCGGTAAGTTCTCTTCTCTTGGTCTTTTTTTTTTACTATCTCAAATTCTGGTCTTCTGGCCGGGATTAGATGATCAGGTTGTATCTCAAAATCCAAGAGAATTTTAAGCGTCTCATTTTCTACCAGGATTCTGTTTTGTGCATATACCATTTGGTAGTATGATCAAAATTTAATCTCTTGCACGATTCCCAATAGATCACCTTTTCCAGCCAGTCTTACCAAGTTTGTACTCCTTTTTTTTGCTAGTGAATAGCATTCACTTATTATGTGATTAATAGTTTCATCTATTTCTCCTTATAACTTAAACTTACTTTTCAGTTGCGTATTATCGATCTTGGCAATTATATAATTGGTTTTTATGTAGTTGTTTTGTGCTATTATTAGAAGAGATTCAATTTCTCTTTTGAGGCTTCCCTTTTGTTGACATGTCCAGGTCTTCTCGTGTGCAATCTCGTCATTTCGTCGTTTGAAATATCCATATATTTTTTCTTGTAGTTATAATTGTTTCCATTGGCCTTGTAGGTAGAGTGTTCGCCAATGGTCCGGGAGACCTGGGTTCAATCCCATGTAGCGTCATATCAAAGACTTTAAAAATGGTACTTGTTACCTCCTTACTTAACACTCAGCGATATAAGGTAGGTATCAAGGGTAAAATGGAGTAATCCATGGGAATGAGTAGCGCCCTCCCCTACACCTTGGTTTAGTAGCTATTGAAAAGGTAATATTCGGGTCACCCTTTACTTTCAAGTTAATTGAAACCATATAATTGCTTGAAACCATATAAAAGTGGATAAATGTAAAATAATTTGGGTGGTAATTAATTATATCATTCATTTTATGGAAAATTGATTATATTAATAATTTCATTATTTGGTTTGGCGAGGTAGTCAACTGTTCAGAGATCTTTTAATTCAGTTGTACTCGGCACCGTAGTAGGGGAGTACGCGCGTGCACGTGTGAGGATTTAACATAGGGCGCCTCTCATCTCGGGAAAGGAAGGCCAAATGTAAATAAAAAGGATTATGTCGTGTTATAAGTTGGTTGGGAATTAAATAAAAACATAATGAAAGTTAGGGACACGTGTGATTATCATGATGATATGAAGCAATAATTTTGTGAAATGATGCCACACGAATGAAGTACCTAATTTTAGAATATATAGAAATTAGAAAATTTGAACATTAGTCAGTTGATACAGCAGTTAAGATACAACTAGGGTCAGAGTCAAGTCGGTTTCCGTGCCCTTTAAAGCAACGACATAGGGAAGTTGGTTGTCTGTGTTTCACTGTTTTTATGGACAACAACAGACCTTTCTGCATCTCTCTCTCTCTCTCTCTCTCTCTCTCTCTCTAGTCGGCTGGAGCTGTAGAATTCACCGAATACAACTCTACTGAGGGGTAAGACAACGAGTGTTCTAGATATGACAATAAACAATCTGATGGTGAGGTTCCAATATTGCTGGAGCTTTGGGGAAAGCAGAGTACCCTTTCATTGCCATCGCTCCCAGGTCCACTGAAGCCAGGAGTGGTAGCACCTGATAGGGTCCTATCTATGGGTCAAATAGAACTAAACTGTATACTTATGCTAAACTTAATTGCTTGAACTAGGAATGTTTTGGCATTTAAACAGTGTACTTATGCTAATCTGAATTGTTTTAAGTAGAACTGGTTTTGACACTGAAACTGTACTTACGCTAAACTGAATTGTTTGAATTAGAAATGTTTGATTAAACTGAATAGCTCGAAATAGATATGTTTTTGACAATAAAACTATAGATATGATAAACTGAATTGGTTGATATAGAAATGTTTATTCGTATAAAAATGGATTTAGCATCAAATAACATACAAAGGTTGATATGCCATAAAACCCAAACACCCAAACCAAATTTTTTTCGCGTCTGATTAACAGAGTCGCCGGTTATTTTTTAAATATTTGATATTCAAGAATGATATCGTGTTACATAAAGAAATGCTTATCAAATTGTAAAAGTTACTTAAACTCAGATAATTGTGTATTCAATAGGTATGGCTGAAAATATACGACTGTGTGTAAATCATTTGTATTAAGAATTGTTTCTTGAAACTATAATCATTTGCAAAGAATTATCTTTAATTAATTGAAACTATATTTGTCGCAAAAAAAACAAAAGAAACCCAAATACTTAGTATCTAAATAATCCAACATGTGTTTATATGCCGTAAAAACAACCAAGTCAACATTTTTAGAAGAATATAGCCCAGTTATTTAAACAGGCGACATTTCCACACTAGATGGAACCTCTCTGAAACTGGTTGACAAATTCACCTACCAAGGAAGCAGTGTCTCATCAACTGAAAAAGACATCGACACACGGCTAACGAAGGCATTAACAGCTATCGATAGGCTATCGATCATATGGAAATCAGACCTGACCGATAAAATGAAACGCAGTTTCTTCCAGGCAGCGGTCATATCGATACTGCTGTATGGATGCACTACTTGGACGCTAACTAAACGGCTGGAGAAGAATCTAGACGGCAATTACACAAGAATGCTGCGAGCATTACTGAACAAGTCCTGGTGGCAACACCCCACAAGGCACCAACTATACGGCCACCTGCCTCCCATCACGAAAACTATCCAGACGAACCAGAAATGCAGGACAGTGCTGGAGAAGTAGAGACGAGCTCATAAGTGATGTACTCCTATGGACCCCAACATATGGACGGGCAAAAGCAGGACGATCAGCTCAAACATACATACAGCAGCTATGTGAGGATACGGGATGTAGCCCTAAAGACCTGCCAGAGGTGATGAATGATAGGGAGAAGTGGCGAGAGAGGGTTGGGGATATCCGTGCTGGCGGAACAACATGATGATGATGATTCATCCTTTATAGTGAACAATATATTGTCATTTGAAATAAGGTTTTGAATAGAATAAGGAATATTCAGTAGGACTGTATATACTCTACCTTGATTGTATTTGAATCAATTCCATCAACATGTATCATGATTGGCATTTGATTGACGACTGATATTGGTAAAAAAAAAAGTGTAAAAGTTCTCTTTTTAAGATTATATTGCTGCTCTGTTGTATCAAGTTCAAAGGTATAGAACATTTACTGAAGCTCCTTGAACTGTTCGGCGAACGATAAACATATCAAGCTTGTTTTTTTCTTTTGTTCTGTTTGTAGATAGCTGTCCATGTTGTTTCTAGCTTCCATTCTAATGGGAACGCAATCATCAACCTCTTTTTTTTTATTGTGATCAAGGCATGAAATGATGCAAAAAAAAGAAAAAGAAAAGAAAAATAAACAGATGAAGAAAGAGAAAAAGAAAGAAAGAAAACAGAGTAAAAAAGATAAAATGTTTCCTTTTTCTTTCTCTTTTTTCTATCTCTTTCTCTTTCTAACCTCTTTTTCGTCTCTTTCTTTCTTTCTCTCCGTTTTTCATACTTTATCTTTCTCTCTCGTGCTTTATCTTTTTCACACACGCATTCTCTCTCTTTCTCTCTCTCACTATATATATATATATATATATATATATACATATATATGTGTGTGTGTGTGTGTATGTGCGTGTGTCTGTGTGTGTGTGTGTGTGTTAAAGGTTGCAAATCAATTAAAAAAACTGCATCACATTTAAACGACAAAATTAATAAAAATTAATTCTAATTTTTGGTACACGCGTCAAATATATATATATATATATATATATATATATATATATATATATATATAAAGAGAGAAAGTGAAGAGACAAAGAAAGAGAGAGAGAGAGAGAGATTGATTTGGATGTTTTCCGTTTGATCTTTCAACGTTTCTCTCTATTTCATCCACACATTTTTTTCAGTTAGGTCTCCCCCACTTTTTGATGTCACTGTTTTTCCGCTTTTCGAATTTTTACTTTATATCTATAAACATTGTCCATTTCTCATTACATAATGGGCATTTGTTATTCCATAAATAGAATCTAATGCTGTTTTATTTTGATAATTCTGTTTTTTGGGGGGTGTTAGATTCTTTGTAAATTAATCTTTCTTTGTTTTTATTTTTTCAATATAGACTTTTCCTCTTTTCGTTCCACTTTAATTTTTGTTTATTTTTATCCTTTTCTCCAATTAAAAAATCTTCTTTTCATCAAATAACTTTTAATATGACTTTCATTTCTTCATAGTTACTTTTTCTGTCGTTGATTTTAGCATTTAATTTAGTTAATTTAATTTTTGTTTCGATTATTATTCCGTTTTATTCTTATCTTTTAGTCTTTTTGTTCATCTTTCTTATTCACTTTATTCATTGCACTGCTCTAGTTTCTTTGAATTTTCACATTCTTATTTTTCCCTCCTTTTTGACCACCTTTATCAATTTATTGTAACCGTTTCCCTAACTTCTTTCTTTCTTTTTCAATTCATCCCAACACCTTTATTTCATCTTCTTTATGTCTTTCTTTCTTTCTCTTCATCTATCTATCTATCTATCTATCTATCTATCTTATTCATTACATTTTTCTATTGCTTTCATTTCTTTCTTTTTTTCGATATTTCGCTTTTTTTTCATTCATGCTTCTTTTTTCTTTTTTCTTTCTTTCTTTCCAAGTTTCTTTCTTTCTTTCTTTCTTTCTTTCTTTCTTTCTTTCTTTCTTATTCATTTGATTTTTCAATCGTTCTTATTTTACACCTTTCTTTCTTTCTTTCTTTCTTTCTTCTCCCATTATCTTACCACCATTTCTTCACCTACTTCCGCCCCCACAGGCCCACTTTTTTTCTTTTTTATTAAGCACCACATTCCCTTGCATATTCCTGGCAGGGGAACCCGATGCCATAGCCCTTCCCTTCTTACCGCAATTCACTGTGTCATTATTTAGTGCTGTCTTTATACCAAACCTGCCGTCCATAGAAGTTATCAAAACACTGTAAGATTTAGGATCTGGGTACGTCAACGTACGCTGTCGTGTGCTTATTATAATACAAGGCAAGAGAAAAGCGATGAAGATAGAAAAAAAGGCTAAAAAGAAAAAGTGAATATAAAAAAAGGCAAGAATTAGCAAAAGACGGGAATGTTCCCTCGTTTTTTATGAGGTTGCGTCTCTTTTACATTCCCCTTAACGCCCAATTCACAATTATTCGCCACTTGGAAAATTTTACAACGTAATATGTATAGAGTCAACACACGTCACATGTTAACTCTGTCTCGTTTTATTCAATGCCCTATATATATATATATATACTTGAGTAAGACTCTGACCTTTGTGTAAGAGGACTTTTCACAATCTGACGACTGTGTTCATCATTGGGTGTGCCTGTAATATTTTCCCACCCAGATGACCCACATTAGTTTGCAACAAACAGATGTATAAATGATTTAACACGGCCCGTGTAAGATGTAGGCAGTTCGATGTTTATAAAGAAAAAAAAAGGTGTGGGGCAATGGATTTTGATTTGCTTTTTATTACGAGGGCGAAAAAATAGTCAACTTTAAAAAGTTCAATATAGTGGAACATATATATATATATATATATATATATATATATATATATATGATAAGGTAGACACAGAATCAACGAAATTTGGTGTCTGTCAGTTTCGCGCCTATGCTATCATCAGATCAAGTTTTGATCTGATAATCACATTGTCACCAAGCGACGTTCATTCAATATCTTAGTATTGTTACCGATAATGAGTTATGATCGATCACCGATATTGACTTTGTATCATAATTAAGTTATGATTTGTCCCCAATATTGAGCACAGTTTATTCATGAATATATCAAACCACCTAATATATATATATATATATATATATATATATATATATATATATACGAGACCCATTTAAGTCTCAGTCAGAGTCATAGCTGAACATTTTCTGCTATGGTAACACATTACCTAATCTTATAAAACTGGAAAACCTATTCAGATTTTTCTGGTTTCATGTTCTTTAAAGATATATATATATATATATATATATATATATATATATATATATATATATATATATATATACCACATGGTGGTGTCTATAACCCTGAGTCTCATGCTTTACATATTCATCTGTCTGATGAAACCCAGACACGACCATGTAATGAACACACACACACACACACACACACACATATATATATATATATATATATATATATATATATATATATATATATATATATATATATGAGCCTGGGTTTCCTGCTTTACGCATTTATTAGGCAGATAAATATGTAAAGCATAAAAATCAAGGTCAATGACATCACCATGTAGCACACACACACACACACACACACATATATGTAGCATCTGTATCATTGATATTGAGAACTATTTAATGATATAACAAAATTTAATACACCATTGACTTACCTGCTATGCGACTCGTAACCATTATACATTAGAATATATATATATATATATATATATATATATATATATATATATATATATATATATATATATATATATATATATATATATATTGCAAACCGAATACTTGCAGCAGTTTTCGGGACGCGGAGGGTGGGGTAATGGTTAACAAGCTAGACTAGCAAACCTTCACGAGTGAGTTCGAGTCTCATTGGTTGCCCCATTAATGCGGCATTGTGCTGCATCTAAGCAAGAAGCTTAGTAAATAACTACTTAAAACTGTTTCACGCTCATCAAGTGATGATGAATACTTATAATCAGTGAAAAAATTGAACAGAACGAATATTATTATATAATCTCTCATTCATGTATTGGTACATTAATTATTCAGGTGTCGTAAGCAATAAAATGGACATAATATTCAATATCATTTTAGGTTAGGTTATGTTTGGTTATTTGGTTTAATGGCACATCAACTCTAGATGATTATTTAATACCAAATCCTGTTGATACATGTAAATGCTTATTAAGTTAATAGTTTATAGGTAGCCACAAAACAGTAACTATACGGTTAGCTACTACCCGGCACGAAAATTATCAAAGATGAACCAGACATGCAGGACACTGCTGGAGAAGTAAGGACAAACTCAGAAGCGATATACTCCTGTGGACCCATTCACATGGACGAGCAAAGAGGGATGACCAGCTAGAACATATATACAACAGTTCTGTGCCGATACAGGATGTAGCCTAGAAGACTTACCGGGAGCGATAGACGATAGAGATGGGTAGCGAGAGAGGGTCAAAGAGACGCGTGCTGACGGCACGATATAATGATGATAATGATGATTATAAGTAGCATTTCTAAAGGAATCAGTACACATTTATTTTGCACACAGCAAAATTGTTTCAAGTATTGCATTAATGCACCACATTTTAATAGTGTGCATGGTAAACGTCTCGCTAGTGTTCAGTTTTAACAGTATGATTTTTGGGGGACATATCTCGAGACGTTTGTCAGTAAGGAGCAAATATTCTAATTTAAATGTACATAATAAGAATTCAGCGACGTTTTTAGGTGATGATAAAAATGTAACAAAAAAAGGGTCAACGGCTGATTGCAGTATGTTTATGATGGAGTGATGAAAGTGATCGTCCAGTGGTCGTTAAAAAGGTGGAATGTATGGTATGGTTTGGCTTTTTTTGCTACTTGACAGATCATACTTTATGGGTTACCAAGAGCCAAAGCCATCCTTTTAGAAGAACAGTAGTGGTTCTATTTAGCTCAAAACTGAGGTGGGTAGGAAGGTTCAGGACTTTCTCAAGGATATTAGTCTAAAAGTGGACGTAGTATCATGACTGGAATTTGAACTTACGTACTTCGATGTCGCAGTCCAACACATTAACTACAACACCACGGGTTTTGTTTGGTTTGGTTTTATGGCCCATCAAGCATTGTAGCTTATTTAAAGCCAAATCCATTTTTATACATATAAACAATTATATTTCAAACAATTGAGTTTAGTATAAGTACACAGTTTAGTTCTATTTGTCCCAAAGATAGGACCCTATCAGGTGCAACAACTCCGGGCCTGTGTGGGACCTGGGAATGATGTCAATGAAGGGGTACTCTGCATTCCCTAAACCTCCAGCATTACTGAAGCCTCACCATCATATTGTTTAGTGTCATAATCAGGACACTCGTTTAGGTGGGAGCCTTACCTCTCTGTAGAGTTGCAGTCGGTGTAATTTACAATCCCAGCCGACTGGGCAAGATATAAACAGATTTAGATAGATAGATAGATAGATAGATAGATAGATAGATAGATAGATAGATAGATATGGGTACAGGTATTATGCATTATATGTACTCTGAATGAAGAAACACCTGGGGACACAAAAGAAAGAAGAAAAAAAAATTTCAAATGTTTTGGAATCCAAAAAGAAAAAAGAAAAAAAGTAGCTCTTTCTGTTTGCGAACAGCCTTCCACTACATAATTTACCAACTCACACATAAAATTCCGCTTTTCTTCTTTGATTATCTTTTCATAAGCCTGAGGGTTAATGTAAAGACATGACCCACAGAAGCCGATCACGCCGCCATTACGTATTCCATTGAATTGCTTAAGGAACACATAAAACACCATTTAATTATTTATAGGTGATACAAGAGTGGACTAAACACATTTCTCTGCTCATTTATATCTCGCATCTTGGCTATCAGTCAATTTCTAACAATTAACATGTATTCAATATATCTGCGTACTCTCAGCAGATTCTTAAGCGTGTTTGATAGAGGGTACTCAAACCAATATTCACATCAGCTATAAAAATAAGCACCTGTGATTTTAATGGCATAACAAGCCATCTTGGGTTATTATATGCCTAGAGGTTAGGGAATTATTTTCATTGTACGTTTGTATTTACATTTTTTGTTTAGTAATTTCTTTTGAAGATTTTGCACACAGTTATATAGCATTAAGTATTTCTAGCTAGTACAAATAATTTTCAAACAGACCTATGGTCTGTAGTGCAGTGGCTAACATGCTAGACAGCGACTTCGTAATATGCAAGTTTGAACTCCATTCACGTGATTACGTTCAATTTCGGATTAATAACCTTGGGAAAGGTATGAGCCCCCTTTTTCCCCCAGTTATGGGTTGAATAGCACTACTACTGTCCTTCTGCAAATAGAGATTTGGCATTGAATAATCCACGAAGGTTGATATGCCATTAAACAAAGAAACCAAAACTGGAAAGAAAAGTTTGCCCCTAAAACAATCATATCCTACCCGACATTCCAAAAGATATGAATTTATCCAACCCTTCCGTCACGGGCTGAATGTGACACGAGATCAATTTTAAGCGGATTATGTCGGGTTTGAATATTTTTCCTTCTCCTTGACTGGTTTCCTAACCGAGGTTAAAGAATCAAGTTTGCCCTATTATTTATTCATACTGAGGGTTTCTAACTTACATGTACAAATTTCCTGAAAGAAGCTATTTGCGTTTCTCTTAGCATTATAGCTCTGGCAAAAGGCATAATTCCGTCGTTATTGCTTTGACGGAAGGCATAAATCCGTCTCTTCTTCTCTCATTTTAGATCTAGTTAAATAGTTGGGCAGACTGGGTTCTTTGCCTTCCTTAAACAACTGGATTAGGGAAATTCTGTATTCAAACATGCTTTACTCCACTTAAAAATTGACCATGTCACACTGTAGATTTTTTGGTAATAATATGCATTCCAGGAGACGTCACTGTGGCGTATTGCCCAGTCAGCTGGGGCTGAAGAATACACCGACTGCAACTCTGCAGAGATATAAGGCCTCCCAACAAGTGTCCTAGATATGACACTAAACAATATGATGGTGAGGCTTCAGTAATGCGGGAGCTTTGGGGAATACGGAGTACACTTTCATTGCCATCACTCCCAGGTTCACTCAGGCCCGGAGTTGTTGCACCTGATAGGATCCTATCTATGGGACAGATAGAACTAAACTGTGTACTTATACTAAACTCAATTGTTTGAAATACAATTGTTTATATGTATAAAAATGGATTTGGCTTTAAATAAGCTACAATGCTTGATGGGCCATAAAACCAAACCAAACAAAACCCGTGGTGTTGTAGTTAACGTGTTGGACTGCGACATCGAAGTATATAAGTTCAAATTCCAGTCATGTTACTACGTCCACTTTTAGACTAATATCCTTGAGAAAGTCCTGAACCTTCTTACCAACCTCAGTTTTGAGCTAAATAGTGCCACTAATGTTCTTCTAAAAGGATGGTTTTGGCCCTTGGTAACCCATAAAGTATGATCTGCCAATTAGCAAAAAAAGCCATACATTTCACTTTTTTTACGACCACTGGACGATCACTTTCATCGCTCCATACTGCAATCAGCAACTGATATCTTAACATTATATTGTTACATTTTTATCATCACCTAGAAACGTCGCTGAATTCTTATTATGCACGTTTGAATTAGAATATTTGGTCCTTACTGACAAACGTCACGAAATATGTCCCAAAAAAAATCATATTGTTAAAACCGAACACTAGAGAGACATTTGATTAACCACGCAATTAAAATCAAGTGCATTAATGACCCTAAGGTTCTGTTTAAAAATGTATCACCTCAAGGTGATTTTAAAAGGAGACACACGCGCTAGATCAAACGTTTGTGTAACGGGTTTGTCGTTTTTCCGCCCAAGCGGAGCCATAAATGATAGTACAAAATAGTTTCAAATGAGAAAAGAAAAAATGCTAAAGGAGAAATTTATAATGTTACAATAGACCTATGGGTAAGATTGTCAGGTGTGGTATTAGCTTTTCAAATTGAGAAGAAGCAAAGAAAAAGAAATTGAGAAGAACCAAAGATGATCTTAAATCAGAACGATCTTTCACATCAATTGACAATGATAATATTAAAGAATCTTGGGAAAGCACAACTGTCCTCCTTCCTAGTTTTAGCCTTCTGCTGCCCCCAATCTCACACCCAAATATATAAAATACATCATGAAAGGGTGTCGATTTCAGACTAGATAGAAGACATTGCATTGCGAGACTTACGCATTGTCACTTAAAATGAGCTTTCAAAATGCATCTACCCCCAAATATAACAATAGTACTTGTGTATTAACAGTATTGTCAACTATTCAAAAGGAGATACGTCTCACTTAATTTTAGTTAAAACAATAAATCTTTTATTGAAAATCGGTTTCTTTTTATGCATCCTTCATATGTTTTAACTATCATAGCAGTGAGTGAATGGTTTCTTCCCGCCATTAGTTGTGTAATTTGAGCAGAGCAAATTAATTACAAGCAGTTCATTTGCAGCTTAGTGTAACGGTTAAATATTGGAATAAGCGACAGAGATCAAATCCTGAACGAGAATCTTTTCGTTTCACTTCATGCTAATGCCCTTGGGAAAAGTATGAATCAATAATTTATCCTTCCAGCTTTGGGTAAATGATAGGACAGGTTGGGTTCTTTACCCTGAGTTAAGCAAAAAGTCTGCATGAAATGAGACTCTCTGAATTCAAGCCAACTGTACTCTGCTTAAAAATTAGCCTCCTGCCAAGGAACTGTAAATAAATAGATTAGATGAGCATGGAATAGTGTAAAAGCCGAAACGTCATAATAAGAGTGACAAAAAAGGGAGATAACCTAAAAATGTCGCTGAATATGTATATGGTAGTTACCTATTTCCCAAAAATCAGTTCTAGTCTAAGTAAAAGTCAGGATTTAGAATACTAATTTTCAAGGTAGGCAAATTCCTCAACACTGGAACAATAATACATTTCTTTTAATTTTTTCCCTTCTATTTAACATTGTACAATACTAAGATAATTCAATAAACATTAAAAAAAATCACAGTTCAAATTTACAAAAAGTATTGAGATACGAATCTGAAGTGGTTTAGGTTTTTAAAAGGTGCTTCATTTCAGAACTTTAAATTATAAAACTCGAGATAAATTATTCGTTAGCCAACCAGTTTTTTGAAACTCAACAAACTTTTATTAAAATTGCTTATCTTTACTTTCATACATAAGACGATATTTTTAATCCTAGGGGGTGTCCTCGTAATGTAATTGTTAAGGCGATGGACTGCGGAATCGTAGTACGCGAGTTCGTACTCCAGTCGCGCTATTATGTTCACTTTCGGGCAAATACCCTTGAGAAAGGTATGAACCCCCTTATCCTCCCAGCTATGGGTTAAATAGTACCACAACTGTTCTTCTAGGAGAATAGCTTTGGCATTAAATAACCTACAAAGGTTGATATGCCATTAAACAAAAGAAACCAAACCAAACAATCCTATGAGAATGAGCATATCTGCTCAACGCGGCGTTAAATAATGACATATAACAAAAGTGTTTACCCACCGCCTTTTCTTCTCTGTTTCAAGGTCACTTTATTTGTAAAAGTTTGGACTTTAATGCTATGCTATTCGAGACGATTGTCCTTTGCTCGTAAACTGTAATGTAATCAGTCGTCATAAAACAGCTAACGAAACGACGTAATATTATGCAATATTGACGTCTTATAACGTAAACGCACGCTATCACAAGATCTTAAATAAATCAAGTCTCTTTTTCAATGCATTAGAAGGATGGATCAATTGTTAATGGAGTGTCCCTACAACTTCGTGGCTTCAACTATGATAAGCCAAGTTATCAATGACCAAACAAGGAAATTAAAACTAACTTAAATGTAAAATCTTTATACTAATTTTAATTTAATCAATGATGCCTTTATTAGCTTCTAAACTGTTCAAAACTAACGCTTAAATTATTTGTTAATAACTACTATGTCATATTAGAACATCCAGCTTGGGGTGGATACTTTGTTTTATGGTATAGTAACTTTCTTGGGTGACGAAACACTACTGCATAGTTTGGAACGAGCAGCTGCAGACATAAGCCTCCGTGTCAATGCACACAAAACGGAATATATGTGCTATAATCAAACAGGTGACATCTCCACACAAATTGGAACCCCTCTTAAACTAGTAGACAAATTCACTTACCTAGGAAGCAGCGTCTCATCAATCGAAAAGGACATCGACACGCGGCTAACGAAAGCATGGACAGCTATCGATAGGCTATCGATCATATGGAAATCAGAACTAACTGATAAAATGAAACGCAGTTTCTTCCAGGCAGCAGTCGTATCGATACTGCTGTATGGATGCACTACATGGACGCTAACAAAACGGCTGGAGAAGAAGCTAGACGGCAATTACACAAGAATGCTGCGAGTAATCTTGAACAAGTCCTGGCGGCAACAACCCACAAGGCACCAACTATACGGCCACCTGCCTCCTATCATGAAAACTATCCAAGTTAGACGAACCATAGCAGGAAGGATAAGGGGATTCATCTTCTTCCTTAGGGTGATAGTCTCAAAGTAAAAGTAATAGCCCGATTAGAGTACGAACACGCTTGCTACGATGTCGCAGTCCTACAATTTAGTCATTATGTCACAAGGACTCTTCTACGTGAAGTTGTTTCTAAAAGAAAATACGATAATCACTCCGAAAGTCATACCTTCTTGATTTGGTTGAAATTAAAACAACACTATTAGAACAAACCATAGCTTTTTTAAAACTGCATAAAATTAACTTTACTTGCAAAGCAAACATGCATACATCAAATATATTTATGCAGTAAAGAAGTTAGAATGCAGTGACCGTATGTAAATATCAACCCATATTAACAAGTCCACAAGATTTTTATTAGCCCAGTCAGCTGGGGTTGTAGAATACACTGACTGCACCTCCGCAGAGGGGTAAGACCCCCCCCCTAACGAGTGTCCTAGATACGACACTAAACAATCTGATGGTGAGGTTCCAGCAGTGCTGGAGCTTTGGGGAATGCGGAGTACCCCTTCATTGCCATCGCTCCCAGGTCCACTCTGGCCTGGAATGGTAGCAACTGATAGGGCCCTATCTGTGGGTTAATTAGAACTAACAGCATACTTATGCTAAAATGAATTGAGTAAACTGAATAGCTTGAAATAGAAACGTTTTTGACAATTAAACCCTACTTACACTTAAACTGCGTGCTTATGCTTAACTGAATTATTTCAAATAGAACTGTTTTTTTCGTCATTAAAACTGTATTTACACTTAACTGAATTATTACATATAACTGCTTGAATAGTTTGAAATGGAAATGTTTTTAACAATTAAACTGTGTACTTATGCTAAACTGAACTGTTTTTCAATAGAACAGATTATTTACATAAAAATGGATTTGGCGTTAAATAACCTACAAAGGTTGATATGCCATAAAACCAAACAAACCAAACCAAACAAGATTTTATCTTCTTAGAATTTAATTCTCAGAAAATATTTTCATATAATTTTTAAATACTGTACTATCCAGTGTGGAGGAAAGTCAAAATACTAAAAGAGAATTTTTTCTAGCAACAGTGCTGTTATTACTTTGGTTAGGCAACGAATATGGGAGAATGAAAATTCAAACCAATCCACTTGAAAATTGACCTTGTGTCACATTCTACCCGTAGCTGGGGAAATGGTTAAATCCATAGAAATCAACGAAAAAAAAAGTGGTTTGTTAAATCATTTAGAGTTTAAAGACATTTATGTTTATTTCAATTCAAGATTAGTTTTGACTGTTGCAACATTTATAGATTTGAAATCGATCATATATTTTTCAACGCCAGTATCATCTATCAAGTTATTTACGGATCTTAGACGGCTATTTCTATATCATAGCAATTATTGTACTAAAATATTTTTTTACATAGATGAGACACCCGTAACTTTTTCCATGCAGGAATTTCTTTTATTGGCAAATTATTTATATATTTCAGACAGCTATGCAAATTCCAAACTCAAGTGTTGTTTTTCATACAACCAGATGTTACTTTGTGGTTTTCTTTCTGTTTTGTTTCCTGGCTCAAGTCAGCTCAAGTCAGCTCAAGTCAGCAACCTAGAATCAAATACTGATCCGAATAATTATACTTCAGCTTAAAAGTTCAGACATGAGAAACCACGATATCTTTTCTTTTCCTTTCATAGGTAAACAATGTAAAATTTCAAGTACATTGTATCGAGTTGTGAACAGATAAGCTATCACCAAAAAAGAAAAACAAACAAACAAACAAACAAACAAACAAACAAAAAACAAAACAAGCCAGCAGAAGAAAGGCGATTTGACAAAGTTCAAAGTCTCTTCTAGTTTGCGTGGTGTAACAAGATATGCTTGATCCAGCACCCCAAACCGGGACTTGAGAGTAATGACAATGAGTGGGTAGTTCACAGTTTCCTGATCTCCAAAAGTGGAGCTTCAACAACAAATCCAGTTTATTTCACATCCAGGATTGCCCAGTCGGCCAGAACAGTAAAAATACATCAATTGTTTCTCTGCAAATTGGTAAGATTCCCTCAACGAGTGTCCTATTTATGACACTAAAAAATCTGATGGTGAGGTTCCAGTAATGCTGGAGCTTCGGAGAATGTTGAGTATCCCTTCATTGTCATCACTCCCAGTCTGCTCTGGCTCGGAGTGGTAGCACCTGATAGGGTCTTATCTATGGGTCAAATAGAACTAAACTGTGTACTTATACTAAACTGGATTACTTGAAATAGAACAGTTTTGACATTTAACTGAAGTGTTTTGACATTTAAATGGTTGTAAACAAAGACAATACTTATTCTAACAAGAATTGTTTGAAATTTAATTCGGCGTTAAATGAACCGAAAAGGGTTAATATGCCGTAAAACAAAACAACCAAGCACATCCAGGACACCCCTTTTTTCCTGGGAGTGGGTGTAACTCATCTGTAAAAAGTTGGCGACCTTAGTCGAGGGTGACCCGAAGGCACCCTTTTCAATAGCTACTACACCAAGATGTAGGGGAGTGCACTTGATAAGTCATTTTTAGAAATAATTGATTTAGAAAGAGAAGTATGTCGTTAAATTACTTTCTTTATAATTTTTATTATATATATATATATATATATATATATATATATATATATATATATATATATACGCACCACACGAAACAGCAGCTGCACGGCTACTTAACTCACTTTCAAAAACCATTCAAAGAGGACGAGCAAGTGAAGTATTAATAGATTTATAAGGGATTTTCTTCTATGGATTCTTACTCATACATATGGGCACGCCAATGTTGGCATCCCCAACAAATATTTTTATACACCAGCATTGTGCAGACACTGGATGCCCTTGAGAGGACATATTGATAGGGACGGATAGTATGAGAGAGTCAAGGGAGTCTGTCTCGAAGATGAGGAGGATTAAGAGAAGAAGGATTTTGAAGTTGTTTTATATACGTGATTCTGTGTCTATGCCTATGCACACATATATACTTATAAATACTCGTGCAAACACTCTTATTATACATATAAATGGATACACACACAAACATAAATGCACACACACGCACGCACACACACACACACACACACACACACACACACACATATATATATATATATATATATATATATACGAGGGTTATTGAATAAAAAAGGGGGATTTTGCCTAAGGAGTTTACGATAGGAAGTACTGTTTACAGTTGTACCTTTTTCGAGGAAATCAATAGTGGTGGGTCCTTTCATGTCCCAGAAGACAGTCCGCGTGAACTTCTTGACTGATAGCTTCGCCTGTAACTTTTTCCCTTACAGGAGAGTCAGTGTGTCTCTAGTTCATTGACTTTCATATTTGGCCTATTTGTAAATAATTCTTTTACTTAAGCATGTTTCTCCGTAAATATCTCAAAATCTTCCGTAAGTTTCACTCGGTTTTCACTTCTCAGCCACCAAAGATTTGCTGATGTACCTCATGGAGCACTCTGATTTGCCGCCATTTTAAATAGTCTTAAAATATTTTTCGTTGAATTAAAATAAGTTTGCTATAAACCAGTTCTAAACAATGCAGTTTTTACATTTATAGAAAAAAAAATTTTTTTTTAAATGTATTTTACAATTTACAAAAAAGTGGTTTCACACACACACACACACACATATATATATATATATATATATATATATATGTATATATATATATATATATATATATATACGTACCTGTTGATGGCAGCTGTCTGTGTTGTTAACAAAAGGAGGCAATTATTATTTACTTTTCGAATAATAAAAGAAGGGAAAAAAAGGGTCTCTATGAGCATCATTAAGTAATACAGCTGTTCCCGGCCCAGTTTTTAACAATGTTATCCGCCCTCTGATTCCTCCTCATCAATCTTATGGCCGTTAGGATTAAAGGGGCTAAAAAACGCCGGTAGTTCATCTTGCCACCAGGAAAAAAGTAAAAGGACTGTTCATTTTGTGCCGGGGGAGGCGATTTGGTTCCCGTCTGATGGCCCTGCCGATTGAGAGCATTATCGGTCATGCCTTATTGAACATCGGGTATTTAATCTTACTCTGTACACATATATAAACAAAATCACGAACCAATACTCACCCAGATACGTACTCACACACGCGCACATAGATAGATAGATAGATAGATTGATAGATAGATATTGCTCTCAGAATGTATATATTAATAGGTTATCTAAATTTTCTATCATACTGAAGTAGCAATTACCTTTGTAATAGTAATAATAGTCATAAATATAGTCTGTATGGATATTTACAGTCTGTATGGACATTTTCAGCGAAAAACAAGCAATTTCTCACGCGTGAAGACTTGGACCTGGCTAAAAAAGGGAAACCTTAAGAGAGAAATTGAAACCTTTCTAACAGCGGCTCAAAACAACGCCATAAGGACTAATTATATCAAAGCAAGAATAGATAAGACGCCACAAAAAAAGTAAATGTAGGTTAGGTGATGATACAGACGAAACAATAAATTAAATAATAAGTGAATGCAGCAACTTAGCACAGAAAGAGTATAAGACTAGACACGACTGGGTAAACAAGGTGATCCACTGGGAATTGTGCAATAAATTGAAATTTGACTATACGAACAAATTGTACATGCACAACCAAGAATTCGACCTAGAAAGTGAAAACGCACAAACTCCTCTGGAATTTTGAGATATAAACAGATCACCTTATCTCGGCTAGACAACCAGAACTTATAATAATAAACAAAAAAAGAGAACTTACCGTATTATGGACTTTGCTGTTCCGGCTGAGCCCTGTAAAATTGAAAAAATGCTAGTCAATTGAAAAAACTAAGGCACATGAAAGTGGCGGTGATACCAATTGTAATTAGTGCTCTTGGTAAATCACCAAAGGATTGGCACAAGGAATGGAGGACTTGTAAATAAGAAGAAGAGAGAAGACAATCCAAACCACAGCATTATTGAGATCGGCCAGAGTACTGAGAAGAGCTTTGGAGACTTGAAGAGATTTGCTGTCACTCATATTCCAGTGAGAAACCATCGGCTAACGTTGGCGCAAAAAATTCTTGAAAGAGAAAAATAATTACAGAATTTGATGCCTAGTGGATTTTTTGGTTCAGGCCGATCAGAGAATAAAAATAAAAGAAAGCGGAAATACAAATGCTTGGACCTTACCAGAAACCATTGTGAAGTGATACTAATTATAACAGGTACGCAAATAACGGTCTCAAAAAGCTTGAAAGAAAAACTGAAGGAATTTGAAATCAGAAGAAGAATCATAACCATGCTGACTGCAGCATCGTTGAGATAGGACAGAATACTGAGAAGAGACCTGGAGATCTGAGGAGATTTGTTGTCACTCAGATTCCAGTGAAAGACCATCAGCTAACGCTGATGTGAAAAAATTTCTTGGAGTAAAAAATACTAATTTATGTAATTGATGATATCAAGATATTTGCTAATAATGAACAAAAAGTATAAACCCTTGCAAAAACTATAAGAATATATAGCCCAGGTATAGGGATGGAATTTGGCATTGAAAAATGTGCCATGCTCATAATGAAAAGTGAGAAGAGAGAAGCAATAGTTGGAGCAGAACTACCAAAATCAGGAAAGCATCAGAACACTTGGAGAAAAGGGAAATTACAAGTTCTTGAGAATATTTAAAGCATTAACCTTAAAACAATCAAAAAAGAAAGAAAAAGTCAGAAAAGAGCATACCAGAAGAACGAGAAAATGTCTCTAAACCCAACCCTATTTCAAAAATTTCATCAAAGGATTAAACACCTGAGCAGTACCCTTTCTAAGATACTCTGGATCATTCTTAAAATGGTCAAGAGAGGTAACTCAGACAAATGAAGCAAAGG
>OY757907.1:98062673-98160173 GCA_963585895.1 Sepioteuthis lessoniana | reverse complement strand
CTTATGAGTTCGTCTTTACTTCTCCAGCAGTGTCCCTGGTACGTCTAACTTGGATAGTTTTCGTGATGAGTTGTAGGTGGCCGTACAGCTGCTGTTTTGTGGAGTGTTTCTTCAAGAACGTGTTGAATACAGCGCGTAGCACGATTACTTACTTAAAGGAGTAATTCATAAAACCTGAATGTGTATCTCTTAAATACTAAAAAATGTCCCGTATGTTATAAGTTTATTTACCGCCCAAAAAAAATTGAAGTGTGGTAATTCCATAATTTTTGCCGGGGGCAGTATATACAAACATATATAGATATAAAGATATTTTTCGTTGTAAAAAAACTTAATTATAGCCACAAAGAGACCCAAGGATGAATTCATAATAATTCATAATAATTCATAAAATCATTAAAAAGGAGAGATTTTTTTTAAATGACAGGCTAACTAACCATTTTCCATCCTCGCTCAACAGAATTAAATCGAGGATAATATCGAAAGATATTAACGCCAAATCCATTTTTATGCAAATAGTCAGTTCTATTTCAAACAATTCAGTTTCGCAGGAGAGCAGTTTAATTGTCAAAAATTTTTCTATTTCAAGCTATTCAGTTTATTCAAACAGTTCTAATTCAGTTTAGTATAAGTACAGATTTTGTTTACACACAGTTAGATGTCAAGACAATTCTATATTAAACAATTCAGTTTAGTGTAAGTAGAGTTTCACTGTCAAAAACTGTTCCATTTCAAACAATTCAGTTTAAATGTAAGTACAATCTAATCAACAAAAACATTTCTATTTCAAGCTATTCAGTTTAGTCAAATAGTTCTAATTCAAACAATTCAGTTTCGCATAAGTATGCAGTTAGTTCTATCATAGATAGGACCCTTATCAGGTGCTACCATTCCGAGCCAGAGTGGACCTGGGAGCGATGGCAATAAAGGGGTACTCCGCATTCCCCAAAACTCCTGCATTACTGGAACCTTAGCATCAGATTGTTTAATGTTATATCCAAGACACTCGTTGGGTGGGGAGGTCTTACGCCTCTGCAGAGAACCAGTTGGTGTATTCTACAGCCCCAGCGAACTGGGTAATATCGAAAGAAAAAACAAACTATGAGATATATGTTAGGTGGGGGAAAATTTGCATTGGGAATATATCGAAATAATATTAAGCCCTAGCAGACTGAAAATCTTAAGAATACATACGGGTCTGCAATTGCAGAACACCTTATAAAAAACCATAACTCTGCTGAGAAATTTACTGTTGTGTTATTCTCTATAGAGAGTAAGTCATGCTCTTCATTCCATTTAAAAGTATTGGGGGCAATTCATATTTTGTTCGTTGGAGCGTCTTTCTATAAACAGAGAATATCTGCTAGGACTTGATATTATTTCGATATAGTCTCCAATTTACAGATTTTTTTCTTCCTTCACCCGACATATATCTCATAGATTTTTTAAAAAATTTATATTATCCTCGATTTAGTTCTCTTGAGCAAGGATCGAAACACGTTCGTGAGCCAGTCTTTTTTTCTTTTCTCCCTTTTTAAGCTTTTATTCTCATTATGAATAAATCATTGGGTTTATATATATATATATATATATATATAGTAGTTGGCCGACCGTAATCAAGGACGACTCTTAGGCTCCTTTTCAATAGCTATTACACCGAGTTGTAGGGGAGAGCGCAACTCCTTTCCCTGCTCCACGTACCTTATAATGCTGAGTATTAAGCAAGAGGCATCAAGTACCATTTTTGAGTCTTTGAGTGTGACTCGAACAAGGATAGAACCCAGGTCTCCCAGACCATTAGCGGACTCTTTAACCATCATGCCAACGGGTCGGTTTATATATATATATATAGTCAGACAGACAGACTGGGACAGTCCCTGTAGTGTAATGGTTAACGTGCCGGACTGCAACATCGTAGTTGTGCTATTGTGTTCACTTTCGGGCTAATACTTTTGGGAAAAGTATGAAGTCCCTTATCCCCCAACCCAACTATAGAAAACTGCTGTTTTTTTTACAAGGATGGCTTTGGCATTAGATAAGCCACGAAAGTTGATATGCTATCTAGCAAAGAAACCAAGAAACAAGGAGAGACAGAGACAGAGAGCAAAGACAGAGATAGACAAAGATAGACTGACCTGGATGATGACATTGTGATACCCCAAAGACATAAATAAGATGTTTAAGTATATGACTTAATTATCTTTATTGATATAATTACCACCCTAATGTTATCTATCGGAAACACTGGTGGTTCTTATTCAATAATTTTTTAAAAATTCCTCTTGCACTGTTAATAACATATTATGTATTTTTATCTTTTTATATATATATATATCTTATTTCGCACTTATACCCTATTCTAATTTGGCCGATTAAAACTATTCCTTCAATGTAAAGCAGTGCAAATCATGTCGAAGTGACCAAAACACTTCATATCCTGTATTTTTCTTCTCTTTTAATCTAATAACTATATGTTTAAGTTGTCTTTATTGTTTTTTCAACGTTTTCAGAATTGTTTCGTGATTTAGAAGCTAATTTCAAAATCGTAAATACAAGATTGAACAAGAAACATGTTGTGAACTCTTTTGAAATTGTTAGGATCAAATTGAACTGTCAATAGTTAATTTTTTCTAGCGATTTAGAAGTTTGAGTACTCCCCCGTGCGCACAAGTTCAACTCGTGATAACTTGAATTAAAGGCAACATTTGTCTTATAAAAAGACATAAACCCAACAAATCTTAAAATGTATTTATAATGGTATAAAAAGTATATCTGCCCTCTTATTATTATTATTTTACTCCTTGAGAGTTTTTCATATCAGCGTTTGGAGTTTAAGTGACAGTAAGTCTCCACAAGTCTCCGAGACTCTTCTCAGTATTCTGGCCAATCTCAACAATGCTGTACTTTGGATGATCTTCCCCCGTCCTGTTATTTCCAAGTCCTCCAGTCATTGTATCAATCCTTTGGTGACTGTACCAAGAGCACCAATTACAATTGGTATAATCGTCACTTTCATGTTCCAAAGTTCTTTTAGCCTTACTTTTAGTGAATGACCTGTCTCGCCTTTGTATATTTTGCCACAACTGCAAGGAATGGAGTAAACACAGTTCTTGATTATGTAGAATTTTGTTGGTGGCTTGAACCGGAAGAGATGTCTCCGGAGAGTTGAACCACTTATGAATACTGTCCTGATGTCATATGGTCTACATATTTTTTGGATCCTTTCGGCTAGTCCTTTGATATAGAGCAGACACACTGTGGTGAGTTTTCGGGTATTGTCCACTATCCTGCTATCTAGGTTTCTTGGAGCCGATGTTATGTGTTCTGGGTGGTTGTTGCGATTGAGGTTATGTCTCAATACCAAGTGGAAAGAGTGTTCGACAACTGTCCGGAAGACCTGATTTCAATCCCAGGTCACGTCATACCAAATACTTTGAATATCGTACTTGATACCTCCTTGCTTAACACTCAATGATATAAGTTACGTATCAAGAGTAAAGTGGAGCAATCCAGGGAAAGGAGTAGCGCCCTCTCCTACGCCCGGGTGCAGTAGCTATTGAAAAGGGAGCCTTCTGGCCCCCTCGACCACGGTCGCCAACTTTACTTTACTTTATCACTACTAATGGTTATAAGGAACGGACGATTCCTTTTTTTACCTTATAAGGAAGGCAGTAGTTCAAGGTGAGATTGAAAAGTCTGGTATGGCGGACCATATATGGAAGGAAAAGGGAAACCATCTGCCCTTATGGGAAGAAGTTGAAATAATTGATAGAGCTGAACATTGGAGGATTAGACACCTTGAGAAATCAGCACATACGTTGGGCTACAATGACCTGCAGAGTAGACCAAGTATAGAGATGAATACAATATGGGAACAGATAATTAAAAAGTTTAGATGAAAAAAAAAAATTGAATATGAGCATAGGTAAAAAATCATACATAATAATAGTAATCCTATTCAAGTAAGAACATTAGGTTTAAAAGTCCCCAAAATTCACTCTAAACTACGCCATGTATCCAACAGGTTTAATCCTGACTACCGGCGAGTGACAATACAGGACTACTCAACACTTGTACCCGGTTATGGCTAATAGAATCAGAACAGGCGACCCCTGTGGATTCAATAAAGGACGTAGTTCGAAGTTCGTGCAGGTTGCCGAGTTCGACAAACACCGGAAGAAGGCCAGAGGACATATCAACCGAAACGTTGTGGAAAAAACAATAAAGATGAAGACAATAGACCGAAAACCATTAATGATAAGAATTCTTTCATCAATCCGTGTCTCAGACAGGAAACAGCCCCATCGAAGTTGTTTGGGGATTTAAGAAAGTGTACATTGAATAAAGTGGAAGTTTATTAAAAAAATCTTCGACAGTAAATTGCTTCAGTTGTAGATGTAACATACCTGGAAGAAAAAAATAGTATAAGCCACCTGGCAGTTACTAAAAAAATGAACTAACATTCAAATGCTGACAAAAAATAGGTTTAAACTTCTATAATATTCATTTTGAATAGAAATGGATATCATAGTAAAATGAAGTCCATGATGTCAAAATGGAGGAATTTAAGTCAGATTATCAACCTTTTATGACGATATTGGTACGAACAGAGAAACAATATAACAAGTAATAATAATAATAATCAGAGTAATAATGACTATATTAACAGAAACCAAATTAGCTTAAGAACATGGCAGCTTTTAATAGAAATAAAAATAATTTAAGCCGTCAATTATTAAGTGTATTATTCTTATACTGATGAGAAATCTGAATTAGTCGGAAGTAAATACTGAAATATCAAAATAGCGATACAAAAACTAAAGAGAGAATAAAGTCTGTTAGCGATGAAAGAATAAATAACCTCTTATAATGAAGAAATAGTATGAAATTAGAGACATAAGAATTCATGACATCACTAAATGAGGTATAAATAAATAAGAGGATTGATAAATGGAATACTTCTTAATTAAAAAAAACTTGAATAGGAAGAGATACTAGGAAACACGAGAGAAATAAAAAGAGCAAAATTGAAATATAATACAAGATTAATATCCAAAACATGAGAATGGTTTCAAGCTTTAACCCAGTTCTAAATGATGTTCTACTTGTTATAGATGGGTGCGTTTTAGCCTTGTTTTTTTTTTCTTTTCTTTTTTTTTTTTTGTTCTTTTTACAATGTTTTGTGGATCTCTTTACATTTTATAAAAAGCCATCTGAAGAAGCAAGCAGTCTAAATCTAAAATGGCACAATGACTATCCGTTGAGTTTTCAATTTATTTTACAGATATATATATATATATATATATATATATATATATATATATATAAATCTGCGTATATATATATATATATATATATATACATGAATAATTTACTATGTCATCATTATAATCATTATCACTATCCTCATCAAGTCGCACTAATAGCACAGAGTTTTTACTCTCTCTCTCTCCCCCCCCTCTCTCTCTCTCTCTCTCTCTCTCTCTCTCATTCATCGCTCCTGGCAGGTGCTCGGCGAACTGTCGATTATGAGTTCGTTCTTACTACACCAGCAGTATTTAGCATGCATTGTTCATTTTACTTGGTTAGTTTATGAGATGGTTGGTATGTGGCCATACAGCTGCGGTTTTGTGGAATTACATTACAAAATAATGCTACATGCACTTCTGAACAAATTCTGGAAGCAACTTCCAGAATTTGTTCAGAAGTGCATGTAGCATTATTTTGTAATGCACAACCTAGCCTTTATTCTATTTTTTCCGTAAGAATCTATAGGGTGCATTTTTACAGTAGCACCGACACAGTCACCTTGTTATATTCATCAATGAATAGGGCTATATATTGGTGATGGAGCATATATATCCAGATTAAGATAGCGTACATACGGAATCAATGGCGCTTAGTAACTGATAATTTCTTTCCTATGCGATCATTGGATAAGCGAGAAACTGAAGCATCAATCCCCGTGGACCCTGTATCTAAGCTATTCTTACATATTTATACACACATATATATATATATATATATATATATATATATATATATATATGTGTGTGTGTGTGTGTGTAGGCATCATAAGATTATCCTTACTTCTCTCTCTCTCTCTCTATATATATATATATATATTTATTCATATATATAATTCACTTACATAAAGAATAATACTGATCTAAAGTTCAATTATTCATTTAAAAGGGAGGCCATACTGAATTGTCTTTACCTATGCCCTACTTCACGTACAGAATGGGACACAAAGTCAATGTATAAGCGAAGTAAAACTGTTTTAAATTCCCTGTTTTCCTTCTCCTGGACTGGTATGCAAACCCCAAAACCCCCTGTTTACTCAACTATTTACCAGAGGAAAATATTCAAGTAATCTGATGCATTGACAGAATAGATCCATACTTTAATGTTTATTAAGTTAATATATATATATATATATATATATATATATATATATATATATATGAGCGTGTGTGTGTGTGTGTGTGTGTGTGTGTGAATCATGTGTGTATATAAAATAAACACGTTAATATCTATATATACAAAAAGAAAGAAAGAAAGATACTGATTTAAAATTCCATTTATTGATTTCCTAATTGATTTACTCCATGTGTCTAATTTGTTTTGTTTTTTACCCCATGAGAAATATCAAAGAACCCATATCAACAATACATAAAAAAAAACGTTAGAATTTAAACAAATAAATCCAGTTGGGTTACATCATAGGATGAATTCTCTTTTGACCCTTCAGCAAGTTTTTGCAAGAACAACTATAAGCTTAAATTTACTTTCAGAAGCCAAGTCTGGATGCATATTAAGTAACAGTATTGATATACTATTTTACTTTTACCGGATTATACAAGTCTATTCTAGTAAAAAAAAAAAACTAATAGACAACGATATATACAACTGCTAGGTGTAAACATTCAATATGGCGCGGATTACAAATCAGGTAATGCATTATGTAGCTATGTGACTAAATTTGAATAAAACCTGCTTGTTTACTTTCGTAGCCCAGTGGTTAAGCTGATGACTTGATCAGCAAGACGGGGGTTCAAAGTTAAATAATGTGAGTTCCATTCTTGGGAGTTTATTATTTGATTTTGTGATGATACTGATGGCGAAACTGGCGGTGTATTCAAGAGAGAGGCGCCCCCAGCGAAACAGTTGCCTACATTGGAAATGGAATCAACAACGCGAGTTCAAACCCTGGATGAGGTTGCTTGCGTTTCACTTGTTGCTTATTACCAAGAGAAAGGCATGAATCCATCTCTTCTTCCCCTAGTTATGGGTAAATTGTGAGGCAGACTTGGCTCTTTAGTCTTGATTTTCTTCTAGGAGAAGGTAAAGTCAAACCAGTTTAAAAAATTAACCTTGTGTTGCTATCTGCTCGTGACAAAGGGGTTGAGTAATATAGAGTGTAGATAGTTATCATCAAGCCGTGCTGCTAATACAGAGTTCCATTGATTCTCTCTCTCTCTCTCTCTCTCTCTCTCTCTCTCTCTCTCTGTCCCTATAAGCCTTTGCTCTTGGCAGGTTCTCTCGACTGTATCTAGTGTCCGCACAGAGCTGGTGTATATATATATAAGATTTTGCAGGTCGACCAACACTGACACGTCCATCTGTAGTAATCCATTAGAGAACGTTGCTTATGAGTTCGTCCTTACTTCTCCAACAATGCCTCACATGTCTTGTATGTCTTACTTAGATGGTTTGTGAAATGGAAGGTAAGTGGCCGTACAGTTAACATCCAATGAAGAAAAACTTGTAAAACATAAAAATTAGCATAATCTATATATACAGGCATTGGACAAAATAATGAAAACATCTAGAATTTTCATCATAATTTTGAAACTCCGATAAAACCATCAAACGTTTATTATTTTTATGTTTTTGATTTATTATTAATTTTTCTCATCTTATTTTATAAGAATCGTCATTTTTTTACAGATATCATCGGAAGAAATTAATCAAAAACCATTAAAATGGCCGATCTATCAGGGGTCATATTGTCGGTGCTCGTATGACAGATGCTAGTGTTACAAAATCTGCTGAATTATTAGGTATAGCAAGGAGTACTGTCTCGAAAGTAATGACAGCATTTGAGAAAGAAAAGAAAACCTCCTCACTGAAACAAAACTCTGGAAGAAAGCGAAAGCTGTTTAATAGAACCTGTCGGGTTGTTAGGAAGGATCACAAGAATACAGCTTCGAAAATTGCTCATAATAGCTGAGCTTTATGACCATCTCGAGAACCCATTTTCCTCAAAAAGGGAACTGCACAAAGCCGGATTTCACGAGAGAGCTGCAATCAGAAAACCACATTAAGATTACTTGGTTTGAAATTTTCAGGTGTTTCCATTATTTTGTCCAAGCCCTGTATATAATAGATACGATATCATGGCAAATATTTTCCTATTTTCATGGTATCACTCAGCGAAATTGTGCCTTCTTGATTAGACACATCTCCTCACGAATTAATATGTGGCCGTTTGAGTTGGTTTACATAATCCTTGCAGTAAATATCCTGAGTATGACACAAAACTGTATTTATCGTATTTTTTCGTAAGTATGGAATGTTTTTAACATGAACACTTATTTGATTCCACCAAATGGTGTAATGGTTATCGTCGCAGGAAATGGAGACGGCGACACGAGTTCAAATCCTGGACGAGACTGATTGCATTTCACATAGCACTAATACCCTTGGGAAAGGTATGAATCCAATTAATCTCCCTCCAGCTATGAGTAAATAGTAGGGCAGACTAGATTCTTCAGCCTTGGTGAGGCAACTAGTCTAGGAGAAGGAAAACTCTGAATTCAAACCTGTTAAAAAATTGACCTTGTGTCATATCCTGCCCGAGCGGAGGGGTTGGTAAATAAGATTTGATTCCACCAAAATCTTCTCACTTTCAGAGTACTCATTTACTCTCAGTTTTGTTTGACACAAGGCCATTGGCTGGGAGCACACAGTAAGAACTGAAACCACTAACAATACAAAACATTACACTATACATAGTGTCCTTCTTACTTTTAGGGTATCTAGCAATAATTTATATATGCATCCTCATTACAGTTCAAACGTGGGTTTGCCCAGTCGGTTGATGCTGTAGAATACACCGACTGTACTTCTACAGAGGTGTAATACCCACCCCCAATGAGTGTCCGGGATATGACACTAAACCATATGATAGTGAGATTCCAGAGAAGCTAGAGCTTTGAGGAATGCGGAGTACCCCTTCATTGCTATTGCTACCAGGTCCACTCAGGCCCGGAATGGTAGCACCTGATAGGGCCCTATCTATGGATTAAATAGAACTAACTGCATACTTATGCTAAACTGAATTGTTTGAATTAGAACTGTTTGACTAAACTGAATATCTCGAAATAGAAATGTTTTTGACTAATAAACTGTGTACTTACATTTAAATTGCGTGCTTATCCTAAACTGAATCGTTTGAAACAGAACTGTTTTTAACATTGAAACTCTACTTACACTAAACTGAATTGTTTAATATAGAACTGTTTTGACATTTAAGTGTGTGTAAACAAAATCTGAATTAGATGAATTAAAACTGTTTGACAAAACTGAATAGCTTGAAATAGAAACTTTTTTGAGCAATTAAAATGTGTACTCAGGCTAAACTGAACTGTTTGAAATATAACTATTTTCATAAAAATGGATTTGGCGTTAAAAAAACCTACAAAGGTTGATATGGCATAAAACCCAAACAACCAACCATCTAACGTATGTTTATATAAATTAGGTTGCATCTACCTTGGTAGTACTTTTGAAGTGAATTATTAGAAATTTAATATCCTTCTAAACCAAAGATACCAAAATTTTATTATTTCTGATGGAATAAGATTCAATCAAAACGGATATAATTAGGTATTATCTATTACCAAAATCTGCAGGATCGAAACTCTATAACCAAAAATATGAATATGTAGCAGTTCAAAAATAAATAGTCTTTATATGCTTATTTCTACCATTTTGTTTTTAGATAGACAGTTTCAATGTGGTAGAGTTTGGTAATAAATAATACCAAATAATATCCGTTTTGATTGCATAATGTTCAAGTGAAAATAATTAGATCTTCATATATTTGGTTAAGAAAAAAATGAAGTTTCTTTTATGAAATATTTTTTATGGGTTATATATATATATATATATATATATATATATATATATATATATATATATATATATATTGTCATCCACAGACAGATCTGTTTCGTTCTATCAGAACTCTTCAGTGTGGCTAGACAGGCTAGATTCCCGAAGCTGGGATCGAAACCCGGTTGACTCAAACGACACTTTTCTTCATATGATACCATTACATAAGAATTTTCGAAGATCAGACTTTTTAAACTTCAGTTAACGACAGGAGATCTGTATATAAATATTTACAGAATATAGCTTACTTTGGCGCAAGGCATTGACGATAAAGCACCAAGTAAGGATTGAACTCATGAGCAATGGCCTGAGAGACCAGCTTGTTAAACATAATAGCTGGCGCTATGTATGTATGCATGTATGTTTCTCTGCCTATGTATGTATGCATAATTTTTTTTTCAAGTCTTCTTTAATATTTCCACGAGTGGAAGAATCTCCCTCTCCTAGAGGCAAACCAGGTCTTTGGAATAAATTCAAGGAATTAATATCAAATATTTGATGCTCACCCCGTACAGAAAAAAATAGCCTCTTCTTAAATACGTTAGACACCCAAGACGAAGTGTTCAAAAATTGTGCGCTGAAGGAAGAAAAAATAGAATGGAAAGTTGCGGTGATTGTCTTTTTAATATGATCAACGAACATCAGAGTATCAGATCTTACTAGGGGGGATACCCATGAAGAACGAAAAGCAAAAATGAGAAAAAAAAAAGTTAGGTAATAGACATGGAAGACAAGAAGAGATGACCGCGGAAGATGACAGTTCTTATAATGGAATCGGCAAGGTTAGTAAATTGGCTTTTTTTTTTTGTTCTCAAGGAGCGGGGAGGTGGTATAGATGTTGAAAGAAAGAAAGAAAGAATTATTGAAAGTCAATAAAGAGAAAGAAAGCAATGAGAAAATACAGGGGGAAGTACAAGAAACTGTAACAATAATAGAAAAAAGAAAATCCTCAACATAATATAAATGTTAAAAGAAAGAAAGAAAAAAGAAAGAAAGAAAGAAAGAAAGAAAGAAGTCATTGAAAATTAAGAGAACGAAAATGATAAAAAGAGAAAAAAATGATAAGGAAATAAAAAAGAAGCACGAGAAAATACAACTATAAGAGAAAGAAAGATAACCCCGAAGATAACGGAAAGAAAGAAAGAAAGAAAACTAAGAAAGGAAGGAAAGAGAAGCGAAATAGAAAGAAAGAAAGAAAGAAAGAAAGAAAGAAAGAAAGAAAGAAAGGAAATGTAAACAAAAAAAAAAGAAAGAAAACTAGAAATTAGAAAGAAAAAGCCAAAGGAAGAGATAAAAAGAATGAAGAAAAGAAAGAAAGAATATCTATTACATCAAACATAAAAAGCCCAGAGTGTTTGAATGAAAAGTTCGGTGGGTGTTATGTGACGAAGTGTAAAAAGAAAATAAAAATGATAACGCAATAAACAATTTCAAATAAGTTGCATTTTGCTCCATTTTTTTAAAATATTAAACAAAAAGAACCAATTTAAAACCAAGGGAGATAATTGCTGGATTACATTTACGCGTTTTTACGATTTAAAAAAATACTGATATACTATTTTTTCACCCTTTTGTTTTTTAAAGCCTAATACAGTTAACAACACTTGAAATAATTGAAGCGATTTCGACAATAATAATAGATGGAATATTTTACAATCGTCTGACCTGCAATTTTATATAATACGACAGTGCCACAATTTTCTTTAAATTGTCTTTTAAAAAAGATTCATAAAATTGATATTACTATAAGATTGTCTTTCACTTTTTCCTGCTAAGATAAAAGAAATTTGTAAAGTTTGTCAAATACATGCAGAAGCAATGTCTTACACTGCATATAAATCAACTGGAATAGGCACCCAACATTGCTCGTGATAAATTTCCCATTAGATTTAGGCATAATAAAGTCTGAGATAAAAAGTTTGAAATTGATGAAATTTTAGAAAGCAACAGTATTTCATGAATTTTTTATTTTAAAAAACTAGTACGGGTACGTTACCTGCGCCAAGTTTGTTAAACGTGTTTTGATATATTGTATGTCGTTATTTATAAAGTTTTTATTAATTTGACACAAGGTTAGAAATATGTGGCACGCATAGAGAAAAGAACTTGCTAAGAATGATCTAATACCATAGTTTGTGAATTTTCCTCTAGTGTAACGGTTATCGCAGAAGGAAATAGACACAGTGACGTGAGTTCAAATTCAAGACGAGGATGCTTGCATTTCATTTGGTGGCAATACCCTTGGGAAAGGTATGAATGCTACTATACTCAGACACCCTCTACCTACGAGAAAATAAAATGGCCGACTAGGCTCTTTAACTCTGTTGTACCAATCAATTCAAGAGAAAGAAAACCCTTTCTTTGATTTTAATGGCATATCAAACATCTTGGGTTATTTAACGTTAAAGAAATCCTTGTAGAAGAACAGTAGTAGGACTACTTGACCCATCGCTGTAGGGATGAGGGGGTAATTTCATACTTTTCCCCCACGGGTATTAGTACTGAAGTGAACGCAATAGCGTGAGTTGAGTCTATTCTCGTGTACCACGATGTCGCAGTCCAATACTTTAGCCATTACGCCACGATAACTCCCCACCCAGGAAACTTTGAATTCAGATCAATTGCAATTTTTTTTTAAATTGATTTTGTATGGTTTCCTACCACTAACGCAGGGGTTGGGCAAATACATACTAGTTTTGCTTGTTAACTATTACACAACGCAACGCGCTAAGTTTTTGTAAGTTCGAGTCTTGTTCTGAGGAGCAACTCCTCTCGTGGAAATTGCTCTCATGAAAATGGCAACATTTTCTATAAAATAGATATGTTTCCAAACGTCTTTTGAAATATTTTGACAGGAAGAACAATGTATATATATATATATATATAAATATATATTGGCAGCATTTCTTCGTTGATACAAATTTCATTAAACATAATAGACATTTTATGTCTACATATTTTCTTCTGGATCCGTTCGAATTCCCGTATTACTTTTATCGTATTCGGGGGGAATTGATTTATGTATTGTCCATAGTTGTATGTATCCCTAGTACTTTCTGTCCGACTTTGGGCCATCATCAGGGGAGGATCTATTACAAAAGTGATGTAACTTTTGTTTTAGCATAGTACCACTATGTAAGAGCGTCTTTACCGTTAAAGATTATGGCGTTTGCTTTTAAATGTAATTCTATAATTAGTATCAGTAGCTAAAGACATTTAAGTACATTAGCACTGGTTTGAAAATTAATTCTATTAAATGTCGGTTGCATGTTTCTAATATGTAGTGGTTCGAGAATCTGTAGTTTTTGTTTATTATTTGGATGTTCTAATATTGTTGCGTTGTCGGTGAGAATTTTCCGTAATTGTGTTGTTGGGCATGAATGTTTTTTTTAATGCTGAGCTATTGAACTTGTATCAGAAAGATGCATTGTAAGTCTCCTCGACAGGGTAGTTGAGGTTAAACCAACATATATATTATTATTATCAGAGATACAATCTCCTAAAGGGCATTTAAATTTATATATAACGTTGGTTTTTTGCAAAACTCCAATCGAGGGAGAGGAATTATTTCTAATGACTAAATTCGAGGTTTTAAACTTATTATAATATATAATAAGTTTTATCTTTTTATTAGGATCAATGGGGAGTATGTTTTTGTGAATCAATGTTTTCAATATTTTTTCATTGGATTTATAATTGTAGTGCATTTGGTTACGATAAAAAAGTTTGATATATGTTTGTTGACTGGATGGAGTAGTACACTGTTTATTTTGTTGGTTAACACCTTTAATCATATGTTTAATTTGTTCATCAACAATATAGTTAGGAAACCCACCTATGATGAGAGCCTATTTTAAAATTTCTACCTCTTTATAAAATATTGTTTTGGAGGAGAAGATTAGTTTGGCACGGGATATTAGATTATGAATAATTGCTTTTTTATATCTGAAGGGGCATTCACTTTTAAAGTTGAGGGTACAGGAGTAATTACTAGAGGGTCTTTTTAAGTAGAATAGATACAAGTTCAATAGCTCAGCATTTAAAAAAACATTCATGGCCAACAACACAATTACGGAAAATTCTCACCGACAACGCAACAATATTAGAACATCCAAATAATAAACAAAAACTACAGATTCTCGAACCACGACATATTAGAAACATGCAACCGACACTTAATAGAATTAATTTTCAAACCAGGGCTAATGTACTTAAATGTCTTTAGCTACTGATACTAATTATAGAATTACATTTAAAAGCAAACGCCATAATCTTCAACGGTAAAGACGCTCTTACATAGTGGTAATATGCTAAAACAAAAGTTACATCACTTTTGTAATAGATCCTCCCCTGATCCTATTTACCCAACCCCTCCGCTCGGGCAGGATATGACACAAGGTCAATTTTTAAGCGGAGTTTAACAGGTTTGAATTTAGAGTTTTCCTTCTCCTAGACTAGTTGCCTCACCAAGGCTGAAGAACCTAGTCTGTCCTACTATTTACCCATAGCTGGAGGGAGAATAATTGGATTCATACCTTTCCCAAGGGTATTAGTGCTATATGAAATGCAATCAGTCAGGTCCAGGATTTGAGCTCGTGTCGCCGTGTCCATATCCTGCGACGATAACCATTACACCACGGGAACCTCCAAAATCCTCCCCTGATGATGGCCCAAAGTCGGGCAGAAAGTACTAGGGATACATACAACTATGAACAATACATAAATCAATTCCCCCCGAATACGATAAAAGTAATACGGGAATTCGAACGGATCCAGAAGAAAATATGTAGACATAAAATGTCTATTATGTTTAATGAAATTTGTATATATATATATATATATATATTGTTCTTCCTGTCAATATATATATATATATATAGGGTCCTTTGAGGGAATGATCCTGAGAACGCCACCACTGAGTAGTAACAAAACGAAAAAAAGAATAGAGGATTCATGCACACATACAGACGTACGCACACACACACACACACACACACATATATATATATATATATATAAACGTAGATGCATAAATATGAACAAATAGAGAAAAAATAGATAGATATATCGATAGATAATGAACAGGCTAAGATATATATATGTACATACACACACACACACTCACATATATATATATATATATATATATATATATATATATAAAATGCTCATAGGAAACGTGCACAGACACAGACACAGACACACATATATATATATATATATATATATATAATGTTTTGATATTCTGCATATCCGAGGTCTGTCGGGGTAGATCAGGGTAATATTCGAAAGCATCCCCATCGTTACACAGTCGACGCAAGAATTATCGTAGGAATTACTATCCAGTGATCGGAAGAAGGAAACAAACAGTGATTGTCTGTGGTTGATCAACGCAACTGAAAGGTATTTACTTTTTAACATGCTGTTTTGACATTCGAAATTCCTTTTAAATGTAAACCTTTCTGTTTACAGTGCTATTTGTCAATCAGATGACCTTACCTCTTCATCTAACCCACGTTTACAAATCTCAGCTACCGGTCTCATAAGTAATTTTCTAATAGTTATGTCGACTAAGAAAAAAAATCCCATAACTTGTATAGAATTTAATTGTATCTTTAAATTCATTGTGGCATTAGAAAAAAATAAATGTAAGATTTTTTTCATTATTATCTACATATCTATGAAATATCGAGTAACTTGTTTGTACATAGATATATGTACACATTTGCATGCAGTATATCTAATGGCTAAGTTATCATCATCATCATCAATAAGTTCTGCTGATAACACGGAGTTCCCTTGACCCTCTCTCTCTCTCTCTCTCTCTCTCTCTCTCTCTCTCTCTCTCTCAATCGGCCATCGCTATTGACAAATCCTCTAGACTGCATCCAGTGTCCGCACAGAGCTGATGTATGTAAATCGTTGGTGGTCAACCAACACTTGTATGCCCATGAGTAGTCCACTGGATAACGTCATTTATGGGCTCGTTCTTACTTCTCCATCAGTGCCCAGCATGCCTTGCTCGTCTTACTTGGATGGTTTGTGAGATAGGAAGTTAGTGGCAGTACAGGTGCTGTTCTGTGGGGTGTTGATTTAAGTATTTTTTCATTCTTGTGTAGTTCCCATCCAGCGTTTTCTCAAAGCGTTTCATAAAAGCCCCGGAGACACAACCACACCGTAGTATTGACACGGCTATCATTTGGAAGAATTCCCTCTTCATTTTATCAGAGAGATTAGATTTCAATAGATCGATTACCTGTTAATAATCATATTTACCAACCCCTCCGCTCGGGCAGGATGTGACACAAGGCAAATTTTTAAGCGACGTTTAACAGGTTTGAATTCAGAGTTTTCCTTCTCCTAGACTAGTTGCCTCACCAAAGCTGAAGAACCTAGTCTGCCCTACTATTTACCCATAGTTGGAGGGAGAATAATTGGATTCATACATTTCCCAAAGGTTTTAGTGCTATGTGAAATGCAATTAGTTTCGTCCAGGATTTGAACTCGTGTCAACTGTAAATAATTGAATAAAAACACCCTGTTAATAATAGTCCATGCCTTTCCTATGCATATGTTGTCATTGCTATCAGTTGATGCAATATTGCTACCCAGGTATGAGAACCCGTCTACATATTTCAGAGGCTCACCATTTAATATAGAGATAGCTCCATCTTATTTAAGATACATTAACTGCTTTATCTGAGTTCATGCAGAGGCCAATGCTGTTCCAGGCTATACATTTGAGACTGCCCATCAAATGTCTACTGGAAAAGATCATGTTTTGGTTTGGTTTGTTTGGGTTTAATGGCATATCAACCTTTGTTGGTTATTTAATGCCAAGTTCATTTTTATAAAAATAAACAGTTTTATTTCAGACAATTCAGTTTAGCATAAGTACAGAGTTTAATAGTCAAAAACATTTCTATTTCAAGCTATTCAGTTTAGTCAAACAGTTCTAATGCAAACAATTCAATTTAGTATAAGTATAGATTTTGTTTACGCACAGTTAAATGTCAAAATAGTTCTATTTCAAACAATTCAGTTTAGCATACAAAAACAGTTCTATTTCAAACAATTAAGTTTAGCATAAGTATACAGTTTAGCTGTATCTGACCCATAGATAGGACCCTATCAGGTGCTACCACTCCGGGCTAGAGTGGACCTGGGAGCGATAACAATGAAGGGGTACTCTGCATCCTTCAAATGTCCATCATTACTGGAACCTCACTATCATATTGTTTAGTGTCATATCCAAGACACTCGTTGAGGGGAGGGGTAGTTTTACCTCTCTGCAGAGAAGCAGTTGGTGTATTCTACAGCCCCGGCTGACTGGGCAAGGAGAAGATCATGATAATATTCAAAACTATGCATAGTTGACAGTGGAATTATCGTAAGAGTGACAATTAGGTGGTCAGGAGAACAAAACAAATAGTTAAGAAATCATCTTGGTCTCTGGCTATGTGACCTTCTCATCTAGTCTGCTAAGCGTACTCTTCGACTAAATATGCAAGTCCGCATATACGCATAACCCAATGCATGGATTTTCTATCTGACCCTTCAGTCGGCATTGATCAATATGGACATTTAGATTTTAGCAATGTAAAGATTATTTCAAGTCAACTGAGTCTGATAGATAATTTTTCTGTCTCTTGTCAATCATATGAAATTACTACTTCTTGTCACCTACGTTTAAAAAGCTTCACTACTGGCCCTGTTTTTTAACGCCACTCATCGAAGTAAAACTTCTAATAGAAATACAAGGTCCCTTTTTTATTTGTTCCTTAAGAATTTCTCAGTAGTGTATAATTCCTAATTCCGAGCCACTTGTACTAGACGGTATTTTGACATGTTCTGCATTTGGGGCTTCGTCATCTTCGACAATCTACCTGAACCTCACCCAGTCCTTCATCCGTTTTTGTCTCTGGCTATGTGACCTTCTCATCTAGTCTTCTATGCGTACTCTTCGACTAAATATGCAAGTCAGCATATACGCATAAACCATTGCATGGATTTTCTATCTGACCCTTCAGTTGGCATTGATCAATATGGACATTTAGATTTTAACAATGTTAAGAAATTCCTTTTAAATATTAATACTCCTGTTTACAGGGTCACTTGTCAATCAGATGAAATTACTACTTCTTTAAAAAGCTTCACTACTAGCCCTGTTTTTTAACGCCACTCATCGAAGTAAAACATCTAATGGAAAAAACATGAGCAAGAGTTATATATGTAGCGAGAAAAGGTGTAAATAATTGAATAAAAACACCCAATACATTTTTAGTTCTTTAAACTGAGTGAAACTTCATTGAAAAACAGAAATTACAAAGTCTTTACTTGTAAGTAAAGATAATATTAGACAGACCGTTAATATTTTAAGAGAGAAAGTGAAAATCCATGCATGAAATAGAGCAGTTTTTGTTAACCTAAATCTAATGAGGTATATTTCATGCATGTAAAAAATCTTAGTGTGAGTGTACCACTATGTAGTGGAAAAACATATTCATGCGTTAGCATGTAGAGAGCTTCAACTGAATTTCTTTTTCATGAGCAAGCAAACGCTGTAATAATTGTATTTATAAATCTACTTAAATAATAACATATTTGTTCAATTTAAGATAATCAAACGATGTTTAAATTAAATGCATTCTTAAAAGAAAACAATGTAGATTTACACCCGGAAGAAATAAACAGAAAAGTAGATAAGGATATTCAGAATAAATCTATACCTACCGAAGAAAATATTAGTTTCTTTGCTATTTATAAGACTGGAATAGGCTCGAAATATGATTAAAAGAAAAGGTGGACGATTTATTTATGATTCTAATTGGTTATGAAATGCATTTTAACATTTCTTGAAAGGAAAAGATTTCTAAGATTATTTTAGGTTTTGATACTTCAAACTTTTCGCAGTAAGTCAAATATTGTCGTCTGGAAATATCTCAAAGAAATTTTAAAACGTGCGCAATGCGCCGATTGGTCAATAAATAAAAAATAAATAAATAAATACAGGGGGTGTCCTCGTGGTGTAATGGTTAAAGCGATGGACTGCGGAATCGTAGTACGCGAATTCGTACTCTAGTCGCGCTATTACGTTCACTTTCGGGCAAATACCCTTGGGAAAGGTATAAACCCTCTTATCCTCCCAGCTATGGGTTAAATAGTACCACTACTGTTCTTCTAGGAGAATGGCTTCGGCATTAAATAACCTAAAAAGAGTTGATATGCCATTAAACAAAGAAACCATCAAAGAAACAAAAAAAATACAGATACAAAAATTATAATTCCTCGAGCCTATTTTTTACACAAAAATTACCACTTTTGTTAATATGGAAATCAGTTGATTTCCCAAATATGCAAAATACGTCATGCTGTTGCAATAGAGGGAATAAGAATGAAATCAGTCAGCCACTAAAACTAGAATTTCAGAGATGCTTCCAATAATGGAAAACTCAGTGGAAGAAGTGTTGAATGCTAAGGGAACTCTCTCAAAGAAAATTAACGTTTCAGGTGTATTTTTCTTGATAAGTAGATGAGTTGCTTGGTTCTTTGACGGCATGTCAATTCTCGTTGGGTTATTTAAAGTTAAAGTCTTTTCAGGCTGTAGCATGGTTTCCAGTGACTATTTCTATTAATAATAATCATTTTTGTACATGCGTATTTAGTTTAAAGTATTCCGATCCAAAATTTCGGAAAATATCTAAGAGGGGTCCCTGTGCTGGATTGTGACCATCGAGTTCGATCTCGTCTTGCTATTACGTTCACTTTCGGACTAATACTCTTGGGGGAGGTAGGAAACTCCTTATTCTCCCTTTCAGTTATGCGTTAAATAGTATCACTGATGTTCATCTTTGGCATTAAATAACCCAAGAATATTGATATGCTATTAAAAAAAAGAAATCAAATAAAATCAAAACAATATATCTTAGATCTTGTACGGCTGACTATGAATGGAAAACAAGTGAAACATCTGTAATATAATGGCCGAGGGTTTTCGTTTTATATATCTTGCTTTTGGGTTTAGTTAGGCTGAGAACCTTTCGGCTCAGTGCATAGGTTAGTTAGGTGCAAATATAAGCGCAGGTGTTTACGTGCGCGTGCGCGGAGCGGACGTGTTATTCAGAGATGTCACCATAAGAATCCCAGATAGAGAATGTGATCAGGGACGTGAGTGACGTCACGCACCGGAAGCGTGGACTGAGATTTGAAAAAGAGAGTTGAGTTCTGCCGCGGGAAAAGACAGTTGACTTTCGCTTGCTCGCCGTGGCCTTGTGTAAGGTGCGCACGTGGTTTGGGGCAGATGGAAAAGTCAGGTATATCTCTCTCCTTATGTTGGAAAACCTTTTAACTCAAAGGTAATAAAAAGTTTCGTACCTGAACTAAGAAGTCGTCAAGTGTTTTTCGTGTTTCGGGATTCCAATGTTCTATGTATATATGTTATGAACATTCTATGTACGTTTCACATATCCGTATCATGGGTACGTTACACATCCACCTTCATGGAATGAAGTGAAAAATGCATTCTAGAAGGTTAAAATAATTTGCCCACATAACTGGGAGATAATTCAATCAACTGACCAAACATAAACAATAATAGCTTTCTATTAATAAACATGGAGCAAGTGGTGAATTTGGGACCCTATATGCATAACCGACGTAAAGGAAGTACGTGAAAAATTCAACGGGAGATTACAAGTTCAGGATGAGAGTCATGGGATGACCATTTCAACAAAGCACCGGGGCGAGCACTACATGTGACGTGCATGACTGAAAAAATGGATAGCATCGCTCAGAAAGGGATACAATAACTTTCAAGAACACCAGGCCAGGAGAGTACCTGACAGAAACGTTGAAAATTCTTGATTTCAACTTTCATTATTCTGAGACCGCTCTCTTAACAGAGTCTAGAATACACTGACCTATATCCTTTAGAGATAGATAAGACCACCATCCAAAAAATTAGGGCGTCTCCTGAGTTCGACACAAAACGGTATCTGATGGTGAGACTCCAGTTCTGTTGGGCTGAGAAATGTGAAGTACCTCTTTATTACTAATACTGCCGGGTCTGTTTTGATACAGATTGGTAGTACCGGTTGGCGTTCGAATAATAGCTAAAAAAAATGTTTTAAAATTATTTGTATTAGATGTGAATACTTGAAATTATATGTGTGAAAACAAATGATGACTAACAAAATAGTGCAATTTTTAAAAAATGCTATGAAACATTGAAAATATAGTTATGATTGTAATCAAACATTTAGATGTGAATCAAATTTCTATTTTAAATAACACATTTGATATGCCGTTAAACAAACAGACCAAATCTTTGTTCTAAAAATATAGAAGTATTACGCAAAAAGCAAAAACTCTTATTATTTAAAGTCAACTGAGTCTGATAGACAATTTTTTGTAATTATACACTTTTCTTTCCTATCTATGTTGTTCAGATTTTTTATTTGTTTGTTTGTTTGTTTGTTTGGTTAGTTTCACAACATGCCAAACCTTGTTATTTAATATCAAAGCCATTTTTTGTAAGAAATCACATTTTCTAATAACTAATGATAATCTACTGTAAATAATTTTAACTTGAATTAACAATTCTTTTTACAAATCGTCTATGCATAGATATATGGTTTCAAATATTCTTATATAATATTAATTTGTACATAATCACATGATTTCAAATATTTCAAGCAATTATAACGTTTCAAGTAACGAATGATAATCCTTTGTAAACAATTTTAGCTTCAAGTAGTTATTCAATTATAAATAATTTGTACACAGTTATTTGGTTTCAAGTATTCCTGTACAATGCTAATGATTTCCAAAAATAAAAAAATGAAACGCAGTTTCTTCCAAGCAATGGTCGTATCGATACTGCTGTATGGGTGCACTACTTGGACGCTAACAAAACGGCTTGAGAAGAAGCTTGACGGCAATTACACAAGAATGTTACGAGCAATATTGAACAAGTCCTGACGGCAACACCCCACAAGGCACCAACTATACGGCCATCTGCCTCCCATCACGAAAACTATCCAAGTTAGACGAACCAGACTTGCAGGACACTGCTGGAGAGTCAGGGACGAGCTCATAAGTAATGTACTCCTATGGACCCCCACATATGACCGAGCAAAAGCAGGACGACCAGCTCGAACATACATACAGCAGCTATGTGAGGATACGGGATATAGCCCTGAAGACCTGCCAGAGACAATGAATGATAGGGAGAAGTAGCGAGAGAGGCTCAAGGATAACCGTACTGGCGGCACGACATAATGATGATGATGATGATTTGACTCTTAAATTCGACGATAACATGTAGTGTAACTCAAAGACACAGCTGACCGGAAAGTAATGGCAATGAAGGGTTAACACCACTTTCGCTAGAGAATTAGTTAAAGTTAGTGTCATACCGAGAACAACTTTTTGTGTGGGGGAGTTCTTACCCCTCTGCAGAGGATGGAGTTGTAATCACAATCTAAGCCCCGCTGACAGGGCGATCACTTAGAGCTGGTACTAACTTTTTTTTATCAGCGAATAGTTTCTGTCAATAACATGTACATCCTTCTCATGATATATACCTAAATAATAATAATAATGATAATAATAATAATAATAAACTTGCCGAATAGTGGACTTTGCTGTCCCGGCTGACCACAGAGTAAAATTAAAAGAAAGCGAAAAGAAAGATTAGTACCTAGACCTTGTTAGGGAATTGAAAAAGCCGTGGAACATGAAAGTGACCGTTATACTAATTGTAATTGGTGTTCTTAGTACAGTCACCAAGGGATTGGTACAGGGACGAATGGAAACTACGGCATTACTGTGATCGACCAGAATACTGAAGAGTGTCCTGGAGACACGAGGAAACTTGTTGTCACTCAAACTCCAGTGATAAATCATCAACTAACGCTGGTGGGAAAAACTCGAAAATTAAAATAATGATAACAATAATATAGCGGAAACAAAGATTAACGGTTAGTTATATAAAACGTGAATGCAGCAAACTGACTCAAAAGAACTGCAAGATTAGGCACATCTGGGTGAGAAATGTATACCCTGGGAATTGTACAAGAGATTAAGATTTAACCACACCAACAGATAGTTTATGCATAAAGCAGAATCTATTTTAGAAAATGAGACGCATCAAATTCTTTTGGATTTTGAAATAGAATCAAATCACCCCATCCCACTCTAAAGACCAGACTCTCTTAATAAGAAGAAACAAAGTAGTCATCTAGTGAAGTCTGCTGTTCCCGTGCGTCTCAAACCGAAAATGAAAAAAAAAAAAAACCAAAAAGATATACAAATACTTGGATCTTGCCTGAGAGCTGAAAAACGTGTTGAAGATGAAAGTGACGTTTATACCAATTGTTGTTTGTTCCTTTGAAAAAACCTATATATGCCTGGTAGAGAGACTGGGGAAGTGGAGATCAGAGGAAGAATGGAGACCATCTAAACCACAGTACTGCTGAGTAAAACATATTAAATTAGAAACATAATTTCATAAACCTATAATTTTAACAGCTTTGTTCCGCTTAAAATTAACAAATTTTGAACCTTGGATCAATACAAAATTTGGTTTGGTTGGTTGATTGCTTGGTTTCTTTGTTTGATGGCATATCAACCTTCGTATCACTTCTATTTCATCCATTCATAGGACCTAAAAGGTACTACCACTCCAAGCCAGAGTGAAACTGGAAGTAATGATAATGAAAGAGTACTCTGCATTACCCATAATTTCTGAACTGGAGTCTCATTATCAGACGCACTTTAGTGTGATATGCAGGACAATCGTTGGAGAGAAGGGATTCTCTTCCCTGTCTGCTGTGGTGCAGAATTAAGAGCTGATCGTTTGACGGAAACTATAGATCTCGGGATAATGAGGAATCAGCGTCCAAGTCCATTTTCCGAAGGGACAGACGCCTTCTCCCACCGGGACAATCTCGAAGAATAAATAAAGAAATGGCAAGTGTATTCTCTAATTTCAATTTTACCTCTTTTTTTTTTTTAATGAAGAGCTAGCTTATGGCTCGAGCATTTTTAACCAGAACCCTGCAGCAGATGAATCTCCTTTTGGAAACTGTTACAACGTTGGGGAAGAAACATCGGCAAAATACTACCACATTATTCTAAACCAGGCACGGGTAACTTTTTTTTTTTTTTTTGAGCAGCGGGTCACATGAGGAGACATGGTTCATCATAGTGCCGGCCTCACTAAAAAATCTAGATAATTTTACTCAATTTTAATTGAAGATACCTCAACATTTTTACTACAAAATACCGTGTGGATAACAACTGCTCTAGAAATCGGAAAAAAAATCGATTTTTTTTCTTTCTTTTATAAAAAGTCCTCTTCTCTAAAAAAAAATGGCAATCTTAAGTCAGCCATTTAGAAAGCACAGTGGGCAATGGTTTGCCCATGACTTTCCTAAACACTGAAAACAAGTAATTTTTATCTCGAAATTTTCTTCATTTATTCACTTTTTCCTGAATGAAACAGCGATTCTTTTTCCCGATTTTTGCATTAGGGGGCGGGCGAGGATTGCATATTGCTTTTTTGTCAAACGTGCATGGTTTTTTTATATTTCCTACGTACTATTATGTACTTTTCAAATTGTACATTTCAGAAACCGAGAAAAATTGCTTAAACTTGTTTTAATTCTTGATTTAATTCTATTGTCAGAGCTTTTGCGCCATTAATCAAGATAAAAATCGGGAAGAAATTCTTTTTACTTATACATAAAATACAACGGGACTTGTACATACCTACTACATACATTCATGCGCAAGCAAGCTTAGGGCTGAAAGCTTATTGTCAAAGGAAGTGGACTCCGATTTCAAATCTTGGACAAAGCCGTTTGAATTTCGCTTCGCGTTTATGCCCTTGGGAAAGGCATGAACCAATCTGTTATCTCCTCATCTATGGGTAAATATTTGTGCAGATTGCGTTCTTTAGATTTGGTAAGGCATTCAACTAAAGAGAAGGAAAACTTTGAATTCAAAACTGCCTTATTCTGCTTAAAAATTTACTTTCATATTCTTCCCTTAGCAGAGCGGGGTTTGGGTAAATCTTCTCGAAGCAATGTTCATAAATTGTCCAATATCATTTTACTAATATTATTTTTATGATAGGTAAATAGTATTGTGGACTGAGCTCTTTAGCTTTTGTACCAATTTAGAAAAAGGAAAACTCTAAATTCGAAGCTCCTGTATCATACCACTCACAAAGAAGAGATTAGGTCTATCTATCTATCTATATATATGTGTGTGTGTGTGTGTGTGTGTGTGTGTAAGACCTGAGAAAAATTGTTTTGTACTCTTAATTCTACCTTTTGTTTGATATTCAGAAAATAATGATCGTCAACCAGAAAATTCAGAGCAAAATAAAGTGTTTATTTTATAAATACAATACATTTGCAAAATTATTTAGATATTGCTACCAAGAGTAAACTAGATATTAGTATAATAATCAGTCCCACCTTTTTGATTTGATCCTTACTCTGAAACGGAACAAAAACAATTGAAAATAACAAATACCTTATCATTTCAGTCTAGAGACCCAGTAAAAAAATGAAAAAATTAATAAATAAAAAATTAGATCCCACAAAAAAAATAATATCAAAACGAGAGTATAGAAGCAAATAAAAACAATCGAACTCTCTAGGATCAACCGAAAACTCAAATTAACTATACAGTATAGAAAAAGTGGATATTAAAATTAACAACATAATTACAAACTGTAGTCAAACGGATTTATATAAAAACATAAGATATATCAACGAAGCAGGATCCTACACAAAGCATAAGTCTATGAAACAAAATGTATCTTCTAACCTTTGTCTCGCGCTAAAAATTCGTTAAAAAACAAAAATATTAACCAACGAACTGTTGGCTTATAACTCGTATATATATATATATATATATATATATATATATATAATTTAGCATTAAGTAACCCAGTAGGTTTGATATGCCATTAAACACAAACCTAAGTTTGAAATTGGTTTATGCACATTAATAAATGAAAGAGTCTTTGGTAGAAAGGTAAGAAAACTGTTGCTTTTAATTGCAGCCATATAGAAATGAGTATCTAATATATATATATATATATATATATATATATATATTGTCATCCACAGACAGACTGTTTCTTTGTACCAGAAATCTTCAGTGTGGCTCGACACGTAGGATACTCGCCCAACTTTACGTTAGACTTAGTATCATACAGCTCAACCAGCAGGCGACATACGTCAGCTTGGGAATCATAAAGCATTATGTAGTAGCTTTCGTTTGTTTTACATTTTGCCTCACCGGATATCATTGTGCTCAATTCATTCAAAAAGCTTTGCTTTATGCGAGTAGCAGCCGTTAATTCCTTCGCCAGAGTGCTCAGCCCCTATATATATATATATATATATACTCTTATATATATATATATATATATATATATATATATATATCATCATCATCATCGTGTCGCGCTATCAGCAAGGATATCCCTGACCCTCTCTCGCCACCCCTCCCTATAGTCCATTGCTTCCGCCAGGTCTTCAGGGCTACATCCCGTATCAGCACAGAGCTGCTGTATGTAGGTTTGAACTGGTCGTCCTGCCTTTGGCCGTCCAAGTGAAGGGGTCCACATGAGTACATCGCTTATGAGCTCGTATATATATATATATATATATATATATAGTTTATTCTGATGATTGTATCTTTAGTAATTGAAACTTTTTATCATTAAACAAAAGTAAAGAGGCGAAATATAAACTTCGTCTAGGTTTTATTCCTGTTTTTCAAGCTAGTATTAAAGCACTTTCTTAATTTACGAAAAAACGTTTTTAAACAATCGGTTAGTTCAAGTATATATATATATATATATAGAGAGAGAGAGAGAGAGACAGAGAGAGAAAGAGAGAGATAGAGAGTGAGTGGAGAGAGAGAGAGACAGAGAGAGAGAGAGAAAAGACATAAAAGATTCCCTAAACAACTGCAGTATGTGAATCAATACCAATGACCTTAAATTAGTTGTTTTTTGTTCTTTTTCATAGAAGTTTAAAGGTTTTTTCAAATACTAAGTTAGGAATTGGTGCTATATATTTACTCGATCCCTCCCATTTCCACCACAAACAGGATACGACATAAGCTCAATCTTTTAAGTCGAGTAAAATTGGTTAGACTTTAAAGTTTTCTTTCTCCTAGATTGGTTGCCAAACCAAGACTAAGGAGTCCAGCATATCTTGCTATTTTCCTATAGCCTTTAGAACTGATGGATTCAAGTTTTTCCCAGGATCATTAATGTGAAGTGACAGCAAACTTGGGTCACCGATTCCATTTCTTAGGGCAATAACCGTTATGCCAAGAGCGCATCCTAACAATTAGATTCGTATACAGGTGTATTTGAGAGTATCCGTGCCCGTGTGTATCTGTGTGAGTAAAATTGAGAAGTATTACTTATTTGCTTATATATATATATATATAATTCAATTTTACAAATCTATCTCTATAAACATAGATACATACGCATATATACCAGACAATTACTCAAATATATATATATATATATATATATATATATATATATATATATATATATACTTAACAGTGAATAGATTTGTTGAATTCCAAATATTGTTTATTTGCTTCTGTTTTTTAAATGTAAATTATCTTTATTACTAAGTCAATGACAACAACCTTTATCTTTACCTTCTCTTTCCTAAGATTAAGGCCAATACGGATGTATTTAATACCTCAACCAATTTATGCAAATACAGTCAAAAATAGATTTTATATGAAATACAATTAGGGTCTTTTATTTCTAGTTTCATGAAGGGAATTTACATTTTATTCTAATTCAATGTATTTTTCTGTTTACCTGCTTACGAAACATATTTCATAGATTGATTCCTTTAGTTATAAAAACGAAACTATATATATGTACCATAATATTTCTTACACTTACATTTACATTTCATATATCTAATGTAACAATTCTTTTGGGACAGTAATAGTATTCGCTTCAGTACTATATATATACTAAAACTTTTTTATGTTTTCATAAGTATATGTATGTAACCCTAACTCAGAGAAAAGGACAAATCACAGCAAGATTTTTATTTTTGAAATTATAAATGAGACAATGCCCAGTCCAATTTGCAACTGAGAGATATTTTAAAGATGAGCTTGCACGCTGAGCGTCATTTTTTATCATCCAAATCCTCAATATAATAAAAGTAACAATGAAATGCTAATTAGATTCTATCACCCCTTCTTAAATAGAAGCATGAATATCATTATGGACTGTTGTTATTACCTAACCCAACGGTTTCATGGATCATCTCGTTATTCTTAAAATTCACTTGCTTATTTTATTTGGTTATTCATTTTACTAATGGGCTTTTCTCCTGACAAACCTTTATAACTATTTCTATAATAAACCAATGAAAGATTTCGGCAATTTCAATTTCATATATATATATATATATATATATATATATATATATATATATATAGATAGATAGATAGATTTCGGTCATTTTTAACTGCTTGGATCTCTCGTGTTAAATAATATTTAATATTAATTAATATTAATCAAATCATAGACGTATGCATACAGTATGATTTTTATCATAAACTATATCATTATTTTTCAGTTTTCCGTTTTACATTCTTATTTCCCACGTACGCACGCACACACACACACACACACACACACACACACACATATATATATATATATATATATATATATATATATATATATCAGTGAGGCAACCAGTCGACCCAAAAGGCTGTGGTTATTCTCGTTCTATTCAATAAAAATAGTAAAATAACCAGGAAATGAGAACAGTTCAACTTAATAATAGAGAAAATAATAGCAGTCCATCTGAAGCCTGCGAACAGTCGATAAAAGAGGCCGCCAATGTAGACCGCAAACCACAGACCGCATCTTCCTTCCCCCTCAAAAAGAAAAAAAAAGAAAAAGGAAAAAGCCCTTCTATAAATCAAGAGTTAAGATTCTCAAGCGGAACTGATTTGCAAATAGCAATCACACAATGAGGAAGAAAAATAGTCGTTATTCTCCATATAATAATGATGATAATATGAGAATTTTATGATGGTAAATATAATACAAACGACGTCGACGACGATGATGATGATGATGACTGGGAGGTTGAAAATTGAGATCTGCGGGTAAGTTGTCAGTCGACTTATTAATTAGTCGGACACGGAGAAGCGGCGTTTCATGGAAGTCGAACAGTGCGACGCTGTGGCGGGTGTTTTTAAAAGCTTCTGATTTGACGTTTCAAGAAAAAACTAGTCTGGTTGCTTGAATATGATTTGTTTAAAGTGTTTTATAGGCGGGATTTTTAAATCTTAAAAATAACTCTTTGCTAGGTTAGTTGTTTCGTGTGTACGGCGTAAAACAGAGCCTCTACAAATGTGCGCTGTTTTAATTTCTATACACAAACATACCATGACTCTTTTAATACTATGTTATGCATAAGAATATAGTTTTTAAAACATTTCTTAATAAAATAGACTTCTTTATTTGTTGTTTGTTCTGTTTGTGTGGTTTAAAGGTAGAGTCTGTAATGTTAATGTTAGCGAGTATGAACGGTTGTGCTTGTCTCATGACTAAAGCATGTCAATATGCATATGAGTATGAGTGAGTAACAGAAAGAGAGAGAGAGAGAGAGAGAGAGAGAGTACGCTTAAAGTACATGTTACAACATGTAAACAACTCGTCTACTTACAGATCTCATGTGATTGCAGTCACGCATGTGTACAAAAATAACTTACACGAGTTGAATGTTATACAATACTCTCCACAAAAAAGATGGCTTAAAAAAGAAAAGAAAAGAAAAACAAATCATCCAAGAAAGAGAAAGAAATGCTCTTTTAAAGCAACTGTTTTCTTTTACTCTATTTTTCAATCATTTATTTCGTCACTTTTTAACGATTATAGATGCTGAAAAGTAATATAAATGGATAAGAAATTGTCGAACAATTAAGAACAGATTTGAAGGTAAGATAGTGAGTAGTTCTGGTTGCATTTTATGTTCAATTTTATGTGTAATATGTATGTATACACGTGTTACAAAGTTGAAGGTTTCATTTTCCATTTCTATATGGTAAAATTCTCACTTTGCATCCACCCATACATGACGTGCGGTTCTCTGTAAAGCCTCAGCAGCAGTCAAACAACAAAACGTTTAATTACATTTTTACGTCATTTATAGTCCATTGTCTTTTGTAAGGAAAGAGATTCGAATTGAGATGGATCTTTTTACAAGGAAAAGACGGGGGTTGCAATGGGGTGGAGGGGAAAGAAACGGTTTCGCGCCGCTCGAAGCGGAAGCTTCCCTCAGGGCATGGAGGACAGGAGGACTTTTGTGATCGTCGTTGAGGTCTCAGGAACACAAAAAGTCGCCTATATACAGAACAAAATCTAATTTGACAGAAAGTGTGCACGATGGGGATGCAAGGAAGTAAATATTGACGAGTTAAAAGTTTAGATGGCGTCACCACAATAGTTTCACATCAAAATGGCGTGAGACAATAATGGTTCCCGCCTTCATATCGCTTTTAAAATGGCGGCCCCGAAAATCGCAAAGGTTTTCTTTTTTGTTTTTATTTTGTTTTCCCAAACGTGAAATAAAACCGAATAAAATAAAATAAAATAAAATAAAGAAACAGGATAGAATAAAGTGAAAAATAAGTGCTGGGAAATCACCAGGTCCTTCAATTTGTTTCTCTCATGGGATGCTCCAAGTCACATAATCTTTTGGCCCTCATTTCTTAGTCTTTGATACTATCTTGCGTCAGCTATTACTGTTATTTGAATCTGGTCGTTAAAAAAAGGGAAAGAAGAAGAGGAATAAAGTTCAGATTACATTTGAAAGAAGAAGAACTACAAGAAATTACCGTTATTTTCCTTTTCTTATGCCTGAGGATACAATCCATCGACATATTTCTTTTTATTGTCATGTTTTGTCTTTTCCTTTTATTTCATAACTTTTTCAATTCGGTTAATAACAGAAATTAGCGCTAGAAGACAACTTTTGGGCTTCTGATTACTATCTAATCGGACATTTCACAGAAAACTGGGAAGGATAAGAACTCGATACTCCGTAGAGAGAGTGCCTGGCACACGTGGATGTCCAAGGAAACGCGAGCGAATTGAACAAGAAAGTTGGCCGATGCACGGATGCGAGATCGCATTTGATGTGATTAATCCAAGAAATTTGGAGTAAAAGATCAAGAGAGAAAGAAAAGAGGGTCAGGAAGAGAAAGGGAAGAACAGAAGGTTTAGTGATGACTTGTCAACTGATGAAACGTTAAAAAAAGAGACTTGAAAGAGAAACGAGGAAATGTAAAGAGTAAGGGAGTAAAGGAGGGCAAAATACGATTATAACAAAGCAAAAACAACAAAATAATGCAAAAAAAATGGCTAAATGGTTGATGAGAAAGAAATGAGAATTTAAATGAGTGAAAGTAATGTCAAATACAACAGTCATAAAAACCGTGACGACAACATTTGAGAACAATAGTCAACTATTAGGAGTTTGAAATGAATATCAGCAGCCATAAAAGCTAAATATGAGAATATTTTCCATTGAGAAAACCGAAAAAAGTATCTGCATTTGAAACCATACATCTTTAACCTGCGATTTCTGATCCTAGTAAGCAATAAATAACCACCATATCTACTCGGGTATTGGTCGATTTTTGAAAACCGAACTTTTAGGTAAAAAAAATGAGGTTGTCCTTTCTTTCTCTCTTTCTTTTTTTCTTTCCTTCCTTCTTTCTTTCTTTTTTATTTTCTTTTCATTTTTTTTTATTCTCTTTAATTTTGTAAGGATGAAATTCAAAACACGTGTAAGAAATAACAAGAAGCAATTCTTGGCTTCAAAAACGAATTTTGCCTTGTCGACAGACCTTAGAATATGCTGTCTATATCTCCAGCTGATAAGTAAGAACCCTCCCTCCAAAAAAAATTAATGATGGTATCTGGAGTATAACTCTGATTTGCATCTGCTCAAGAGGCGCCACTCCTTATCTTTGAGGAGTGTGGAGTATTCCTTAATTGCCATTACTCTCAGGTCTACTTTGACTGGAGTGGTAGTACCTGTTAAAGTCTCATCTATTGGCCAAATAAATATTTTTAAAAATTGTTCATATTCCACAGTGCCGTGGGAAAAAAAAAACACCCATAAGAAACAACAACACAAAAAAATGTAATTATGAATGTACAATGAATACTATTCCGAAAACTTCAGCACATGAAATTACATAAAATAAGTTGACATGCCGTTAAAATCAATCAATCATTTAAGTCAAGAATAAATTCCATGAGTCAATCATTTCGTGACCATCAAAAATCTGTACAATATATTCTTCCCAAGAATAACTCAGACTTCTTCATATAAGTTTTGTAATATACTCGTATACCTCTCTTTGAAAATGTGATATACTCGATATACCTCTCTTTGAAAAATAAGAATTTTTCCCTCTGAACAAAACACATAATAAAAAGATATAACTTTAATAGAGTAAGTGAGCAGAAGGAATCCTACTGGCACAATTGCTAACATAGTGAACAGCAATATCGTAGTAAATGTTAAAGGAACCAACAAAAAAGACTATTAAAATTGATGTTGATGTATATAGTATAGTAAATTTGTTATTTATATATTTCGCTTTTTGTTGGGTTATGGTACTTCTGGTTTTCCATAAAACAGTTAGTGGGTATCTTCGTGGTGTAATGGTTAATTCGCTGGAGTGGGAAATTGTAGTAAGTGAACTCGAACTCCAATCGTGGTATGAACCCCATTCATCCTCCTAGCTATGGGTTAAATAGTACTTCTTCTAGAAGGTTGGCTTTGGCATTGAATAACCTATGAAAGTTGATATGCCATTAAACAAAGACTCAATGAATCAATAAAACGGTAAATATTTGCAAAGATATGCGTTTAAGTTGTGATTTGAAAAAAATGAACCGTATTAAATTAAATCTATTAAACACAAACCCATTGAACTGATCAAAATGTTTGTAAAAATACAATTGAAAGTGTCTTAAAAAATGAACGCTGTTAAAAGTATTTAAAAAAAAGTTTATTGCAGTTAAGAGATCAGGGAAATTCTTCCGAATGCGGTGAAAGATGGAGAGAAGGCCTTCCACGCCTCTTTGCCAGTGACTCCTACCACAAACACGCAACCACGCCCACTCGCGCTTTCAGTTCTTTCAGAGACACAGAAAATTCCCTGGGAAAATGATTTTTTTCCCTTCAAGCAGCTAAGAATTAAAAAAGTAAATGACTAAAACCTAAATGAAAATTAGTTGTGAGCAACAATAAAATCATTAATTTTTTTTTTTAATCCTTCTTTATTTTTGTTCTTTCATTTATTTTTTTATTTTCTGGTGATATGTGATTGATATTTAGGGGTATTTTTCATTCGTTTTCTTTTTTTTTTTTTTTCTTGTTTTCCTTGGGGTCTGTTCGTTCGTTGTTCTTATATGACTGTGGTTAAGTTTTTTCTTCTTTTTTCTTTTATCTTTCTCTATTCATCCTCAACTTTTGGCTATGGTAATTATATGTTACTCTTGACTATTTTGTTCGACCAACGTTCAAGGCCATATTAATAAATCCTATGTGTTTGATATAGCGTGCGGTCGACCCAAAAATATCGACTTTCACGGGAAAATCATTTTTTTTTCTTTTTGCAATCTGATTTATCCTGCAAATTTTCTTTTTCGTTTTAATTCTCATTATCACCGCCATATTTCTTTTGCATCTCCCACTTTCTCATTAATACACACACACGCGCGCGTGCGCGCGCGCTCATTCTCTCTTTCTCTCTCTCTCTCTCCCCTCTCTCTCTCTCTCTATGTATAGAGCTATCTATCAATCTACTTTTCGTGATCGTTCCTCTTTTTCTTGGTCTAATCTTTTCTCCCTCCCCGTATTCTACCTATTTTCTTTCTTTCTTTCTTTCTTTCTTTCTTTCTTTCTTTATCTTATTCTTATGATCATTTTTTGTTCATGTCCTTTCTTTCTTTCTTTCTTTATTTATTTATTTATTTATTCATTTAGAAATTTTTTTTTAATCAATAACTTTCTGCAGATAGACTTTTTTTTTCTTTTTCTTTTTCTTTTTTTATCTTTTTTCTTTTTCTTTTTTTTTCTATATTTTGTTTTTCTTTTTTTTTCTTTTTTTTTTTTGACTGTCTCCATTTTCTTTACTCCGCCAAGTTATTCTAGAAAATTATCAAATAAATAAACAAGACAAAGAAGTACATATCTCAAACTCACTGTAAAATTTTATATTTACAGCCGGAACTTATCATTAACCAATGCATTGTGCCGAGATGTGGGAGATTTATTCGGACTGCGGTATTCGAAAAATGTGGTTTTAGATTTTATGTATTTGTATTCGACTGAGCCGAAACTTCCTCTTATATGGTTCTATTCATTTTGATACTATTTACCAACCCCTCCGCTCGGGCAGGATATGACACAAGGTCAATTTTTAAGCGGAGTTTAACAGGTTTGAATTCAGAGTTTTCCTTCTCCTAGACTACTTGCCTAACCAAGGCTGAAGAACCTAGTCTGTCCTACTATTTACCCATAGCTATTCTATTCATTTTGATGGTCATTTATTTTCTTAATCTCTTACAGCAATAAAGTAGGCTTAACTTAACTGATGACTACAGTGATAGAAAGAATCGAACTCTCTTCACTAAGAAATAATCAGCAAAACATCCCTTCAAATCATCAGGCTACAGCGGACCGAATTTGTTTATTTTTTAGAACAGCAAATTAAATTTGTGATATCCGATTTGGAGATATCTGCTAAAAGAAGCATGAACCGAAAAGTTGAACTTTTTGTTTCGTTCCGTACTTATATATGTTTCTAAATTTTTACACCCACACACAAACACACACACGCACACACGCATGCATATATTACAATGGTAGATGGTTGTCACTATCTCACTTGGTGGGTTAGTGGTAGACCAAATGCGGTATAATTTGGAGAGTGCTTAAAATATGTGATAGAGCTATTATATAATAATGAATATATCTATATTAGCTTTTATATATATTTAATAGAATGGATGCTTATCAGCGACGACTGGTTTCATAACGTCTTTACATGGCAATCACTAGGCGGAAAAACTAAATAGTTTAAAATAGAACTGTTGATATGTATAAATATGGATTTGGCTTTTTCTGCCCGATGACTGCCGTGTAAAGACAGCATAAAACAAATGGTCGCAGATAAGCATCTATGCTAGTGAATATATATAAAAGATAATATATATATATATATATATATATAATTTTCTTTGTTCGCTTACTTGCTTTCAACAATGGATTCATTGGCTAATGGGGGAATCTTTAGGAAACGTAGCCAGTAAACTCCTTCCACTTTAAGGAGTGCTTTAACGATATTTGTTGATCTCATTTAGTTTAAAATAAATCATGGTGTTTCCAAAAAAGTGACATGTACATGAATACTCCCACCCATACTCACGAGCTTCTGCGAGGTGGAAAATTACTCCGAAAGAATTCATTCTATCTTTACCATCTTGGCCAATGAGCAAATCATGATTAAAATTGTCACGTGGACGCTTTGGACCCCAAGGGGTATTTTATAGGCATCTGAATGGTAGAAGAACGCAAGTGAAGAGACACAGTGGACCCTACCAATGTTCCTAGAACCGCTCAAAACATGTTTACTTATAATTGATCTCGAGAGTCAAATTCGTCTACAGAGCAAATAGAATTGGCATTTGCAGAAGCATGTGGTGAAGAATGGGATTGTTTTGATGAAAATAAAAAGAATCGAACTCTTTCGTACAAAAAGGAAATTGAAGTAATATTTGTTTAACCTAATGTACGTTTGTATGTTATTTTTATCCCTAGCAATGCTGTTTTTTATCTGCTTATATATACATATATATATATGAAGCTACTCTTGGTATAATGGTTACCGTCGTAGGAAATGGACCAGAGTTCAAATCCTGGACGTGGCTGATTGTATTTCATAAAGTGATGATACCTTTGGTAAGGGTATTTATCCAATTATTCTCTCTCCAGCTTTATGTAAATAGTAGGACAGACTGTGCTCTTTATGGTATTGCAACCGAACCAGGAAAAGAAAGACTCAGAATCAAAACCCGTTAAACTTCCTTGAATATTAAGTTAAATATTCCGCCGAATTTTATATAGCTTAGAATTTTAAAAAAAATTATCCCCATACTTTACTGCAGGTGTCCCCGTGTCGTAATGGCCAAAATACTCCATTGCTGCCTCGAAGTAAATAAGTTCGAATTCCAGACCCTCAGTTACGCTCGTTTTCAAACTAATATACTTATGAAAGGTATGAAACCCTTTATTCACCGAGTTATTGGTTGTCCTTTTACAGGCATGGCTTTGGCATTGACTAACCCACAAAAGTTAGTTTGCCATTAGAGAAAACAAACCAGCATTTTACAGATTTTAATATACTATTTAATAATAATCTATTACTAACAATATTTTACACTATACACAGCTGTAATACTTTCCAATGCTTTCATTCAAAGCTTAAATAACAGTCATAGATGCAATTTAGAGTAATTTTTCGTTTCCTTCATAACCTTCAGCCTTACAGATCAATATCAATAATTAATAATACAAGAACTGTAGTAGGTAAATCTTTCTTTTTTTCTGTTATGTGGATTTATATTTCGTAATAACAAAATGTTTGTACAAACAAAAATATTTGTAAAGGTTCCGTGTTAATTTTTTAATTGGTAAAAAAGATGGTAAAACTGCGATTGTAAAGAAAAATAAAGTAGATGGGATTTTCACGTTTGTCTGTACGTCTCACCATGTCTGCGAAGTAAATCTTGACCTCATTTTCAGATTGACTGATTGATTTTTAACGGCATGTCGACCCGTTTAGGGTTATTTCATGAGTAGAGATTAGAGAAATGCTTTCATTGTAAATTTTGGCACACAGTTATATGATATAAAGTATTCCAATCTAATACAAAAAATTTGCCCACAGATTTATGGTTTCTAGTATTTCTATCTAATAGTAATAATTATATAGTTTCAAGTATTTCTCCTGGTGTAATGGTTAAAGCGATGGACTGCGGAATCGTAGTAAGCGAGTTCGAACTCCAGTCGCGCTATTATGTTCACTTTCGGACAAATACCATTGGGAAAAGTATGAACCCACCCCCTTATCCTCCCAGCTATGGGTCAAATAGTACCACTAATGTTTTCTAGAAGGATGGCTTTGGCATTAAATAACCAACAAAGGTTGATAGGCCATTAAAACAAAGAAACCAAACCAATCAAGTAGTTCTATGAAACACAAATAATCATATGGTTTCAAGTATTTCTATCTAATACTAATAATTCTCTGGTTTCAATTAATCATTTCTATTCAATGATATTTTTTCACACAGTCATATGATTTTAAGTAACTAATAATAATCTTTAGTAAACAATTTTAGCTCCAAGTAACTATTCTCGATACAAATAATTTATAGTTACATGGTTTGAAGTATTCCTATTCAATACGAATAATTTTTAAACAGATCTATTTGATCTAGAGATGAGACCCTAACTGGTACTTCCACTCCGGGCCGGAGTGGGCCTGTGAGTAAAACCTACTACACTTCTCAGATCGCCAAAACTTGAGCCTCACAATCAGATACAGTTGACTCACATACTAAAGACATTTCATTTTTACATGGTGTGGGGGATTACCTCTCAACATTCAGTGTTAGTATTCTTAGCCACGAGAATAGAAACACTTGAGTTACTTTGATTAAAGTTATCTTAATAGATAATAATTATGAATAAGCGTCGAAGTATCCACAAGATTTATTATACTTTCTTGATAATATTTTATCATTTATTAATTACATTAAACTGCCTCGTATACATAAGAAAGAAAGAAAGAAAGAAAGAAAGAAAGAAAGAAAGAAAGAGTCCAGACAGTACTTTTGTTCGTCGATTTCTCCCAGGTATTCGATTCCATACACAGAGGAAAGATGGATCAATTACTACAAGCATATGGTTTCCACAAAGAAACCGCTATGATTATTCTCTCCCAAAACACGAAGTTTATGGTTTGTACGTAATCATTGGCCTAATGAGTAGAGTGTTCACTAAATGTCCGGGAGATCGAGGTTCGATCCTGGGTCGAGTCATACCAAAGACTCAAAAAATGGTACTTGATGCCGCCTTACTTAACACTCAACATTAAAAGGTAAGAATCAAGAATGCAGTGGAGCTATTGAAAAGGGAGACTTCAGGTCGCCAACTTTACTTTTACTTATGTTAATAATCTGCTTAGACTTTATTTTTCGAATGATAATAGGTCTAATAAGGGAAAATAGTTTCACCCTAAAAAAGGTAAGAAGCAGATGATATCCCGCAGAAACTAACTCGGATGTAGATTACACAGATGGTATAGCGCTTCTCGCAAATACACATGCACAAGTCAAATTTTTACTCCATAGCTTGGAACAAGCAATAGAAATATACCTGCTCAAGTGGAATCTTTGTTCCATAGCCTGAAGCAAGCAACAGAAATACACCTGCTCAATTCGAATCTTTGCCCCATAGCCTGGAGCAAGCAGCATAAAGCATCGGCTTCTACATGAGCGCAAATAAAACAGATCCCATGTGTTTTAAACAGGAACGAGCCGTCTCCACTTTAAATGACAAGTTTTTACAAACACACACACATACATACATACATGATAGCTGCAACCTCGAATTCGAGTATGGCTATCACGTGACATCATTTCCTAGCAATTCTATGATATCAACTAATACCTCTGCTTCAAGCTTTTTAGAGTTCCCATACCTCAGTAGCAGTATCTCATCTACTGAGAGTGATGTCAACATCCGCCTAGTGAAGGCCTGAACTGATATTGACAGGTTTGCGATCATATGGAAATCTGATCTCACCGAGGAAATGAGATGAGATTTCTTCCAAGCTGTGACTGTGTCGGTACTATAATATGGTTGTACCACATGGACGAAAACAAAAAGCTACACAAGAATGCTTCGTGCTATTTTGAACAAATCCTTGAAGCAGCACTTCACAAAACAGCAGCTGCATGGCCACTTACCTTTCATCTTACTGACCATCCAAGTAAGTCGAATAAGACATATCGGAACTGGTGGAGAACTCATAAACGACGTTATCTCATTAAATCCTGCACATGGGTGCGATAGTGTTGACTAACCTACAAAGACTTACGTCAGCTCTGTGCGGACACTTGATTTTGTCTAGAGTAACTGTTGGGAGCGTTAAGTGATGGGAACGAATGGTGAGAAAGAGAGAACTGCATGCTGTCAGCGTGAATTGATGATGATGATGATGATGTATATATATATATATATATATATACATCATATATATATATATATATATGTGTGTGTGTGTGTGTGACTATTAGTTTTTCGAAACCTTAAAGACCGATAATTTACTTTCTTGATAAGGAACAACGATGGTCGAAAGGACTAGAACCAAAACAACCTAATTTGACCATTATGTTTTAATCACTCATATCCATATGTTTGCTTGAGTATCGATATATGCAGGTGATGAATATACTTTGGCTTTGTTTAACTACCTATCAACCTTCGTGGCTTATTTAATGTCAAAGCCATCCTTTTAGACGGACATTAGTGGCATTATTGAACCCATAGCTGAGTGATAGGAAAGTTCATGCCTTTTCCAGGGATAGAATATATTTAACTATTATGAAAACAAAATTGTGTGGTACTCAAAGAAGACTGAACTCTCTTGCAATAGTTTGAAAGCATAACGTTAATCTACAGCGAGCTCTCCTCAGAGTATAGTACAAGGCCATAGTAATTGAGCAAGTAATAAAGATTGAAGTAAACATACTTTACACCGATGTATTTGACGTTGACCGTTGCTTCATATCAGAGATCCATTTTCTATGGTCACTGAGTTTGATAAAGACCAAAAGATTGGAATACTCAATGAGGATCGAACTCATCATAAACATTGGTATACAAAACTAGTTTGCAAATCATCGCTTTTATATAGGCACTTAGTGTTCATTTATGCTTTGCGAGTATGTATTTAACTAACCCCTCCGCCGCTGACAGGATGTGACACGAGGTCAATTTTTAAGCAAAGTACAGCTGGTTTGAATTCAGAGATTTCCTTCTCCTAGAATGGTTGCCTAACCAAAGCTAAAGAACCCAGTCTTCCCTATCATTTACCTATACATAGGGAGAGAACAGATGACTAAGTACCTTTCTGAAGGTTAAGTGAAACACATCAATATCGTCCAGTACTTGAACTCGGGTCATCAATTCTATTCCTACGACCACAAATATTACGCGAAGAACGCCTTCATGTGTGTGAAAAGGCAAACAGTCTCGTCTAGGATTTGAACTCGGGTTGCCCTGTCCATTTCCTATGGCGGTAACCCCTACACTATAAGCACCTTTACTGTATGTATGTATGTATGTATGGTCACTTGGAAATTGCTACTGGTACCATCTAAACCAGTATAACATGCCGCATGTTCGAGTGGTCGGTGAGTTTCCCCGGCAAATTCACCAGGTAATAAAGGTGATCTGAAACCCGACTGTTAAAAAAATAAGGGTGGATGAATAGTCAATAGCCATCTAGGCATGACAGCAACCAAGATTTTGTAAACTTTCTTAGATAAAGATATCCTGTGAGTGATGACACTTTAGTTTTGTGAAACCAATAGTCTTGGCGAAGAACACAAATTAAAAAAACCTTGTGGCTTTTTATTATATCCGATAATATAGGCTGGCTCTTCTTTCTGGAAAATTATTAAAACTTAACTAGTGAGACAGACTCAGTGTACCATCTTTTCTCGCTATCAAAAGCTTCATGCACCGGTATTGCTTGATATCATGAGATAGTTAGAAAATGATAACATGCGATTGCCATACTCGTATTCAAGGTTGCAGCTATCATGTATGTATGAATGTATGGCTAGATATCTTTCTCTATATGTAAATTAGCGTGTTGGTCTGATCATATTTTCTTTGTCCGGCACAAGATCACAAGTATAAGAGACCAAGTAAAGATCGAATTCATTAAAGTATTTGTTGTAATATGGTTCTTGAGTTTTAAGAAAATTAAAATACCACTTCCGCCGTTGTGTAAGGAAAACGGAAGTACCTGTTCCGGCTTTGTTATTTTGTTTGGTTTCTTTGTTTAATGGTATACCAATCTTTGTGGGTTATTTAATGTCAAAGCCATCCTTATATAACGATTCTAGTGGTACTATTTAACCCATAGATGGAGGGAAAAGGTTTTAATACTCTTCCAAAGGGTATTAGTCTGAAAGTGAATGTAATAGCGTGACGGGCGTTCGAATTTGCTTACTTCGATTATGCAGTCCAATATTTTTGGCTCTCGGCCACAGGGAGTCATCGTCATTGTTATTAGTCAATAAAAAGTTTGCAGGACTCAATAGAGAGAGAGACAGACAGACAGAGACAGGGATATACAGTGAGATAAAGCAAACATTTTGTGACAAATTTATGTTACCTGATAGAGCAATAGTATTTGTATTGAATAGCGTATAAGCTAAGCTTAATACATCACTCAATAAGTCCCGGCCCTGACATATAAATGGAACCATTAATAAAAAATAAAAAACATTGGAATCTTATAAAGCACTAACCTTCAAATGCCATGCGTCAAAATTTGCACCCAATCGCATTATTAGTTTACAAATTACAGTTATTTAAGTGAAGCTCCGGTTGACAACTTTCAAAACAATGGAAAAATCTGAATTTCGTGTGTTGATAAGCCATTGCTTTCTGGTGGGAAAAATACTGTTCAAGCAAAGCAATCGATCGATAAGTGTCATTCGGACTCTGCTCCATCGGAAACAACCGTTAGAAGATATTATGCTGACTATAAACGCAGTTGTACAGACACAAATGTAGCTAAACGCTCAAGTCACCCAAATTCGGCAGTTGTCCCGGAAAACTCCAAAAACCTCCCCAAACTCGTTTTGGCCGATCGTAAATTGAAGCTGCATGAGATAGTAAGGGAGTTGAAGATATCAGAAGACAGTGTATTCACCATTTTGCATGAACATTTGTCAATGAGAAAGTTGAGATCAAAGTGGGTGCAACGTTTGCTCTCAGTCGATCAAAAACAACTCGTCGACGATTAATAACGTTGTTTGCAACTGTTTCAACTCAACAAAAAGCCTTTTTTGCGTAAATATGTGACAGTGGATCTACCGCTTCACTCCAGAATCAAATCGGCTGTCAGCTGAGTGGACAGCAGCAGCTGAAAGCCGTCCAAAGCGACCAAATACGCAAGCATCTCCGTATTTTGGGATGCGCAAGGTATTTTGTTGATCGATTACCTTGAGGAAGGCAGAACCATCAATAGCGAATATTATATAACATTATTGGTGCGTTTAAAGGAAGAAATCGTCAAAAAATGGCTACAAATGAAGAAGAGAAAGGTACACTTCCACCAAGACAATGCACCGTGTCACAAGTCGATTGAAACGATGGCAAAACTACAGGCATTGCACTTCGAATTGCTTATGCACCCACCCTATTCTCCAGATTTGACGCCCAACTACTGGCTGTTTTCACACCTCAAAAGAATTCTCCAGAGAAAGAGATTTGGCTCCAATGAACAAGTGATATGGGAAACCGAGGCGTAATTTCAAACTGAAGACAAATCATTCTACAAAAAAGGCATCGAATTGTTAGAGAAGCGTTAGAATCAGTGTATCACTCAAGAAGGAGACTATGTTGAATAAAGTCGAATTTTGCCAAAAGGTTGTTGCTTTATTAGTTTGGCCTGGGACTTATTGAGTGATGTGTTAGTTTGTAAAAGGGTGCTAAGTGAGAATTGACAGTAGAGGTTGTCTCGCTTCCTATCCGCTACACCATTTGGTTTAGGATTAGTTTCTTTGTTTTAATGACATATCAACTTTTGTGTGGTTATTTAATGCCAGTTCTTGTAGAATAACTATAGTGGTATTATTTAATCCATACCTAAGGGGATAATGGAGTTCATAACTTTCTTTAGATTATTATTATTCCGAAAGAGAACATGATAGTCCGACTGGAGTTCGAACTCGCTTCCTTCAATGCCACATTCCAACACGTTAACCACTTCGCCACGCAGACTCCGCTCTTTTGATTTTGTCTTCATTTTTCAATGGAACTTGATGATTAGACATCTCTCAATTTGATTGGTTGTTTGTTTAGGTTTTATGGCATATCAAATTTTGTTGGTTATTTAACGCCAAACCCACTTTTATACAAATAATCAGTTCAATTTTAAATAATTCAGTTTAGCATGTGTACAAAATTTATTTGTCAAAATCATTTCTATTTCAAGCTATTCAGTTTAGTCAAACAGTTCTAATTCAAATAATTCAGTTTAACATAAGTACAGTGTCAATGTCAAAAACAGTCGTATTTCAAACAATTCAGTTATGCATAAGTACGCAGTTTAAATATTAAAACAGTTCTATTCCAAGTAATTCAGTTTAGCATAACTACACAATTTAGTTCTATTTGACCCAAAGATAGGACCCTATTAGATGCTACCACTCCGGGCCATAGTGGACGTGGGGGCGATAGCAATAAAGAGACACTCTGCATTCACCAAAGCTCCAGCAATACTGGAACCTCCCCATCAGATTGTTTATTGTCATATCCAGGACACTCGTTGTGGGGTGAGTCTTACCCTGCTGGAGAAAAGCAATCGGTGTATTCTACAGCCCCAGCCGACTGAGCAACTCTCAATTTGATCTGTTGACTGTGAATGTCTCATTATTCTTTGCTTTCTATAAATTCGAACTCGTCAACTCAGTTGTCGCAAACAAGTACATTAACCATAACACCACGAGGACTACCACCTGACTATTCTATAAGAAAGGCGCCGGTTTGTAGTGACGTATTAGCGTTTGTTTTGTGTGTACAGGAGTAACTTATAACTTCTTGTCTGCGTTTTGCGAGTATCACTTTTTAAAAAAAGTTGTTCTCTTTTTTTCTTGACAAAAACTAATAAAACAGTAAAGATTATTGAGGGCTATGTGAATGATGACAAATTAGAAATAAAAACTGATATATTGCTGTAAAGCAGGAATTGGTGTCAATTTGCTAATTTAAAAAAGAAAAACTCGTACTTATGACAACATGCCAGCAATCAAAAAGTGGTCTATCAATTTTATTTCTCCAAGCCCGTATCAAATTAATGGTAATCGATAAAGAAGAAGAGCTAATACCGCGTGATGGTCAACAGAACGTGTAAGAAGAGACGCTAAACGAAATAACGGCATGTAACATTTGTTACTAGTCAACAGATTTGCCCTTTCTTTTATACAGAATATTACCTAACAAAATGAGAGAGAAAAATAAAGGACATAAAACAGAACAATCATATATATATATATATATATATATAAGTAGAGAGAGAGAAATAAAATGTAAACCGATACAAATATGTAGATGCATATATATGAATATATGAATCTATATTAGAACGATAAGAGCAAAAGAAACATAAGAAATAGAAAAAAAACTATATATATATATATATATATATATATATATATAAACAGATGAGTATGTTATTCTGTTTTATTACTTATACTTTTATTGTTTTATGTTGACTGTACAATTCCATTATTCTTCAAATTACCGAAAATGTTCCAATTTACATGACAGTAAGTGTTTGTTACTGGATATCACTAGCCAAACGGGATCAAAGCCTACAAAGAAACATTTGCATGATCTTTTACACGCAGAAAATTACCCAATTTTCTTGTATCGTTGCCTATAAAATGGATAATTTTCTTCACTATAAAAAATAGTGTCTTAATTTCTAACAAAAAAAAAAAATAATCCCAGTACGTTACAGCTAAATTCATGCAATTTTACTCGTTTTTCATACTCGTATACAAACAACTGTTTCACCCTGTTGGCTGGGGTTGGTGCTGTAGAATACACCGACTACACATCTGCGGAGAGATTAGATCTCACCCCCAAAGAGACAACCAGCCTGCCGTTGATAGCGACCCGCAATGCTTGAGTACGGGATTCTGCAAGCGGAGTTGTCCATGATCAGTCAACCGGGTAGTCAATTGACTTGCAATACAACACTTGGACCTTTACAGGTCTAAATGGGCAGTCGGATAGGCCCGATCCGAATCATTAGCCGGTCATATCAAGCCCTCGCACCCAATACGATTGTCACGAGCGTATTCTTCAAATTGCTCTGGTGGTAAACAAATAACCATCCGTGTTTTATTTTAAAGCTGCCGGAAGGTAGTAGCTGAGAGTTAACACAATGCAAGAGACCAATTATGAATATTTGGAATCTTCGACCAAAAATTCTATCAACGCTCTCAGAATTTAGAGATTTTTATAAGGTTATGATTCGCCTGATTCATGAAGTTAATTTTTAAAAAGTTAACAATGAGTTTCAAAAGAGACTCCAAGAAGGCGAACAAAGAGTTAACAATTTTCGCATGATATTTCTTCCTGCTAAAAAAATCAAGGATTTTTACATTTTACCTAGTAAGTAAGTAAAATTGGTGACCGTAGTCGATAGCTTCTACACCGGTGTAGGGGAAAGCGCTACTCTATTCCCAGGATTGCTCCAATTTACCCTTGATGCTCACCTTATAGTGCTGTGCTGAGCAAAGCAACACCAAGTACCATTTTTTGAGTCTTTGGTATGATTCGACCTAGGATTGAACCCCAGTCTCCCGGACCATTGCCAAACACTCGACTCACTAGGCCAAAGGCACCACCAAAACTAGAAAAAAAGTATTAGTACTGAAGCTAAATTGATAGCTGCCAATCTGAAAGTGGACAATAGAATCAATCGAATTGGAAAAAAGTCCTCTTCATAGCTATCCTATGTTGTTATCCTAGATTTTCCTCTTAATTTAACTTGGATAACAACGGCTGAGATAATTAACAAATGTATTAGGAGTAAATCTAAAATAGATATGAGGATAGTCATTCATTCTACGATCGTAGATTGTTTAGAAAATCGCACCTGCTACGGGACCACCGACAAGTACGTAAATTAGGATAGGTTGACCAACAGAGATACCACACTCCTGTTTCTTGATGCTTCTAACACCTAATATTTTGACCCCCTCTACCCTCGCCAGTGAAGTTAAATAATTTTTATTTTTATCTTTTATTTTTCATTCTTCTATTTTTTTATTTTTTATTTTTTAAATACGAACTGTACTTCCACATTTGCTGTTCTGCAACTTCGAGAAAAGCATGTAAAAAGTCATCTGATGAGACGGAGAGTATAGTAATATTCTCCACCGAAATAAATTTATAAGGGCAACTTAACCAAGTTTGAGTTTCCATCCGACTACACTATAAACCCTCTGAATGTGAATTTTGTTATATCCCAGCGAATGATTAAGGGTTTAAACAATCGCCATACATTGAGCACTCACATAGATTTATATGATATTCCTCATATATTCTATAAAAGAAATAATCCACACCCACTGTCTTTGAAGGCTGACTGGATATTATAAATATATACGTGGTGTATTCAATAAGTTTACAGACTGTTTTGTGCAGGCATTTAAAATTGTCGTAGACTCTTGAAAATTCAGTATGTTATTGCTATACATCTTATAAGATGACTGACCAATTTTTATGATTTCAGCTTCAAATGAACAGCTACAGGAGCAATTGGAATACACCCTATTAAAGCCTGATTGTCACAACTGGTGAATTTCAATAATGCAATCTGGACGTGAGGACACTTTAGAAGAACGATATGAAATAAAATTCTGGTTTAAACTTGCAAAAAATGCCCCAGAAACGTATGGAATGCTTCAGACAGCTTTTGGAGCATCTTACATGAATCGAGCATGAGTTTTTGAGTATCATAAGAGATTCAAGGAAGCCGGGGAGTCTGTGAGGGAGGATGAGAGGTGTGGGAAGAATAAGGAAGTCAATACACCAGAGTTGATTGGCCAAAGGTTTAGGGCTAGGGTGAGGGTTACTGTGTTGAGGTTTTAAGGGAGTTCAGCAAGAGATTCCGTCGGAAGAGGCCAGCACTCTTCAAATCGAGTCAGTGGCATTTCCAGTAGGACAATGTACCAGTCCACAACTCCATTCTTTTCACAGACTATCTAACCAAGATGGGCATCAAGACAGTTCCTCAGCCTCCCTATAGTTTAGACTTTGCTCCCTGTGACTTTTGCTTATTCCCTAAGCTTAGGGGCTGTCTTTATGAGACAATTGAGGAGATGAAAGAGGCTGTGACGAAGGTCATTGACACGCTGACAAAAGAGGACTGCCATGGGGCCTTCGAGAAGTTGTTGTAACGGTACAACAAGTGCATTGCAGCCGGAGGATATTACTTCGAAGGGGACTAGAGTTTTATGTGTGTACTATCAATAAAATTGCCCATACGAAAAAGTCTGGAAACTTATCTAATGATCCTCGTATATATATATATATATATATATACGAAGAGTCACCTTTCGACATGATTGAAAGTATGTATTCATTTGGATGTCCGCGAAACCAAAATGTGATACAAGGTCAGTTTAGTGAGGGGAAGTGATTAAAAGCATCTCAGCTGAAGATCAACTTTCGTTTATCATTTATTCATTTTGTGGGGATGAAACGATTCCGTAATCAGCAGATACTCCTCTAGAGAAGGAGAAGGTCTCACAGTTCAAAATCGTGTTTTTCCACTTCTTATTTATAAATACATAATCTAGCTATGCTTTTGAGGTATTAGGGTAGGCATAATTCTATAGATTTTCTTTCCTTTTTTGAAATTTGTTAAGGTATACCAGCCTGTTCTCGAGAAGAAAAAAAACTCTGTTAGATATTCACTATTTCTGTTTGGGTATTAGTGTAAACAGTATTATGGTTGTAGTGCTGTGAATTTTTAATATATATATATATATATATATATATATATATATATTAGTTTATATATATATATATAATTAGTAGCATGGATGCTTATCTACGACTACTGGTTTCATACCATCTTTATACGATAATTACCAGGCAGATGATTGTAATATAAAGACGGCAAGAAACCAGTTGTCGCAGATAAGCACCATCCTCTTAAATCTATAAACAAAAAAATATATATACTTATTTATTATAATATTATATAATAGCTCTATCGCAGATATTGAGTACTCTCCACATTATACCGCATTTGGTCTGCCACAAACCCACCAAGTGATATAGTGACAATCATACACTGCTGTAATATATATATATATATATATATATATATATATATATATATATATATCGTAAATTGGGGTGTATAAGCCACATTTTTTTAGATTGAAAAAAAAAACGCTACAAAACGAGGGGTAGATCTTAATGAAAGGGCTAAAATCCAAACCTTTATCACAGATGGGTCAACCAGGTGAACAGTAGTTCAAAAAATTGATATACACCACTTACCGTAACTCCAGTAGACTGCCACAAACATTTTCAATTTAAATTTGTGTATGGTGACCATATTTAAAAATTAATACGAAGATTAGTATAGAATAACAACTCAATGATAAAAATTAAGTATTAGTTTAACGCTCTATCCAGTGGCTGAAGTTTTAACTGTAAACACAATCAGCAACGTCACTGTAGCGTACTGTATATATTTTTGGTGGGGGTCAACCTATAGAGCAGGTATTGAGAGATAAAAAATCTTGAGGTCAGATTATTAGCCAGGTCGACTTATACACAGTGATTTACGGCTTATGATTTTTACACACGCACATATATATATATATATATAAATATGTGTGTGTGCGTGTATATTGTGCGTGTGTGTGTGTGTGTGTTGCATATAGCATGCAATTATATGGAGGAAAATACAGACTGAGTTAAAGCAGGCTACAATTATTTTCCAGTAAAATCCATAAACAAAATCGTGCACTTCCAAGAAATTCTGTGATTATCTTTAGGGAATTAAAACTGCTTGTCTTACGATATAAAAGATAAATATAACAGCTAAACCAAATTTATTGGAGATCAATGCTTTTAACAAATAAGAATCAGGGTTTATATTAGAGCTTGGTTGATTGATTGCTAAATATTCTGAGAATGATTTGGATGCAGATCGAAATATTAATTTCGTTAGCTACGACTCCAATTGGCTAATAAAATTCTGATTACAAAAAATCAAGTTTTTTAAATAACCTCATCCTGAATAGTTCATATGTTGATGTTTTATTACATATATATATATATATATATATGCCGTCTCAAAATAGACGCAACCAATTAATATGATAACTCATACTGCATCAAGTCATCTTTCATCTGAGTCTTATAAATCAATCATATCACTTCAGAAAGGTCAAATTAGATGAAAAGAGCGGAAATTGATTGAATTTATCTTATAGTGCACGTGAAAGATTAAGTTCTTAGAACGTCTTCGGGGGGACTTTTTCGGACTCTTTCCGACAGAATCTTTCACCGCATTAACATTGTCGGGACATCTTGCAGTCAACTTCCTGCCAAGTCTAGCATTTTCTACCTTCTTATTGAACTTGTTTACTGACTCAGTGGCTTGAAATTTGTGTATCCAATAAATTTGGCTTTTCTGTGGATAATTGTTTAGTCAAACTTCCTACGAAATTTTGCTTACACAGTTTTGAATGATTTTGTCTCCAAATAAGTAGTGACGCAAAATATTTTCCTCTCTTGTCCAAGGCATCGGTTTTGGTTTATTTAATAGCAAACGACGTTTGTAGGTTATTTAATGCAAAATCCATCCTTCGAGGAGAACAGCAGTGGAGCTAGTTCACCCGTAGCTGGGTGGAAAAAGGGGGTTATTCCTTTTTTAGAGACATTTGTCCGAAAGAGAACGTAATAGCGCGACTGGAGTGCGAACTCGATTACCTACGATTCCGCAATAATTCGCTTTAACCATTACACAACGAGGAGTTATGATCGAGGATTAATAGTTGTTATAGCATAGTGTTTTCAAATCTGAAACAAAAACACAACATTATTATTAGTAGAGTTTTTAGCTGTCACATGGGTCCCATGTATATTGAGACACCCGGTATATATATACATATATATATATATATATATATATATATATATATATACGGGGATTATTAAATAAGTTTCTCGTATTTTTTCGTATGGGCACTTTTATTGATAGTTCACACATGAAACTCTAGTCCCCTTCGAAGTAATCTCCTCCGGCTGCAGTGCACTTGTTCTACCGTTCCAACAACTTCTCGAAGGCCCCATGGAAGTCCTCTTGTGTCAGCGTGTCAATGACTTTCGTCACATACTCTTTCATCACCTCAATTGTCTCATAAAGGCAGCATCTGAGGTTAGGGAATTACCAAAAGTCACAGGGCGCAAGGTCTGGACTATAGGGAGGGTGACGAACTGTCTTGATGCCCATCTTGGTCAAATAGTCTGTGACATGGATGGAGTTGTGGACTGGTGCATTGTCCTGCGGGAAATGCCACTGACCCGATTTGAAGAGTGCTGGCCTCTTCCGACGGAATCTCTTGCTGAACTCCCTTAAAACCTCAACACAGTAACCCTAACCCTAACCTTTTGGCCAATTAACTCTGGTGTATTCACTTGCTTACTCCTCCCACACCTCTTATCATCCCTCACAGACTGCCTGGCTTCCTTGAATCTCTTATGCCACTCAAAAACTGGTGCTTGATTGATGCAAGATGGTCGAAAAGCAGTCTAAAGCATTCCATACGTTTCTATGGCTTTTTTTTTTTTACTTATTTTATTGCATATCGTTCTTCTAAAGTGTCCTCCCGTCCAGATTGCATATTTGAAATTCACCAGCTGTGACAATCAGGCTTTAGTATGGTGTATTCCAATTTCTGCTGTTGGTGTTCATTTGAAGCTGAAATCATAGAAATTGGTCAGTCATCTCAAAAGATGTATAGCAATAACATACTGAATTTTCAAAAGTCTACGATAATTTTAAATGCCTGTATAAAAAAGTCTGTAAACTTATTGAATGCACCACGTATATATATATATATATATATATATATATATATAATGAAACAATGAAACATTAACAAAAGAACTATTCAGGATCAAATTACATTAAAAAAGCTTGATTTTTTGTAATCAGAATTTTGTTAGCATTTGCTTGATTGATCTTAACGGCAAGTCAATCCGTCTGGGGTTATTTTATACATAGAGGTTAGGTAATTGCGCTCATTTGTACTTTTATATTTACAGTTTTGTGTAGTTGTTTGAGAGTTTATTTACTTGTTTGTTGTTTTTTTTTTCAATATTTCGTTTTAACGATATGTCAAAATCCTCTGGGAAAGTTTTCGAATACTTACTTTGTGTTGAACTGTTTATAATGTTAACACTCATAATTTCTGGTATGAATTTTTATTTTTCTCAAAGAAAAAAATATCATCCATGTAGATATTTTAAAATATGTCCTTCATATTGCTTTCGTAATAAAAACGTTGAGTATAGAGAGCTAACTTTCCGCATTGAACGAGAAATATTTGACAGTGTTGGATGTTTGATACGCAATGCAATGCGGTTGTTCTTGTTTGAGAGTGAAGGATTGCGAAAACCTACGCAATCCTTCACATTCAAAAAGAGCAACTAAGTCTTTTTTCAATTTCAGCAGCTTTTTTTAAAACATTTCTCCTGCTTACCATGAAAAAATGCCTTTAACAGTCTTCAAATTTATGATAGAAAAGAGATCAGAAAAAGACTTTTGCAACATGAAACAAAGAAAAATTAAATCTAACTGAAAAACAATAAAAATTACATCATTGACCGTATTCATTGCATCGTAAAATATTTACAGTTCAGTTTACAAATTTTACAAGAATGCTCAATTTGGCATTATACTATAGAATTAAAGAAACAGAACATCTTACAGACAGCAATGAGAATTTGAAGAAACTGAATGATCATTCATGAAAATTTTGTCTTTATAAAAGTTTTGTAATTCCCATCATAAGGGTTTTGTTTATTTTGCATTTGGAATTCAGTATCTCAGCAATTTTCTTCGTCTTCTATTTCATCCGATTGGTCCAGTGCAGCATGAGTTGATTTTTCTTGATATGAGGGTTCTTCATACTTGCGGTTAAATCATGCTAACAACTGCGGCTCCCCCTTGATTATCGACGTTAAGCAGCGATCATCTTGTACAATACTTTGGATGGTGACATTTTTCAACAGCGGGTACTGTAGCAAATTGAGGATTGTGTGACATATCCAAACAAGCTTTTTATGTACCAATATCAAGTTCGTTGCTTTGTGATAAATAAAGTTGATAGAATCTGGAGCTTTACTTATATTTGGTTTTCACTAGATTTTTTCCTACTTTACTTTTTAACTGAATGGGGTTTATCTTATAATATTTTGCTCTATAGAAGTTTTGCAGTTGGTCTATTCATATGAACAGAAATGGTTCAAAGAGTTTAATTGTAGACACGGTTTAACCTAAACATTAATACTAATTGTTATTAGAATATCATTATTGGTTTTCAGAGCTTGCCAAGTCCAAAAATCTATGCAGGGAATAACTTCAGACGGCTTTACATGCTTAGTGGTGTGTCAAGCTGTCTAAGGTTATTTTATGCCCGGGTGTTAGGGACTTGCGTACATTTTAATCTTTCATTTGCATTTTTATGTAAGTTCTTAATAGATATTTTTGCACACGGTTATATATCAAGAGTATTTGAAAAGAGATTTATTTGACCCCCTGATGGGATCCTAACAAGCGCTATCACTCCGATACAGAGTGGACCTGCAAGTAATGGTAATGAAGGTGTAATCCACACTCAGAACTTCATCACCAGATGGAGTTTGTGCCATCTACAGAGCACTTCTTTTGTAGGGTCTTACCCCTCCTCCAGGAATACAGTCAGCGTATTCTAAGTTCCACCAAAAGGGAAAGTAAACATGAGAGAAAAAAACGGTAGATTCATTGTAAAAAAAACAAAATAAAAAATATTGTGAGAAAGAGAATTCGGGAAAGATATAGGGAGAGAGCTGGTTTATCAAAAATAACTAGATACACAGCAATACAATGTTTTTATATATATAAACTAGGGATCACACACACACACACACACACACACACACACATATATATATATATATATATATATATGTACTCTTTATACATCAAGCAACGCCTGATGATGGCCTATGAAAGGCCCGAAAGCGCTCGGGATAATTTTGATAAATTCATCCACCAATTCCGACCTGAAACCAAGAAAGTATCTTCATAAAATTATGTAGACAAAAAGTGTCGTTATTATTTAATCAAACATGCTTGAATGAAAGACTGCTGCTCAACTACACACACACACACACACACACACATACACACACACACACATATATATATATATATATATATATATATATGGGTGGGCTGAAAATTTCATGGGTTGAAACATATGATCACGTCATATCTGCGCTTAATGACTTTTTCATCAATGAGATCCAAGCACGGGAAAATCGATAGTGTGTGGAAAAATAAACCTCATTAGTTCACATTCCTTGAGAGTTTATTGGCAAAGGTATTAATCCAATTATTCTCCCTCCGGCTCTGAGTAAATAGTAGGGCAGACTAGGCTCTTTAACCTTAGTATGAGAGTCGGTCTTGAAAAAGGAAAACTCAGTATTTAAACCTATTAAACTCCGGTTAAAATTGTGCGGAGGGTTTGGGTAAATATATGTCTTGGTTAGCTTGTATTTTTTTCAATCGACCTTCGCGTTTATAATTAGTTTAATTCATTATAATGTCTTCATCATATGTCTTTATACCGTAAATTACGGAGCACAAGTCGACTTTCTAAGCCTGGAAAAAAAACTTGATAAAAGTATGGGTCAACGTATATAGTAGGACTAGAATGTAAACATTTACCACAACCAGTAGTTATAGCAATCGATATACACCACTTACCGTAACTCCAGAAGACTGCCACCAACATTTCCAATTTATTGTAAATATATTTAACAAAATTAACAAAGAATAATTTGAAATAATAAATTATATTATAGTATTATATTAACAAAATATCATACCATTTCCAAAATCTGAAGAACTAACAGTAAACACTCACTGGAACGTCCCAGCACCCATACGGCTAGCCAGACAACTACGGTATGTTGTTAGCGCAATAGGCTGTGAATTCATGTGAATACAAACTTTAATGTATAAGATTTGCACGTTTCATCTATGGCTGATGTAATTCTAATTTCAGAGAAAAATTACTCCACTTGACACAACTGGAATAATGACAGTTTAATAAGAAAAATATGACAGTCAATGTTTTGATGCAGGTAGTTTACTTTTATTATATTTTACAGGTTATCCTCATTTAGTACAACTGGATAAATTTTTGCTTCTCTGTAGCCTACTGTATGTTTTGGGTCGACCTATATTGCAGGTAAACGTTCAACCCAGAATTTTGAGCAAAAAATCTTGAGGTCGATTTATATGCAAGATTGACTTGTACGCTGCAAATTTCCGTGTACATTAATAAATTACTATTCACAGTAAAGGGAAAATGCAGAGTTCTTATCTAAAATCTATCTTTAATTTATTATTCATAAGATAATTAACATTATGAAGTAAATGGAGAGCCATATACACTTTTCATATCTTATAAATAAAATGTCATTACAGAATTACTTGAGTATTGCAGCCATTTACTTTGGGAATAAACGTCATCATGTTTTAACTTTTAAAGTGGCAGGGAAAAAAACGCTGACTCACTATACGTTTTTTACTGTCTCAAATGTAACGGTAGGAGACTTTTTACGAGATAAATAACTTCAATAAAATACGTTATTATACATATACATATTTTTTGTATTCTCCACGTTATTACGGTCCAATCCACTGGGGCTGAAGAATATGCCAACTGCATCTCTGCAGAGGAATAAGATACGCGCTCTTACGTGTATCCTAGATACGACACTAAACTATCTTATGCTGAGAGGTCAGTCTTGGAGCTTTGGGGAATGTGGAGAACCCCTTCATTACCATTATTACAAGATCCAAACTGACCGAGAGTAGTAGAACCAGTAAGGATCCAGTACATGAGTCAAATAGAAATATGTAATCCTTTTCTAAACTTGAAGCCATTAAACAATGTGCAAACAAATTACTGATGTTAAATTGAATTATGGATATTACATAGCTGTTTTGGGACCATTTAACAGTGCGAAAACAAATGAGCTCTGGCTCTTTTTAGAATAATATTTCCTACATGCTTATCGTTTACATATCATATATTCAATATATATGTACAAAGAAGATTTGGCATCAAATAACCTACAAGTGTAGATATGCCATGAAAGAGAACCAACCAAGCAACCAACCATATCATTACACTTATACATATCATTTGATGCATTTTTTACCTTAATATACTTACATATTATTTTATACGTTCTCTACTGTGTATAAAATAATGAGACCTCTATAGTGTAATGATCAAATAGAGAGATGAATAATAATCAAGTTTCATTTATAAACTAAAAATAATCAGAAGAGGTGAATAAAGCATTCGTAATGAAATTAATGATTTTGTCAGATATCGTGTAAATTTTCAAACATTCTGTTATCCAAGTTTGCAGGACCATATAATGGGCTTTTTTTCTAAGTCAATCTATGTCGTTTTGGCTTCTTTTAAAATGTGTTGGTCTATTTAAAGTAGGTCATTTATTCCTCTTATTCCTCTGTGGCACCATTTTTGTTCTTCTGGGAAATTTCTGCGGCATATGTGTAAGTAATAGATTTCTTCTCTTATCTGTGTGATCAAAATTTTTTTTACATAATAGGTAAATACGTTATTATCTATAGTTGCTGCGGATGGTCACTTTTGGGGGGTCTTTCTGTATCAATGCAGTTTTCCCTTTCGTTATCTATTCGAGTATGCTTTATCCTTGTAAACATTTACTCAGTTGCAATGCCAGTATGATGTGAATGGACGTGAATTTTTAAAAACTAGAATCAATGTATGCCATCGTGGCTGGGCGTTTTCCAATTCAGTATTTCCCTAATCTTACTCTGAGCAATTCCTGCTGTATGCTCGCCTCGGTGCCTTCTTCGAGTTCTTCTAATCATTTTTACATTATTTAACCAATCAGTATTTCTGTTAAGTTCTTTGAGCTTCCATATTTTACATCAAAATTGTTTTATATCTTTTATATCAGGTTGCTGATTTGTCTTTGTAAACTCTCCGCCAACTTGTTTGCAGAATTTTCTTTCTTTGAAAAGTCCTGTTTTGTTTGTTTTGTTTGAGTCTCTTTGTTATATATTGACTCTTGACCGAGCCGTCAATCAGAGATGCACCAGTGTAAATAAGCGGAAGAAGAAGCGGAATCAAGTGGGCGTTATGCAATAATATAGGCAGACCCCGGCGGCAGTTGAGTCAGTTGGCACAGGAAGGCCAGCCAGCTTACAGACTGAGAACGTCAAGCTGAGGGCTGTTGCCCTCAGCAACCCTCGGTTGAGCAACCCTAGCCAAGATGCGGAAGAAATACTAAGTGGGTTCTTAAAGATAATACAGCGTGCTATGGTCAAGAGAGGAAGTTGGGTCAATATAGCAGTCTGTCCCTGTCTCCACTCATCTCTCACACACCACAGAAACATCAATCCTTTCGAGAATAAAGTGTGAGAGATATATTTTTTATAAAGAAGTGTGTTCGTTCGTTCATCGAAGTTCGTAAATTATGTTTGATTATGTTTCCGCTTATATTTGTATTACGGCTGTGCAACATCTTTTCTTTCGCTAAAATCTTTTGACTTATTTCTTCTAGTTATATTTTTCAGTCTACTTATCTGCGGCTGTGTTTTTTTTTGTATCGTTTCATTTCTTGGCGTTTAATGTTCACTTGTTGTAGCGTCTTTATTTGTCCGTCTATTCTCATTTCCCATCAAAGTTTTGTATTCCTGTTCGAATTCCTTTGGAGGATGCCTGTTTTATTACCAACATATCACTGCAAAGAATAACTTGATCAGTTCAGTGTTTTGAGTCTTTGGCATGAGTCGACCAGTGATTGAACCCTGATCTCGCGGACCATTGGTGAACACTCTACCCAATAGGCCAATGGCCCGGTTTGCCGTAAAATAAACCACCAAAAATTTAACCATTGGGTTAATTATTGCAATAACTTGATCCGTTCAGTGATAGTGACCGTCGGGATATTTTTCAATTATTTATTTACCTTTTTTCAGTCATGATTCTTTTGGGATGGTAATGTAGTCATCAGCTCACTCAAGACTTTCTTTATAAATTCTACATTTTCTTTGTCTTCTTGTGTGAACATTGATGCCGTGATGCTGGGATCTGTGATTGTTTGATTTCTAATGTTTACTGTCTCAACTCGTTTAGGGAGCTCTCTTAGAGAATATTCTTTACTATTTGCATATTTCTAGAACTTTAAGATAAGAAAACCAACTCTTCTTTAAATCAATCTTGCCTGGTCAGCAAGTCTTTGACTTGTATTAGATTTAGCAGATTTTGTCCAGATCTCTATCATCCGTTTCCTATATCCTCTTTGCGTAGGATTATTTTTAAATAACAATGGATGACATTTTAGTTGCCTTATTATCTTTATTAGGTAAGAATAATTGTTTGAAACCATATAATTACTAGCAAGTTATCACTATTGTGTAGAATTCTTAGTCATATGTGAAAATTATTTGATTTAGTAGTTATTTGGGGCAATTATTCTTTAGAGTGATCGCCAATGGTCTGGGAGAGCTGGGTTCAATCCCAGATCGCGTCATACCAAATACTTTTAAAATGGTACTTGATACCTCCTTGCTTAACCCTCAGCAATATAAGGTACGTATCAAGGGTAAAGTGAAGCAATTCAGGGAAAGGAGTAGCGCCCTCTTTACTTACATGAAATCATAGAATTGCTTGCAAGAAAATAAAACAGACGTTAAACAATCCAAATCAGTTTGAAAACCCTAAAATTAAAAAAAAAGAGTTGGCGACCGTAGTTGAGGGTGATCCGAAGGCTCCCTTTTCAATAGCTACTACACCGAGGTGTAGGTGGGCGCTACTCCATTCCCTGGAATGATTTACTTTAGCCTTGATCCTTACCTTATAATGGTGAGTGTTAAGCAAGGCGGCATCAAGTACCATGTTTTGAGTCTTTTGCATGTGTCGACTAGTGATTGAATCCTGATCTCGCGGACCATTGGTGAACACTCTACTCAATAGGCCAATGGCCCGGTTTGCCGTAAAATAAACCACCAAAAATTTAACCATCGGGTTAAATATTGTAATATTCGCATTTATCCAGAATTATAAAACAAACCAACTGTGAATAGTCTTACTAAAAATCTTATATATCTTATATTGAATAACTACAAATAATTGAGTCACTCTTTGTATTTTTCATCTTGTGCATATTGTAAATATTCCTTATATTCACTTTCAGTATGTACTCTTTATTTGTTAATTAAAATTGAATATATTTTCTAAATAAATGTATGTACAAAATTGCCCATAAGTTAGTACACCCTGAGGATTTTCATAAAATTCAATTTTTTTCGGAACAAAAGGTATCAGGATTTTATTATTTCTACTAGAACACAATATAATGAAAATGGATATTATCAGGCTTCATTCATTACTATACTCTGCTGATTGACAAAATGTTATATAATTAAGGAATGATCTTTTTTATATTAATCATTTTTCCCTAGTTATATTTTATCATACAGTTTGGTAGGGTTTTGAACCATTCTGGTCCCAGTCCAGGTGCATCGTCAATTGGTGCAGTTTACGCTCGTGCGCAAAGTATATGACAATCACCATTTGTCATAATAAACCCCCAGACAGGAAATGGGGCTGGAGTATGGATGAGGTCATGACTGGAAAAGATGGTTCTGAGTATTTGAGGATTTTGAAAAGACGTCAGTTGGATTTTGACCGTTGAAAGATGTAGTTGCGTCTTCTGCCGTTGAGACGAGAGCTGGGTTTTCTACCGTTGAGGCATGCAGTTCAGTTTTCGGATCTCGACCGGTGGAGATGAATTGAGATTTTAGACATCATAAGATATGCCGCGCGTTGGGGTGGGGTCAACATAGTATGGTTAGCATAGGCTTTTAAGAATTGTATCTCTCTCGTCGTGTCGCCATAGACCGAAGCCAGAAATTAATAAACCCATTCGTATCTGAAACAACAGAGTCCGCCTGTATTTGATATGTATTGTATTACTGTTGTTATTGAGATCATCGTATGGATACAACAAAAATATATAACAAAGAATAAAATGGCTTAATATATATATATGGCGTGTATTTATCTTTTTATAACTACATAAATCTATTTTTGGTTTGATTGATGTAGAGTTTGTCAATAAGTAATATTTAATAATGCCCGGTTTGATTATATTTCAATAAAAATAATAAAAATCTTAGGATTTTGGGGTTAGAAGAAAATGAAAATTTTAAAGATTTCGTCAAGGGTGTATATATGGGCGATAAAGGATTTCATAGATATTAATTTATGAACAGGTTTAAATGATTAAATTTATGAACAGTCTTAAATGAATAGATGCATGAACAACCTTAGATAGATAGATAGATAGATAGATAGATAGATGTTCTTCTTGATCTGATGACATAATCGAGAAACAGAGAGTCACCAAGCACCGATTACTTTGTCTTTAGTTCTTCAAACTTATATATAAATATTCCACGCGTGGATTATTAAGTCTTTGTCGGTCTTTTTTGCTTAGAAAATTGGCGCTACACAATGTTTTCTTTTAGCTATTTTGCTTTGTTCCAGTGTAAGCTAAACTAGGTTAATATCCATATAATATCGATATAAAATGAAACAAATATTTTAACAAGAATATGTTACAGAACTGATTTACGAAGACAATGAGAGTCTAGATTTTTGTTACAAACTCGACATTCTCTTGAACAAATAAAAGATGACAACTGTGTTTAAACACAAAATGGACCATCTATAGGTCAAATAGAATTGTTCAATAATTTACAAGGATTAAACCCAGCCGGCTGGGACAGTAGTTTACACCGACTGCATCTCTGCACAGGAGTAAGACACCCCACCAACGATTGTTCTAAAATGACACTAAACAATCTAATGGTGAGCTCCAATAATGCTGAAGGATTGCTGAATGTAGAGTACCCATTCATTGCCATCGCTCCAACGTCCACTCTGGCCTGAAGTGGTAGCACCTGAATGGGTCTTATCAATGGGTCAAATAGAAGTGTTTGACATTTAAACTAAGGGCAAACAAATGATTTTTGATAAATTGAATTGTTAGAAACTGAACTGTTTTATCATTCAACTGTGTGTAAAATGTTTTATTGAATTGTTAGTGATACCTAGCAATACTTGAAACTATTTAACTTTGTTGACTTATCTTTACAAACCATATGTATCTAAGGTATATGTATAACCCGGATTTGGCAATGAATAAAAATGGTTGATATACCATATAAGCAAACCAAACTAAACCAAACAAAGGATTATCATTATTATTAGTTTTTTGAAACCATACACTAGTGAGGAAATTGTTTGCATTTGATAGGACAGAATTCCACTGTGTGCAAATAAATGATTAATATTAAATAAAATTATTAGTGTTGGATAGCAATAATTAAAACCATCTGTGTAAATAGAATTATTAGCATAAGATAGCAAAACTTTTAGTTTGATAGCAAACCGTTTAATTGTGTACAAACTACTAATTGGTATCAAACAGAATTATTGGTATAAGATAGCAATACTTAAAACTATTTAGAATTATTAGTGTTGGTAATGATTGAAACCATTAAACTGTATGCAAATAAATGAAAATACAATAACTAGTTTTAAATAGCAATACTTGAATCCTTTTAACTGTGTGCAAATAAATGCGATGAAATTTGTCTCTGCCTCCCACCAGACAGGACTTGACACAAAGTCAAATCACCCAAAGGTCGATTATAGCAAGGATTTTGGAAGAGGAAGATCGGGCACGAGCCGAGGCTCGAACCCTGCTCGACTATGCGGGTCATCGGCCAACTTGATGCAATGTGGGCCTGATGTGCAAACAAATGAGCTCTGGCTCATTTTAAGATAATATTACCTTCAAACTATTCACTAATAAATTACATATACATATGTGTGTGTGTGCGCGCGCACGTGCGTGTGTAAACTGGATTCAGCATTGAATAATTCTCCCTGATTGATATACCATGAAATATAACCAAACCAACCGAACAAAATGTACACTCGATCTTTTTTTTTTTTTCAGAATTCTCGCTGAAAGTAGTAGACAATTTCATCTACCAAGGAAGCAGTGTCTCATCAACCGAAAGACATCAACCCGCGACTAGCAAAGGCATGGAGAGCGAACGATAGTTTATCGGTCATATGGAAGTCAGACCTGACCGATAAAATAAAACGCAGTTTTTCCAAGTAGCGGTCGTGTCGACACTACTGTGTGGATGCACTACATGGACGCTAACTAAACGTATGGAGAAAAAGCTAGACGGCAACTACACAAGAATGCTGCGAGTAATATTGGACAAGTCCTGGAGGCAGCACCCAACAAACCAGCAGCTGTACGGCCACCTACCACCCATCACGAAAACTATCAAGGTTAGACGAACCAGACACGTTGGACACTCATGGAGAAGTAAAGGCGAATTCACAAGTAACGTACCCCAGTTGACCCCTTCACATGGACGAGCAAAGCCAGGATGTAGCCTTGAAGACCTGCCGGAAGTCGATAGTAAAGGGTGGCGGGAAAGGGTCAGGGATATCTGTGCTGATGGCACGACCTGATTATGATGATGAGAACGTGAATAAAAATAATAAAAAAGCTAAGATAAAGAGTCTGGCACTCCAAAGCATTTTTTCACTCTTGTAATTTTACGAAAGGTTAACAAATCACGAGACAGACTATTGATGACCGTTCTTGTAAACAAAAAGAGAAACATCACAGTTAATAAATGACTATTAGATGTATAGCAGTTCTCAATAACAGTCAGCGTAATGGTCGCTAAGAATTAATTTGGAATTCAATTTAATTCTTTTTCGGGAGGGGGTCTTTTCGGGATTTTTGTTTGTTTTAGGTTGGAGTCTCTCATTCCTTGTTAGATGCTCTCTTTGAAGCCTTCCTATATAATAAAAAAAATAGCCCAGCCATTGTAAAAAAATAACCATTATAAATCTCAATATCTTAATGAGTTACACGAATCCTTGGCAAAGCACAATCTTGCGCCACAACAACATGATCTGTTATTCGCGCCATGTGTCAACACCAGCTGTTGGCGGAATCGATATGTGATACCTGAATCGACAAATATTTTAGTTTGCTGTACAACATTTGGCCCATTCGGCAAATATACTTCGCCCACTGTAATCTGTAGCGTATGTTTTTAAAAACACACAAGAAAACTAAGGAGAAGGTGGTCATCCATTTTATTGTGTGTAATTTCAATATTTGATTGGTTATAATTATAAGGTCATGTGACTTCCTTCTCTGTTTTTTAATTGGTCCAGCCAAGGCCAAATGATAAAAGTTATAGGTTAGTACCAAATTCAAGATTTCAGGAGAGTCTGCCATATTATTCTTTTAAGTGTTCAATAAATAAATCAATAAATTTACTTATAAGACTATTAACCCAAATGTCTAATATTATATATATATATATATATATGTGTTCTTAAATTTTTTCCAAAAAAACATTAGAAATAAATAAAATATGGCCAAGAATGCAAAGCAGTATCGCAATATTTAGATTGTAAATTAAGTAAAGCAGGATAAAAACTCACAACTCTGAATTTCACGTGTCCGATCATCTGGCGAACTTGAATCGATATGAAGTCCAGACATATCGATGCAAGCTCACCTAAGATTGATTGTCTAAATATCATGCATCTATAGATCTCACACACACACACACACACTCTCTCTCTCTCTCTCTCTCTCTCTCTCTATCTATCTATCTATCTATCTAATAGAGTATTTTCTACTGACCCCAGTGGTCTATATTCGTGCCTAGAGCATGATTTTATATGTGGATAATAAGTCTTCGTAGGTCTATTGTTGATCTTTTCAGCTCGTTTTCCTTTTGCTACTTTCCTTTGTGCAAGTGTATCTATGTTAGGAAAATAGCTATATAATATCTTATATCTATATCTACATCATTATCTATATATATCATATATAATCTATATAGTATATATTTTACTGTTATCTAAAGAAGGAACTATGAAATAATTGGATGCAATAATACCTTGAAAAAACTTAGTCAATAGTCATTAAGTATGATATTTGCAGGGTCTAAAGTTCTTGTTTTTATCGTTAAATTGCTTAGGAGTATTTAGTTTCAATAAACATTATTTTTAATCGTCTTCTGTTAGCAGTTAAATTAGCAAGCATTTTTGAAATGTCCGTATTGGCGTTATTTAGTTTACTGATTCTAAAATTGAAGATGGAAGAAAACAAGCATTTTCCGCATGCTGTATTTATTTTTATTAATTTATTTTATTTTATTTTTTTTATTTATTTATTTATTTATTTATTTATTTTTGAAGACATTTAAATTGCGACCGAAAGGCTTGTTCAGTTTATGAGGAAAGTTCTATGAATAGTCAAAAACATATCAAATGTCTTTTCTGAATTTTCGTGCCCAATGATTCTCATTAGATACTAATTCGTTGTCATATAAATTAGTTGACCTAAACATCGATCAAACCACAATGGCATATCAACCTGTCAGGGCTTATTTTATATCTAAACGGTGGGGAATCTGGTTCAAAGAACATTCATATTTACATTTTTTGCATTTGTTTCTCAAGAGGGTTGGGGTTTTTTTTTTGCCTACGGTCCTATCGAATAAAAATAATTGTAATGGTCGGAAGGGTACTCCACACTCACCAAAAACTCCAGAACAGGAGCCTCATTATCAGATGTTGTCTAATGCCATACTCAAGCAACCCAGTCGTGTGAGGCTGTAGAATATACCGACTGCATCTCCCAACGAGTGTCCTATTTATGACACTAAACAATCTGATGGCGAGACTCCAGTAATGTTGGGGCTTTGGAGAATGTCCAGTACCCCTTCATTGCCATCGCTCCCAGGTCCACACTGACTCGGATTTTTAATACCTGATAGGGTTCTATCTATTGGTCAAATAGAATTCTTTGACATTCAAAATGAGTGCAAACGAATGACGTATGCTTAAATGAATTATTTAAAATCGAACGGTCTTATGCTAAATCATAATTATCATTTAAGTGTGTGTAAACAAATGACTGATGTTTAATTGAATTTTTCGTGATACATTGCAATACTTGGAACCATTTAACTGTACAAATGAATGTGTAATGTTAAATAGCAATAATTGAAACTCTTTAACTGTGTGCCTACATTGAATTATTGAATTTACATAACAATACTTGGAAACATTTTAATGTGTGAATGAACAGAGTTGAATAGAAGAATTAATGTTAAATTGTAATACTTGCAGCGAGCAAAAAATGATCAATGTTGAATAGAATTATTAGTGTTAGTAATAATTGATGCTATTTAACTCTGTAGAAACAATACAATGGTCAAAACAACAATGTTAAGAATACAACTCTGAAAACATCAATTCTTTACCTTATATACGTACTTGTATGTATTATGTATAAGATATTTGTATGCTTGTATATATGTAGTTATACTTTTATAGTATACTTGTATAGATAGTATACTTGTATATATATACTTGTTTACCATAGATACTTATTTCAAGCCTCTATTATTACTAGACAAAAAAAGAGATTTGGTTTTGTTTTATGGCATATTAACCATTGTAAATTTATACATATATATATATATATATATATGTGTGTGTGTGTGTGTGTGTGTGTGTGTGTGTGTGTGTGTGTGATTTGTAAACAGATTTTGAAAATAACATTCTTCAACGAGTCTGGGCACTTTTTTGCACACAGTTAAATGATTTCAAGTATTGCTGAATAACAGTAACAATTTAAAATTAGTCATTTGTTTACCCTCATAGTTTATTCTATTTGATCCATAAATTGGACCCTAACAGGCGCTACCATTCAGGGTCAGAGTGGACCAGTCACAATGGCTATGAAGGGGTACCTCGCATTCCCCAAAGCTTCAGAATTACTGGAGCCTTGTCATCAGCTTGTTTAATGTTATATCTAGGATATTCGTTGGGGGGTCTTACCTTCTACAAAGATGCAGTCGGTGTATTCTGCAATCCCAGCCGACTGGGCTAAAAAAATTTATCAAAATCAAACACTAACAGCTGTTATCGATAATCAATCAGTAGAAACAAACTTTCAAAGTCGGCAATTGTAGATTCAGTTTCTATTACGAAGTGACGTCTCCACCTCCAAATAACATTTGACACCATACAAATATGCATATATATATATATATATGTGTGTGTGTGTGTGTGTGTGTGTGTGTGTGTGTGTGTGTGTGTGTGTGTGTGTGTGTGTGTGTGTACTTATGTTTGCATGTGTGTGTTAAGAGAGTAAAAAGGAGATAAAGAGGAATAGACAGAAAGAGATTTTTCCCCAGAAATATCTAATTATTTATTTGCGGCATAGATAATGTCAAAATGAATTAGTAGTTCATGCAACAGTTTTTTCACACCGTCTGTCACCAATGGTTCTCCATCGAACATCCAAACATAAAACCTGATACTATATACAACATATATTTAACAAGTATAGCACCCGTAAATAATAACAGAATTATTAATGTCTGGATCTGCACATTTATCTAGAACAAGGTTTCCCAAAGTGATCTATGAAGACCTCGGGGGTGAATGAAATTTTGGTTTGCTGAATAAAAGCATAGGAATCCACGGGGGGTAGATTTACTTGTTTGCCTTAATAACTGAACAAAAATAGTTGAATTTTGTTGTCTTGTTACCAGAGATTGGACGCCTAAGATAATTCCAGATCGGGTGGTATGAGCACTAGTGATGCATCATTTCCATATCTTCTGTTCAAAATATAAAGGTCATTTAAATCAACGAACGATCCATAATCATCATAACATTTTTTCAAGAAAAAAATAATTTCAAAACTATTGTATCTTAAACAAATTATGTTATAAAAATACTGAATTCTAAAATATCTCTTTTTATTATAAGTTATGAGATTTCTTTAAAAAAAAAAAAGATTTTGAATGATAAGAATAGAAATAATTTTTTTAAAAGAAAAAAATACCGAAAAAAAATAAAATTAAAAAACAAAGCTTGACATTTTAATTTTTGCCTATGATAACAAATTTTTAATGAATAAAATTAGAATTAGTTTATTGTTATCGAAAAACACTGCTTTGACCGAAAGGATCCGGATCTTCACTTGTTAAGTTTATTTCAATATTGTCATGCATTTGTTGGTGTTGATGTTTTTATATGATTCGATATTACATTCATAATAATTTTTCAATATTTTGTACAAAAAAGTCTTGATGCTGAAAACTTTTAAAAAATCCTTTTATAACAATATAACAAAGACCATTGGATCAAGTCGACGAGTTGCCAGAGATCGTACAGATATTGTGTTGTTTTCACTCAGTTTAAATGTCAAACACTTCCATTTGACCTGTTGATAGGACCCAATCAGGTGCTACCACTCCGGTCCTATGTGGATCTGGGAACGATAGTAATGAAGTGGTACTCCACATTCTTCAAAGCTCCAGTTTTACTGGAGTCTTACCAACAGATTGTTTAATGTCGTATCCAGTACACTCTTTGGGGATCTTACACCTCTTCAGAGATTCAGTCAGTGTATTCTATAGCCCTAGATGACTGGGCTCCTTACAGGTTATTCAATATCAAGATTTATATATATATATATATATATATATATATATATATATATATATATATAGAGAGAGAGAGAGAGAGAGAGAGAGAGAGAGAGAGAGAGAAACAAATTGAAAAACAATACGTATATTCATTAGTTTATTTATTTATGCTACATCCATTATTTCAAACTTCACCCACCTTTCTCTCCCTGCTAATGTTTTTCAACTTTTTAATTTATAGACATGTCAGTTCAAATACGGTTGATTTTTTATGATTTATCCACATTTAGTTATTTACGTATGATACTTCCAAATGTTTCCACTTCCTTTCTTCTCCCCTTTTTCTTCTTTTTCTATTCCTCTATTCTTTTTCTGTTCTTCCTTTCTCATCTCTCCTCCCTTCCTTTCTCTCTTCTCTTTTCTTTCTTTTCTTCCTCTCTTCTCTATTTCTTCTTCTTCTTCTTCTTCTTCTTCTTTTGATGGTTCCATTTATTTTACATCAGTGCCTTACACAGTCATATAATATTTTGAAATTTGAACGCTGATTAAACGGTTGCCTCCCCTTCCTCAGTATATACAATCTTCTCCCTTCTTTTGTTTTTTTTAAACACCCATCGGTGATCTAACGACACTCGATATCATTTTTTCTAAGTTCTGAAGATGGTTTATTAAAACCGAAACATTATAGTGTCGACTTTCTTTCACATTAAATTCTTCACTTTGGATTACTTTGTTTTTCATTTTTTTCTCCATATTGTCGGATTCTTTTCCATTATTTACTTCCATATATATATATATATATAATTTGTAAGCAAATAGATTTAAGGCAACTTTATTTTTAGATGAAAAGTTAAATCTCATTTTCTTACACACAGTTAAATGTGTTGTATAGTTATTTAAACGTTCATGCATCACAACGACACAACATCAAAGACAGACGCATGAATAAACGATGCATGATAAAGACGCAGGAAGAAAGACGCAAGAAGACTTCTTTACAATTATATTTACCTCTCACTTTATTGCAAGGGTTCGAAAGGGTTGTTGAAGGGTTGCATGTGAAAGGATGCTGGAGACCGAACATAAACTTCATATTTTGACCCCACTGTTATGACCGTCACGTTGTGTCTTTCTTGTTCTCTTAGATGCTCAACCAGAGGTCTTGGGGTCCATTCCATCGGGGCTTTTCCGAGGGCCCCCTCGGTCGGGTGTGGCCTTCCCTACCACATCTGGTCTCTACTGTCTGGAAGTCTACTGGCAACTCCTTTGGCACCCCAAACTCAACTGAGTTAAATAATAACTCAACGCCCACACGATCGCCAACTGGATCTTTGAAATCGAATGTTTAATCGTCATCAAGCGGAAATAACTGTCATGCAGTTCAGAGGTTACTCTCTTCCGGTGCATCACTGTAGTGGCACAATAGGACATTCACCTTGTTCCATATCATAAGCCTTAATCCGCCCACGCGATCTCTTTCGATTACTGGCCGTTGGAATGTGTCACTTCCTTCCGGTGTATTACCTTGGAATAGTATTTTTGGGCTGGGTCGAATGTCAAAATATAACAAATGGTTTTATGCATTCCTATCTAAAACTATTTATTCTATTCAATATGAGATATTTCTTTGCACACGCTTAAATTGTTTCAAGTATTGCTATTTAACGTTAGTGGTTCTATTTATCAAGTATTCATATCTAACACAAATAATTTGTACACAGCTGTGTGGTCTCAAATAACTAATGACAATAATCCTTCGTAAATGGTTGAAAAGTTCTATTTGGACCATAAGTGGAACCTTGACCTATACCACCACTCCAGGTCAAAGTGTACTGGGATTAATCGCAATAAAAAGGTAATTCACATTCCCGAAAACTCCTGGACTGGGTCCAGATGCAATTCAGTGGAATATCCAAGACACTCGTTACGATTGGGGGTCTTACTCCTTTACAGATATGCAGTCAGCGTATTCGACAGCCCGACCCAAGCTGATAGGGGGACAGTCACATTGATGCGCTAGTGTACACATATACACTCAAACACATGGGTATACACACACAAGCAGTAGCATACCAACGAAAACTAGAAAGGATGATGACTTCATATTGCGGTTAACGAAGCATAACAGACTGTTTAACAGAAAAAGTGGCGACATCTGCTGGCCATGTGATTATGTAAATGGCCACCAATCAACCTAGGGTTTGACTAAAAACAGTTTATCTCGATTTGTTCAGGGAAGAGAGAAGCGAAAGAAAGAACGGAAAAATAAACGATGAAACAAGTAAAAATGCGATTATGGTAACGACGATAGCGCTAAAAATAATGGTGTTGATGTACATGGTGAATCAAGTTATTTACAGTGTTAAGTTATAGCAAATTTTACAAGCCAATGATAACTAAAATACTGTTATTACTATGTCCATTCTCAACTCCTAATACAGTCTTTCTTCAGAGTGACGGGCGGACCTGCAAGCCAGTTGCTGTAATATTATTTCTCATTTGATTCTATATGAATGTGGTTAGGCTAACACTGATTCATTCTATCAGGTTTCTGTCAACAAAATAAAACCAAGTCATGATTGGCGCATTTATTCCAACACTTAATTGCTCAGTCGGCTAGGGCTGTAGAATATATCGACTGCACCCCTGCAGAGGGGTAAGACCCCCAACGAGTGTCCTAGATATGACACTAAACAATCTGATGGTGAGGATCCAGTAATGTTGGAGTTTTGGGGAATGCAGAGCACTCTTTCATCGCTCCCATGTTCACTCTGGCCCGGAGTGGTTGCACCTGATATGATCCTATCTATGGGTTAAATAGAACTAAACGGCGCATTTATGTTAAACTGAATTGTTTGAATTAGAACTGTTTGACTAAACTGAATAGCTTGAAAAAGAAATGTTTTTCACAATTAAACAGTGTACTCATGCTAAACTGAATTGTTTGTAATAGAACTGATTATTTGTGGATTTAAAAATGAATTTGGCATTAAATAAGTAATAAAGGTTGATATGCCACAAAACCCAACCAACCAACCAACCAACCAACATTTAATAAACCGTAAAAATAGTACTTGATTGGTCTTCAAGACCGCTTTCAGTGGCCTATGAGCTTAATGAGTTATCTTGTATCTAATTATCATCGACGCGTACTAACAGCACATATCTCCTTTAGGCGCTCTCTCTCTCTATCTATCTCTCTATCTATCTATCTCTGCCATTGCTCTTGGTAAGTCCACTTGACAGTATCCAGTGTCCACACACAGGTAAAAAATATAAGTTTTTGCAGTTTGGCCAGCATTCATGTGTCTTTGTGGTTTGGTTTGGTTTGGTTTCTTTGTTTAATGGCATATTAACATTCATGGTTTATTTGATGCCAAATCCATCCTCGTCGAAGGTCAGTTGTGTTACTATTCATGAGTTCGTCTCGACTTCTCCAGCAGCGTCCCAAATGTCTTCTTTGTCTTACTCAGATAGTTTGTGCAATTGGAGTTCCCATCTAGCTTTTCTTTAGAGCGTTTGGTTAAAATCTAAATGGTGCAACCATACAATCGTACTGACGCGGCTACAGCTGGGAACAATTCTCATTTTATCTTATCAAAGAGATCAGATTTCCATATACCTATCAATAGTAGTCCATGGTTTAACTGTTCGTATGTTGACCTTACATTTAATAAATGTGATATTGCTACCGAAATATATGAACTGATTTACAATTTCAGGGGTTTACTGTTTATTAGTCACTAATCATTAAAATAGTGCTATTAATATTGCCATTCTTAATTCCTTGTACAAAATCTTTCTGCAAAGTAACAGGCTGACTTGCAAGCCAGTTACGGTAATTTCATTTTCACCCGGTTCTCTATGAATATAGCTTTAGCCAAAATTTTCTTTCTTTTTTCACGTTTCTATTTACTTTTTAAAACAAAGAAATAATTGGCGTTTTTATTACTATGATCAATAAACAGTAAAATTAGAATTTGATCTGTTACTAAAAAGACGCTTTTAAACTTAAAAGCCGCTTTCACCCACCTTTAATTTTAAGGACGAGTCATCTAGTAGTCAAGGAATAATAATTAATTAAACTTAAATAGGTTAGGAGAACAACACGCAACTAGCAAAGGCATGGACAGCAAACGATAGGTTATCGGTCATATGGTAGTCACACGTGACCAATAAAATGAAACGCAGTTTTTTCCAAGCAGCGATCGTGTCGATACTGCTATACGGATGCACTACGTGGACGCTAACAAAATGTATGGAGAAAAAGCTTGACGGCAACTATACAAGAATGCTGCAAGCAATACTGAACAAGTCCTGGAGGCAGCACCCCACAAAGCAGCAGCTGTACGGCCACCTACTACCCTTCACGAAAACTATCCAAGTTAGACGAAACAGACATTCGGGACACTGCTGGAGAAGTAGGGATGAACTCATAATCGACATACTCCGGTGGACCCCTTCACATGGACGACCAAAGGCAAGACGAACAGCTAGAACCTATATTCAACAGCTCTGGAAGTGCCCGTGGTGTTATTGTCGTGGGAAATGGACACGGCGACACGAGTTCAAATCTTGGACGAGACTGATTGCATTTCTCATAGCACTAATACCCCTGGGAAAGGTATGAATCCAATTATTCTTCCTCCAGTTATGGGTAAATAGTAGGGCAGACTAGGTTCTTCAGCCTTGGCGAGGCAACTAGTCTAGGAGAAGGAAAACTCTGAATTCAAACCTGTTAAACTCCGCTTAAAAAATTCGACCTTGTTTCATATCCTGCCCGAGCGTAGGGGTTAGGTAAATATGATATTCAACAGCTCTGTGCCGATACAGGATGTAGCCTTGAAGACCTACCGGGAGGGATGGGCGATAGATACGAGTGGTGGGAGTGGGTCAGGGATATCTGTGCTGACGGTGTGACATGATGATTTTATCATGATTAACATTGGCATTATCGTTTTCTCCAAGTAGAAATCATAATAATTAGCGTGAAAGCAAACATCAAACCATTGCTATTATTATTGTTATGCTGCAAAAATTGACTGGGAATTTCATTATTCTCAAAGTTATGACATTTGAACGTTATACTGCTAATAAAACACTTGCTATGATGTACCATTTTTACTGTATTATGGTATCATACACACAAAATATTGAATCATTATATGTAAAATCAGATGATTATTACGTTAAATATAAAAAAAACTGTCTTGTCTGGTAATAGAACTATTTACAATGCCCCAAAGTATATATATGTGAGAAAATAGTTAAAGAATAATTACGATGAAATTAAGTGAAAAGATATATCTATCTTTAATAAGGAAAGATAAAAAGGATTATCAACGTAAATGTTCAACAACTAGGATCATACCTCTAACATCTGTCTTCGAGAGACAATACAACAAAATGGTAAGCAATTATTTCGGAGATGTCGCAGTAGATTTTTCTAGTTTTCTCATTTGCTTTTTCTATTATTCAAATAAAAAAGATTAATAGGGAAGATATTTCTATTACCAATTAAACGATGTTTAAATTTTGACGATGTTGTCATTCCTGGAAACATTGAGGGAAGTCTTCAACTGACACTCTGTTCAATTAGTTCATCGCAACCTATTGCATATTATCAAGTTCTCTAACCGAGATTTTGGGAAACGGTAAATAATTCCAAGGACTCAGGTCAAGAAAATAAGAAGGCTGTTTTTTTAGCTCACTCCTTGTTCACAGTGGGGATTTTAAAAGTAATGAGAATTATATTTTTCAGGTGTACAACCCTGATAAAAAATCGGATGACCAATGTTAATTCATCACCAGTCATACTCACTGTCAAACATCGATCAGATCTAATAAAACCCCTCACTTTTGTCGCATTTTGTTCAATTCATGACATTACCAGTCGACCAGAATGAGATTTTATCTTCTACAGTCTGGAAAACATCGAATAACGCCTAGTGTCACTTAAAAACCTGTGAACGGTATCGAACTTGGTCTACGTAAGCCTGGTTTAACTTATAAAATGTTTATGCCAGATTGTTCTGAAGTTCATCATAGAATTTGGTCTTGTGTTGCATAATCGTGACACACTTAAGCAAACTGAATTAAACTTGAATCCTGAGAAGCAAACATTTTCAAACAAGTTCAAAATCACCATTTCTCATACGATTTTCAGTGAAAACTCTCAACCTAAAAAATGAAAAAAACAATCACTCATTAATTTCCAGAGAAATCTCGTATTAATTATTTTATTTTGCTTATCAAATCACTTTGAATTTTTCTAAATTAATGATAATAAAGAATTCATATTTTCCACTGCTTACCTATATCATTATAGTGGCATGCCAAAGAATTCTTCTTCATGATATTTCTCAGGATATCATAGGTTACGAGACGGCGCCCATCACCTCTCTAATTATGTATTTATCCTAATTCTCCGTCACGGTCAGGATATATCACAAGGTCAATTTATCAGTGAAGTAAAGCTGGTTTGAATTCTGAATGTTCCTTCTACAAGTTGTTTCACTGTAGGTGAAACAAAGCAACAGCCGCTCAATTCTTCTCCGCAGATTTTATTTTCTTTCTTTTTAGATTGTTGCTGGAAAATAGTAAATATTTTTCAATATAAACCAAATATAACGAAACCACGCCTTGAATGATGGAACGGAAGATTTATGATCAGACATATTACGAAACCAAGTCATTCAAGAATTTTCAAGCTAGATACAGAAGGAAATTCAATTTCAGCACATTTTCAAACATAAGTTACATTTTCAAGTTGATCAAGAACTTTGAAGCTTATAGCACTTGTGAAAATCGTAGGGCAATGAGTTTCACACCATTTGAGCCTCTAATAACAATCTGAACAGCCAGGAGGAGTGTTCACTATGCACGACACATTCAATAACTTCAACTGAACGGTGGACATCTGGAGCATGTACTCTTGGGCTTTTCTTGACATTTTGACTTCATGTTTGAGACTAAATAGCTGCAGATCCTAAGATTTTTTCCTTTTGCTTTTCAATAAATGCAATTTTCATTATTTCATCATTTGCGCTCCATGATTTGTGTCCAATCATTTCGTTTGAAAATTTGTGAAAATTTGTGATAAAGTAGCCGCCTCTCAACACTAGTGAACTTAGTGACCGATGACAAAGGGTCAACCACGGCATCTCTCGGGGTAGGTACGAGAAACGGTCACCCCAAAATTAAGGAAATTTTTAAAAGAACCAGTAAAACAGTTAGTAACCGGCAAGAGAGAAAAAATGATTTTAATGTTGACGCCGGCTAAACTTCCCCCTCACAGGTGGAGAGCTACGATTTAACAATTTCTCTGTAGACTCAAAAATTCCATTTCGCGTCTCTCTGATTTTAAGACCAGTCTGGAGGAAGGTTGCAACACTGATATAAATTTAGCGGTATTTTTCTAGGACCACGTGTCTGATGTTTCTTCTTTCCCTATGAATTTGCAGTCATCTCTTCATCTCCTCTTTGTCCCCGGAAACTTTCGGCGAGACCCCAATACGTAATAACTGGTTGCCTGATCAAGGCTAAAAAGCTACTCAATCCCACTAGTTAAACATTCAGGATAACTGAGTGATATCTTCTCAAGGGGCATTAGAACAAAGTGAAACGCACGCAACCTCGTTCAGGATTCGAGCTTTTATTGCCAATTCCATTTTCTATGACCATAACCGTCACAATAAGTGCGTCTCTCCAAGTAACATGAAGTCAAGTCGTTTCGGATTGCAAAATATCAAAATATCGCAATTTCTGGTCAGACCTACTTACGACACTGAAAGATAGATTGCTTTTCTTTTCTTTTTTTTTCAAGGCTCCAACGGGGATGCTATTTAACCATAGGTAAGGGAAAAATAGGTTCGTGCCTTTCCCAAAAGAATGTTTTGTACTTGGTTACCGTATTTCATTCTTCAAGCCACTAACCGTTACAGCACTAGGGGGTGTCCTCGTGGTGTAATGATTAAAGCGATGGGCTGCGGAATCGTTGTAATGTTACAGCACTAAGACCCCCTCCCTAATAATAAAAAATAAAAATTAGTGACATACTTACATATACTCGAGTTAAACTCATGTCATATTTTTATATCGTTTAAACAGGCTTAATCTACTTTGGCACTTACTTCAAAGATATGAATCTTCGTTCCGAAAACCTCTCTCTCTCTCTCTCTCTCTCTCTCTCTCTCTCTCTCTCTCTCTCTCTCTCTCTGACGTCATCGTAAACTCTTCTTAAACACTATTGCATCTATGCAAGTTTGTTTATTTCTTTTACACACGAATTAGCGCCCTTGTGTCAATCCCAGACGCTTTATCACTAATCTGCATAATGACGTCATGGCTATTAATGCCAATAGGTCTACTGACGTATATCTTAGAATTACAGCTTCTTCGGATCCATCTTTACAGCTAACATCAGCAATAATAACGTTTACTATAGTGTGAATGGCGACAATTTCAAAGTCTATTTTTATTCCTATAGGGGAGATGCTCCATATCAGTACCGTTGACGTTCACACCGAAAACCTCAGGGAATAAACACTTCAAGGCATAATGTTGAATGTCATCACTTGATATAATATCCCTCTCTCTCTCTCTCTCTCTCTCTCTCTCTCTCTCTCTATCTATCTATCTATCTATCTCTTTCTCTCCCCTCCCAAGTTCTCATCTTTTCAATACACTGACCGCCGCATATTCATGCATAAATAAATGCAGAATGCATTAAAAATATGGATTTCAACAGGCATCCATCAATACAGATAGACGCCACTCAGCAGACTGATACAAGTGGTTCTTTGACAATAAGGAAAAAGTTGGTTGGTCCCCTAACCTTATAATTGGCTTTTCATATAATACTCTATGATTAACATTCCAATTAAAATAGATATTCCTACACGTGTAAGCAGGCATGAGTGGTTGAGTATACAAGGCGGATTCAGAAAGTATCGAGACTGAAGCTGTATTTACCAATACAAAAAAAAACGAAACGTTAATCTTTTATCCCAACAGTCCCAGAGCATTCTATGAATTCAGTCCATTGGCCGAAATACCACGGAAACAATTTTTTGATGTACGTGATTTCCTTACCTCTAGGTATAAAACAACCCCAGACAGGTTGACATGCCGTTAGAATCAATCAATCAACCGTTTTTTGTTTTTTTTTTGCCCAGTCAGCTGGGGCTGTAGAATACACTGACTGCTTCTCTGCAGAGGAGTAAGACCACCCCCAACGAGTGTCCTGGATATGACACTAAACCATCTGATGGTGAGGTTCCAGCAGTGCTGGAGCTTTGGGGAATGCGGAGTACCCCTTCATTGCGATCGCTCCCAGGTCCACTCTGGCCCAGAGTGGTAGCACCTTATAAGGGTCCTATCTATGGGTTAAATAGAACTACGTGCTTCTTTCATTATACTGATTTTTGCATTTAAACTGCGTATTTATGCTAAACTGAATTGTTTAAAATAGAACTGTTTTGACATTGGAACTGCGTACTAGTGCTGAACTGAATTGCTCAAAATAGAACTGTTTTTGACATCTAAACTGTGTACTTATGCTGAACTGAATTATCTGAAATAAAACTGTCTGACATTTAAATCTGTGTATTGCCCAGTCAGCTGGGGCTGTAGAATACACTGACTGCTTCTCTGCAGAGAGTTAAGACCCCCCCAACGAGTGTCCTGGATATGACACTAAACAATCTGATGGTGAGGTTCCAGCAGTGCTGGAGCTTTGGGGAATGCGGAGTACCTCTTCATTGCCATCGCTCCCAGGTCCACTCTGGCCCGGAGTGGTAGCACCTGATAGGGCCCTATCTATGGGTTAAATAGAACTAACAGCATACTTATGCTATAATGAATTGAGTAAACTGAATAGCTTAAAATAGGAACGTTTTTGACTATTAAACCGTACTTACACTTAAAACTGCGTGCTCATGCTTAACTGAATTATTTCAAATAGAACTGTTTTTCGACATTAAAACTGTATTTACACTTAACTGAATTATTACATATAACTACTTAAATAGTTTGAAATGGAAATGTTTTTGACAATTGAACTGTGTACTTATGCTAAACTGAACTGTTTTCAATAGAACAGATTATTTACATAAAAATGGATTTGGCGTTAAATAACCTACAAAGGTTGATATGCCATAAAACCAAACAAACCAAACCAACCACAACCGTTTTTTGATATGGAGTAAAGCTGAACAGTTTTAAAACCTCTAGCTAACACGTTGCACTTTAAAATGAATTTCGAACACTTATCACATCACATAGTTTTGAAACGGAATGCTACCAATAAAATGCTAAGCTTTTTTTTATTTTTTCGTTTCATTTCAAAGACTGAATATAATGCAGAAGATATACCATCACATATTGATATAGCTCTGATGATGGTTTAATACAAAAACCAAAACGTTTAATATTGATAAATAATTCAACTATAAATAAAATCATCCTATGAATATCTTGTTTTTCCATATTCTACTTACACACACACACACACACACACACACACACACTTTCTGTCTTTCTCTCTCTCTCTCTCTCTCTCTCTCTCTCTCTCTCAAGCATACATTTAGACACACACACACACACATACACACACACACATATATGTATCTATCTATCTATCTATCTATATATATATATTATGATTATACTAACATATATTTATGATAATGCAAGATAAAACTGTAGTCCTCTGAAAGACATACAAGTTGTAGATATTCTGATAAAATTTACAAAGTTTTTTTTACCATTTTGTAATGTAGTAACACATATTACCGAGGCATGGTATGGTATAGTATGGTACGATATTTTTTGCATGAGAGAGTAGAGGGCTGTGTTAAAATCCAAGCAGAATATTTAGTGAATTAATATGAGGCTTCAGTGCTACGGATTCATTCTTATTTTGGAAACTTGGAAACTCTGTGTGTGTGTGTGTGTGTGTGTGTGTGTGTGTGTGTGTAAGATGACTGTTTTGAAATAAGCGTATAATTCATTTTCCCCTAAACTGTACAACAAAATACAGTCCTTCTTATACACAACCAGACAAATTAATACTAACTGATATAGCGTTTGTGATTCCATGTCTTTCCTAAATATGAATACGAAATACTAACAGGAGGTTAATAAAGAAGATCTGAAGCAAGAACAATGCACTGCCGCTGACATCTACGGAATTCTCAGAAATATGCATGGGGAAGTGATAGCTCGTAAGAGTAATTTGCAAAGCTAGGTTAAAGGCAAAACTCGTGTTGAAGATAAACCGAGAAATAAATGTCCATTGACAGTATCCACCGAGGAAAAAGAAATTTTTAAATGTCAATGCGACAAATTAGTTCAAAGGTGGTACAAATTCCTTATCACAGGTTGAAGCCATTTTGAATAGTACCGTGTTGCAAAGAAAGAGTTACTCTACACCTATCTATATATAGTTACATATGTGTCACATGTTGTTATTAAAGAACTTATTAAACGATAAGTTTTATTTTACAGAGCATCTTCGGATATAGACACTTGCAAAACATAGTTTAGTCTGATACAAAGTCAAGTAAAAGGAGGCTGGGAATAGAAACATTGTTTTTCACCAGCCTTGAAGATGTTGATAACTTATCTGGCTTTAAAACACGAGTTTTGCCTTTAACCTAGCCTTTGCAAAGACTCGAACCCTGCTGGTCTATGCTGCCCATCGGCTCGCTTGGTGCAATGTGAGCCTGATGAGGCAAGCAGTTTCACGAATCCAAATGTGGGTCAAGGCACGTATGCCGGGTTATGGCTTGAACTCGACACCTAGGTCTAGTGCCATACAGTAGTGTATACTCTGTAAGCACGACCTACCTCTTTCACATTCTAGCTTTGTACAAAACTAAGTTAAGCTCCTAAAATGACTACCAGCTTCAAACTTTGACCGTCACGCCATTTGCATACTATCTGCTCCTAAAAAATCAAATTAAAATCTAAATAACACAAAAATTGGTATAGAGAATGTAAATTATACTATTTTACAAACTTAAAATTTTGCCCAATCGACTGCATTTCTGCAGAGGAGTAAATCCTGCCTGACCAACGAACGTCCTGGGTATAACATTAAAGTGTATCTTAGTTGTAAGACTCCAGTCCTGGAGCTATAACGAACGTGGAGTACCTCTTCATTGCCATTACTCCCAGATTCACTCTGAACCGGAGTAGAAGTACCTGTTAGGGTTCCATCTAGAGTCCAAAAAGAATTGTTCAATTATTTACTAAGGAGTGTTATCATTGGTTATTTGAAACCGTTAAGCCGTGTGGAAATTATTTGCATTAGATAGGAATACTTGATAAATAGAATTTCTAATGTTACCTAGTAATACTTGAAACCTTTTAATTGTGTTCAAAGATATGAGCTCTAACAACTTCTTTAAAAATAGTTACCAAAAATAATTCCTTGCAAATCATTTATGAATAAATAGGGTGTGGCATTAAGTAGTAATTTACAAAGCCTTATGCTTAGATGTCGCACAAGGCCATATGAATGGGGAACCCAATGAGACTTGCACTCACTTGTGTAGGTTTGCTTGTCTAGTTTGTTAATCCTTACATCACGAGAGGCGCCCATTAAGTAACCGACTCACAGGGGATTCATATGCCTTAAAATACCAAACAACCAAGGTTAAAATTGAACGGGTGTCCTCGTGGTGTTTACGGGTGTCCTCGTGGTGTAATGGTTTAAAGCGATGAACTTCGGAATCGTAGTACGCGAGTTCGTACTCCAGTCGCGCTATTATGTTCACTTTCGGGCAAATACCCTTGGGAAAGGTATGAACCCCCTTATTCTCCCTCCAGCTATGGGTAAATAGTAGGACGGACTAGGTTCTTCAGCCTTGTTGAGGCAACTAGTCTAGGAGAAGGAAAACTCTGAATTCAAACCTGTTAAACTCCGCTTAAAAATTGACCTTGTGTCATATCCTGACCGAGCGGAGGGGTCGGTAAATAGTACCAAGGTTAAAATTGAACCATTCTTACTGCTCTAATTTTTACCAAACTTTGTCACCATCATCATCATCATCATCATGTCGCACCATCAGCACAGATATCCCTGACTTTTTCTCGCTACCCTTCTCTATCGCCCATTGCTTCCGTTTGGTCTTCAGGGCTACATCTCGTATCGGCACAGTGCTGCTGGTCATCCTGCCTTTGCTCGTCCATGTAAAGGGGTCCACAGAAGTACATTACTTATGAGTTCGTCTTTACTTCTGCAGCAGTGTCCTGCATTTCTGGTTCGTCTAATTTTGATAGTTTTCGTGATGGATGATAAGTAAGGGTACAGCTGCTGCTTAGTGGGGTGCTGCCTCCAGGAGTTGTTCAATATTGCTCGCAGCATTCTTGTGTAGTTGCCGTCAAGCTTTTTCTCCATATGTTTAGTTAGCGTCTATGTGGTGCATCCATACAACAGTATCGACACGACCGCTGCTTGGAAGAAACTGCATATCATTTTATCGGTCACGACTGACTTCCATATGACCGATAAACTATCGATTGCTGTCCATGCCTTTGTAAGTCGGGTGTTGATGTCTGTCTCAGTTGATGAGACTCTGCTTCCTAGGTAAGTGAACTTTATATAAAATTTAAAAAGATAATGCTAAAGACTTCAGCGTCATATTCTGTAAAACGTTAGGGAAATTTTATAAGTATCTTTGACGTACACATCTTGGTTATGCTATCAGTGAACGTATTATGAAAATTTAATAAGTTAAAAAGATGAACTTCCCATAAAGTAATATTAACATAATATTCAATTATGATGTTGTTGTTTTTTTTTTCATGCTTGTAAAATCTGCAATATGGGATAACTTTCTATTGTTTTGAATTTTTAAAAGTGACCAAATAAATTGATTCACTTAGAAGAGTTAATGATATCTCAAGCCGAAATTTTCTCTTACTTTACGACTGATTATTTGAGTCTAACCTGAAGACGTTCCGGTCCGGCTGTGTTCGAGTTAAGAATTGGTATTTTACAAACCAAACTCTAGAATATTAATGTCTTCCAATGAAAAACTCGACGATGGAAAACTGGAATCCATAAAAAGGCAATGTCTTGAAGTAAAAAGCTCAGCAGATGTTGCGTCGATTAGTTCCGTGTCGTTGGTCTTCGACTGCCGCTCAAACGAGGTTGGCCACGAGATTTCTTGGTCGAAGTCACGCCAGTCATTTGTCTTTTACGCGAATACATACAGGAGAATTCTTCAGGTTTTATTTGGATCAATCATTCCCGCATTACTTGATCCCCCATCAAATGTACTTCCAATACGGCGCCGTGTGAAAAAGTTTGAGAAATCATGATACGAACGGAGCGGCTGGTGGGGTAGTGAGGGTTTCAAGTTTAAGACATCTTTTTTTTTCTCCTTTTTTTTTCAGTTTTTGCATCAAATGGTGGGAAGCCAAGTTAAAAACAAGAGACACAAATATTTAAATTATTGATGTTTTCCGTAGGCGAGTTAAGCTCTCTCTTTTATTCTTCTTCAAGATTGGTTTTGTTTTATTTATTTTTGATTTGTTTTTCTTTTTTGTTTTTTTGTTTGTTTTGTTTTTGTTTTTTGTTTTTTAGCTGTGTCTTTTTTTAGTTTTTTTAGCTATTTTTTTAGCTTTTTTTTTTTAGCTTTTTTTTTTTAGCTTTTTTTTTTTTTTTTTTGAAGAGGTGAACAGGAAAATAAGAATATCGCATGGCCGAGCTTATGTAAAAAAAAATGTTGCCTTTTTTAGAGCAATTTTTATTCTTTTTATTTACTTTTCCTATTTATTTGCATTAGTGGTGATGTCTGTTTATATTTACTCTTTTGTTTATAATGGAATTTTGCCAGTACATCTACAAAATGACAGCAAGTGACATCGGACAAATAAGATTTTTTTTGGTTAAATGCTCATAGAGATGCTGTAAATCAAACTACTAACTACGTTACCAACAATTGATACTGTATTAGATGGTATGTAGGATACGTGGATAGATAAGCTACATAACTTTTCAATATCTTTTACTTAAAAAGATTCTCAGACTTAAAATATTCATCTTTGTCAAAAGTATCAGCATTAGAAGCTGGATAAAGGCCTTTCCAAATTCCTTGACGATCTTGATTGTGATAACCTTTCAAACTTCATTATCTTATCATTAAGGTTTTTCGGACTATTGTCTTCATCTTTATTGTTATTTCCACAACGTTTCGGTTGATATGTCCTCCGGCCTTCTTCAGGTGTTGTCGAATTCGGGAACCTTCACGGAACTTCGAGCTACGTCCTTTATTGAATCCGCGGGGGTCGCCTGTTCTGATTCCGTTAGCCATAACCGGGTACAAGTGTTAAGTATTCCTGTATTGTTACTCGCCAGGAGTCTGGATTGAACCTGCAACCTCCAGATGATTGTCTCCTTAGAAGCTTAGGGAACCAACGCCTATAACCGTTATACCATGTGTCCTAACATCTGAAGAAGGCCGGAGGACATATCGACCGAAACGTTGTGGAAATAACAATAAAGATGAAGACAATAGTCCCAAAAACCTTAAAAATCAACAAGCTTCGTCTCAGAAATTTAGACAACTAATATCCAATATCTTATCTCTCCATCATCTCTTTGTTCTTTTTTTTTACACTTGATATTTTGGGCCACCATTTTTCTAATCTTTTGAACCATTTGTTATTCCTCCATTCGTTCACCTACATATGGAAGCCCACCCAGTCGACGAGGCCTAGAATACCCTGGCTGTATCCCCTGCAGAGGTATATGAACCCCCTCAAAAAGGGATGTACTTTTTATGCCCCTTAACTGCATCTGACGGTGAGGCTCCTGTTCTGGAAAAAGTGGAGTATATGTTTAATGCCATTACTTTCAGTCCACTCCGGCCTACTAGGGACTCATCTACAGGTCAAATAGATGTTTAAAAATTATTTGAATGCGAAAGAAATATTTGTTTAAAGATATTAACGCAATTCCATTATCTCTAGACATGAAATAACCCTGGACAAGTTAACATGCAGTTAACATCAGTCAATTAAACAAGTACTCAATCTATTTGGAGGCGCATGGCTTATGCCTTTTTATCATCTAAAGAAATAGAAACGACGCCCCGAGATCATATCCTGGATTCCACCGTTTGTGTTTCACTTCGCACTAGCGCCGTTGGGAATGGTATGAATACATCTCTTCTGCTACTAAATATGAGTAAATAGGAAGGCAGATAGTTTGTTTTTTTTTTAGTTAGGCCACTTAAACCAATCAAGGAGAAAGAAAACTCTGGATTCAAACTATCTCTACTTTGACCTTGTGTCGTATCCTGCCCGTGGTAGAGCATGTAGATAGATACAAATTTCATTTTGTTGTTTGATAGCTTCTGTATTTTTTACCTTGATCTTTGTTAAAATCTTTTTATCTTTTAAAATCATGCCAAACATTGCTCTTTCCATTGATCTCTGAGTACTTTCCAAAAGATTTTCTGGCTGAAAATAGCCTACCATATATTCAGAGAACACAAAGCGATGTTGGTATTCATCTAACTCAATTTATATATATATATATATATATATATATATATATATATATATATATATATATATTCGGATCCATCAGTAATTCAGAAAGAGATAACTTTCCATCTAATGATCCTTGTGATACGTGAAATTCAAAGTAACGGAATGTTGTAATTTCAAAAATATAGGTCTTATACCTGCTAAAAGCATTGAATATGTTTTAACTCGCTTCTCAAAAAACAATTTGTTATTATATATATATATATATATATAAGGAGAGAGAGAGAGAGAGAGAGAGAGAGAGAGAGAGAGAGAGAGAGAGAGAATGAGTTGGCTCTATATAAGTACACCACTATCAATTCTTAAGAAAAAGTTAATTTTATTCTAAATCAAAAGTGCCATGATTGTGGTATTTCTTGAAGAATGAATACGGAAATTATTTGGCATTATTTTCCACGAAACTCTACGGAATTAAAACTCTGTACCCCACTACGCAAAATTCTATATAGTATGTTTTCAAACCAAACTTGATCATTTTTTTTTCGTTTTGATGCTGGAATTTGTAAGAAATAACACCTAATAATATCCGTTTTAATCACATAACGTTTCACTTGAAAAAATATAAAATGGCATTTTTGGTCAAGAATGAATTTTTCAATGTTAAGATTGTATTATTTTATGGACGATACACACACACTCTCTCTCTCTCTCTCTCTCTCTCTCTCTCTCTCTCTACATAACTGGGGACAAAAGAAATGCATCCATGCCTTTCTCAAGAGAATTAGCCTGAAGTAAAATAGAAACAACCTCCTCCAGGATTCGAACGAGAGTCACCGATTCCATTTCCAATGACAATAACCATAGCCCTAAGAGCGCCTTGGGTATGTAAAATACTCATTCAAACATTCACACATACACACATATATATCAAATACTTACCTGAAGATGGATAACGTGAAACTCTGAGTCATGTGTGGCTTTTTATTGCTTAAAATGCATTGGTATTATAATATTGGGATATTTGTTCTCCTATTTTAGATTTTATCTAACAGAGTTTATCAATTCTAATTCTACACACACATAGACACACACACACACATATATGTATACATATAAGAGGGTCGTTGAAAAAGTATTAAGCTTCACCCAGAAAGAAGAACATAGTTGAACATTATTGTTGTTGCAACTCGTAAACACTTGAAAGCTAGAAAAACTAATTCAGATTTCTGTATTTATTTCTGTGCAGATTAGGCTCATACAGAGTTTAGAGGTGGGTGACTAATCTGAAATCTGCATGAGGCTTAGAACTTTTTGAATATTCCACGTATATATATATATATATATATATATATATACTGAGAGAGAGAGAGAGAGAGAGAGAGAGACCGAGACCGAGAGGCATATATATATACATATATATATATATATATATATATATATATATATATATATATATATATATACAAACGTTGATAATGTTGTAGCTTGTTTATATGCTTATTATTATATCTTGTAGTATATCCCGTAATTTGAGATGTATTATTCTTCATCTTTTATTCCACAAAAATGCTCGGTACAAGGGGCGTTACACTCGTCAAAAACAAATATTAACCCCTTATTATCACACGAGGTACCCGGGTATTCATTCAGCTTACTTTAATGTGGCACTAGGATAAAAGTAGGGGTCACCTAGTAACAATTGAAGTCACTTACAATGGTATGCAAGTTTAGTTCGCTAACTATTATGCTACATGAGAAGATAATGAATGTTGGTTTTAGTTTTCACATCATATCCTTCCTTAATTCATTAGTGATTATTAAATGGAGTAAAATACATTTAAATTTTTTTACCGAAATTTGGCTGATTACTACCTTTGAAGGTGCTTAGTTAAAAGATCACCATCGTATATATATATATATATATATATATATATATATATATATCCAGTAAGGCAAAATATAAATAAACGAAAGTTACTACATAATGCCTTATAATTCCTATGTTGACGTATGTTACCTGATAGCTGAGTTGTATGATACTAAGTCTAACCTAAAGTTGAGCGGGTTTCGATCCCACCTTGAAGCGTTCTGCGTGTTTATCCACACTGACGATTTGTGATACAACGAAACTGTCTATCTGTGGATGACAATATATATATATATAGTACCGAAACCTTTTTATAATGATTAATATAAAATATTCCAAAGTATCCTTTAATTTAAGATGTATTATTTTTTTACTTCACCGGATTGGCCGGTACATGCAGCGTCACACAAATACAAATGTAACCCTTTTTTATACTTGTAAAATCCATATCAACTTTTACATTTTCGAAAAGATCGATATTTTTTCCAGAAATTTCCAGTTGTATTCATGCAACGGGATATGTTTCCATAATTAAGTCTTATTTTAGAAGCTTTTTTAAGTACCATACATGAAACTGATTAGGTGTTAAAATTTCCTGCTTTGTGTTTTTTGTTTGTTTTCCTTTGGATTTAACCCCAACAACAATAAAAGAAGCAGATGTGACGATAGCTTTTCATATGAAAAATGACGCACCTGTACAAAGTTTGCTTATGATTCTGCGTCTTGAATCTGACCCTAGCATGACCCCCAAAGTAGTCCTACTAGTGTCGGGTTACAGTGACTAGCACGCATGCAAACACAAACACTCATTCTTTACCACCCGTAATTATAGAACACTTCCGTCTTCTTGCGTGTTCACTCTGACCTCATTTTTTTTTCTTGGTACGACTTATGTACCGTCAAACAATTCAACAATCTTGAAATAAATGTTTATAAAAATTAAAAACTAATGTTTTCTATCAATAATTGTCATCAATTATCAAACTAATAATTTTGGTGCGTTCTCTCTCAATCTCTCTATCTATCTATCTATCTATCTATGTCTCTCTTTCTTCTTCTTCTTCTTCTTCTTCTTCTTCTTCTTCTTCTTCTTCTTCTTTCAATCTCATCCCAATTATCCTACGTTGCAAAGAAAAGAGTAATAAAACCCTTTAGTTATAAATGGCGTAAGACATATTTCAATCTCGTCCGTTCTCACGGTAAGACTACTAACACGAGACTTTAATTCTTAGGTCCGTGATTCTGTGGGATTTTGACGTTGCAGTAATGAACAACAAAAACAAGAACAAGAACAAGAAGCTAAACTAATAAAGACCTAATACATCTTGCACCAGAGAAAGTTCAAATGTTGGTTGGTTGGTTGGTTGGTTGGTTGGTTGGTTGGTCGGGGTTTTTGTTTGTTTTTCAGGGTGGGGGTCTTTGTGGGTTATTTAATACCAAAACTATCCTGGTAAAAGAATATAAGTGGTATTATTTATCCCGTTACTGGGGGTATAAAAGAGCCTAAACCTTTCTCAAGGGTATTATAACAATTTGTATGAAATAGTTTGTTGGTAACTATATTTTTAAAGGAGTATTTATTTACACAGAGTTAAATAGTTTCAGCTATTCTTTTTTAACACTAATTTCTCCACTTAATACGCTTCATTTGTTTACACAGTGTTAAATGGCTTTAAGTATTACTATTTAACATTATTAATACTATTTATCGAGTATTCCAATGTAATATAAATAATTTTCACATCACTGAATGGTTTCGATAATTAATGATATTAATCCTTGAATAGTTATATCTAACTCACCGATGAGGCTCTAAAATGTACTACCACTCTTGGTCAGAGTAGACCTGGGAGTAATGGCAATGAAGGGATACTCCCCATTCAATATAGTGCCAAGACTGTAGCTTTGCCATCAAATGCAGTTGAGTAATATAACAAGAACATCCCCTTTGGAAAGTGTCTTCAGGGAATAGGCAGCGTATTTTACAGTTCTCACTGACAAGAGGGAAAGTTTGATGGATATATTAAAGACTGTACTAAAAAAAAAAGAAAAAAGCGAAGGAAAAATAGTAAATCGAGAATTATCTGAAATAGTGGTATTAGTTCATCACAGAACCCCCGAAAATAATTTGCATAAGGAATGCATCTCTAAATTTATAATTATCAGAGAATTGTCTTTTTCCATCTCTTTTCATTACTACTCATGTAAACACTATAACTTTTGAGGCACGATTAGCATCATGGTTATCGTCATAAAGAATAGAATCGGCGACCCGATTTCAAAACCTGGACGAGATTATTTGCGTTTCACTTTGTACTAATGTCCTTAAGGAATGGCATAAATCCACCTATTCTCTTGTAGGAAAGATTGAGTACTTTAGCCATGGTGAGATAACCAGTCTTAGAAAAGGAAAATTCTGAATTCAAAACAAGCTTTAAACTTCTTACAAAATTGACCTTGTATCACATCCTGCCCGTGTTAGGTAAATCTATACCCTGACTCTGCTACATGACTAATATTTGTTTTATATATCATAATTAGTATTATATGTGTCATCACATTATCAATACCATCCCGTTATCCTTTTTTTTCAGATGGTTTTGTTTGTTTGTTCTTTTTTGTATTGTTCATAATGGCAGATACGTTTGAAATTCTGGCAATTTTGCGGTGTTATTTTAAACTGGTAATCAAAATTTCTGTAGCTGCACACAGAATTTAGTTAGTAGAAAATACTGAAATAGTATCCAATTTTACCACTCAAAAATGGTTCAGGTGTTTTAAAGCAGCTGATTTATACCCTCAAATAAAACCAAGAAGTGAATGATAATCAGTTGCTTAAAGATTCATGATAGACGGGAACCCAACCACCTGTACTCAAAAGCTTCACATAAGCTTCAAAAAACATGTTAACTCTCAAAGGCCTTCCATCAATTGGTTAAAAAACGAAAATACTTTTTATGTAACCTTATTGAGGAATAATATTATTAACTTGAAGTCAGACTAAACAAGTGAAGAAAGAATTTCATTTTTTTCTCTATTACTACTATGAATACGACGAATACTAAATTGAGTTTTCAACCTACAATACGAGAATTTGTTGGTTCTTGCTCCAGATAAAATGACATCATATCTCTGCAATATCTCTGCCATTTGCAGTACTTTTATAACCAAAGAGCACTTTAGGCTAATGTAAATAATTCCGAGCTATTATAGCAAACCATTGTAAGTGATTTCGATTCTTCTTAAGTACTCAATAGTTCTGACCTTGTGCCAAACTAAGTTAAGTTTAGTAAATTCTTCCTTCTCGGGAGGGACCCAGATATTTTAGCAGCTTTTCACTCTTTTTCGAGTTCACTCTTGGTTTAGTTTGCTTTCTTTGTTTAATGGCATATCAACGTTCGTGAGATCTCTAATGCTAAAGCTATTCTTGTTGCAATGTAAGTAGTGATACTATTTAATCTATAGCTAGGGTATAAGGGAATTCATACCTTTTCCAAGGTTATTAGTTGAAAAGTGAAAGTAATAGCGCCACTGAAGTTCGAAATCTCTTCCAACGTTGTCGCAGTCCACTACGATTTGCTAAAACATGGAACTCCATGGTTTGATAAATATTTTGTTTCTCTAATTACCGTAGTTTTAACGTCCTTCTTACAATTCGTCTTAATGTATATGCTCTAATTTCATTTGATAAAAGACCCCGTTTACCTTTTCAAGCGTGCTCTGTGCAACAATCTTCCGATTGTTTTCTTTCTTTTTTTTTTTTTTTTTTTTACTTATTTTCATATCTTTATATAAAAAAATTTTTTTGTTGAAGGTCCAAAGAGAGAAAGAAATATTTTGAAATGAGTAGGTCCACGAAGAAATTTGATTTATTTATTTATTTATTTATTTAGTTATATAAACTTAATTATTATACTCATTATGATTTTTTTTCTCATTTTAGAGTTATAAGAATATTAAATATATATCTATTGTAACGGTCCATTAGCGTTGTGGTTAGAGTGTCCGCCGGGAGACTGGGTTTCAATCCCAGGTCGAGTCATATCAAAGACTCAAAAAATGGCACTTGATGCATCCTTGCTTAACACTCAGCTTTACAAGGTACGAATCAAGGGAAAAGTGGAACAATCCAGGGAAAGGAGTTGCGGCCCTCCCTACACCTTGGTATTGTAGCCATTGAAAAGGGAGCCTTTGGGTTACTCTCGACTTGGGTCGGCCAACTTACTAATTATATATATATATATATAATTTTTTTCTTTGTACTATTTAGGTTAAAGAATGCATACAGTTATTTTTCTTACCATTTCATGTTTCTAGTTTTTTCTGCTTTTATTATTATTTTACTCCTTACATTTTTTCACACCAGTTTTAACTGTTGGTTTTTCATTGAAATCCCTATGATCACAAGTTTCCTTTTAAGACGCTTTTAAGTATTCTAGCCGATTTCAAAAATATTATGGTCTGGATGATGTCGATTTTTCCTCTGGTATCTAATTCAGCAAGTCTCTTTTCCAGGCTTTTGTAAAGCGTTCGAAGCGTATCCTTTATAACTGGTATCGGGGTCCACGTGGAGTAATGGTTAAAGCGATGGACTGCGGAATCGTAGTAAGCGAGTTCGTACTCCAGTCGCGCTATTACGTTCACTTTCGGGCAAATAACCTTGGGAAAGGTATTAAACCCCTTATCCTCCCAGTTATGGGTTAAATAGTACCACTACTGTTCTTCTGGGAGAATGGCTTTGGCATTAAATAACTTACAAAGGCTGTTATGCCATTAAACAAAGAAACCAAACTAAACCAAACCTACAATTGGTATGATCACCACTTATACGTTTAACGATCTTCTCAGCTCCCTGGCAAGATCTTGAGATTTGAGAATTATTTTTTTATTGCGGACTTTTTTTCCTCATCTTGGTAGTTGTTTTTTTTTTTTTTGGGGGGGGGGTTCTCACTATGTTTCGGCCAAATTTCACCTCTGGCCTTCTTCAGGTGATTAACCGCGACCTCAGATAGGAATGCTGAGTCTTGTAACCGTATCCCCAGTAATTACTGCCTTCCATAGTTGTTGTCTATCGCACCACGTTTTTGACCAAGTAAACCTCTGGCCGGCTTGGGTACGAATTGAAACCGCCATCTTCTGACAATGATCAAATGGAAACGTAGAGACTCAACGCCTCTATCTGCTGCGCTACGGGCATGAAGTTCGCAATAAAGAAAAAGTCCGCAATAAAAAAAAAAGACAATTCTCAGCTTAAGAAACCTCATCTCAAAATGTATTCCCAAAAAAGACAATCCAGAGATTTGTTGTTGTTGTTGTTGTTTTTTGTTTTTTTTGTTTTTTTCGCTTTTTTTTATTTCTACTTTGTGGTCTGCTGGAAAGGCAAATCCACTTGATGACAAGTTTGTTTTTTTATTGAATAACAGTCGGCCAGGTCTTCTGGTTTGGACAAGATCATCTGTTTGTATCTGAGAGTCCTAGATAATTTTATTGGTCTTGTGTTTTAGAACAGATTCTTAATTGTGCATATCATATTTCTTATTTATGTATATACCATTTGTGCATATACTATTTGTCAGCATGAAACCAGCATTCAGTTTTGTAAACGTTGAATTATCACAGTAAACATACTATGATCACTCCATTGACAAGTGACAATGTAAAGAGAGGTATATTGAAAAGTAATTTTGAAACACAAAATCGAAATTTTGTTGGTAAATATTATCAAGTCATGATGTAACTGCAATAAACAAAGACCAGTTGCGTGTAAGCCAGGAGATATATACATGTGGGTTTGAAGATTTAGCTAAGAGTTGTAGCAGACCTCAGAGACCCAAAGGAGGAACGAAGATCAGACGTATAGTCCAAAGATCAGGGATATAACGATGTTCCAAACGCGGAACAAATGAATAATTTCAGTTACACGTGACACGCAACTATAGGATTCCATTTTCTAAACAACCTTTAGAACAAATTCTTAAGGTTTCGGTTTGTTTTGACTTGCTTTTTATTTGTTTGTTTGTTTGTGTTTGTTTGTTTGGGGAGGTTTAATGGCATATCTATCCTCCTTGGTTATTTAAGGCCAAAGCCCTCCTAGTAGAATAATAATAGTGGTACTATTTAACCATAGCGACGAGGATAATGGGGTTCATAACTTTCAGAAAGTGAACGTAATAGCGCGGCTGGAGTTCGAACTCAGTTACGACGTTGTCATAGATCAGCATGTTAGCCACTACGCTACGGGGACCGAAGAAAATTGTTAAATAATCAACAAGCGTCCTGTGTTTAAAAGCCGTTGATTGGCGTTTCTGATTTTCATCATGTTTTTATTTGTTTATTCCGCAAACCACCTGCAGTTCAACATGTAATTCGTTGCGGCTGTTACGAAGAAAGCGGGAATTTTATCAAATGATGCGTAATGAGTTCATTACAAAATGTTACTTAATATTAAAGCAAAGGAGTCTTCCGGGTACTGTGATAAAAGGTTAATCATCATCATCATCATCATGTCGCGCTGCCAGCACGGACCTCCCTAACCTTCTCCTGCCACCCGTCTCTATCGTCTCGGTAGGTCCTCAAGGCTACATCCTGTATCGGCAGAGCTTTAGTATATTGCTGGTCGTCCTGCCTTTGCTCGTCCATGTGAAGGGCTCCGCAGGAGTATATTGCTTATGAGTTCGTCCCTATTTCTCTAGCAGTGTCCCGCATGTCTGGTTCGTCTTACTTGGATAGTTAAAATGTTAATACTGGTTACTTATAAATGAAAAAAAAAAAGCAAACAGTAAAACAAATAAGCGAAGTTTGAGTTGAACATACGTTATCTTTTTACATTTTGGTAATAAGTAATAACTCAAAAATATTTTTGCGAACGAATTAATTTTTGTTTGCGCACACTGTACGTACACGTTTTTAGAATTCTTTTTTTATCACTTACTTGTGTATCCGTTCTGAAGTTCTTTTAGGGATAAAACTTGGTTATCGTCGTGAAATCAGGAACTATTTTTGCTCCGGCGGCTGTAGAATCTAAGGCTTGGGAATGTTGTCTTTGACTGCAGTTAACTAGGCCGTTGGATAGCTGGTATTCAGACCCACTATTTTTTGGGCGGCAAATTGGCCTTATGAGTAGAGTGTTCGCCAATGGTCCGGAAGACCGGAGTTCAATCCCAGGTCGAGTCATACCAAAGACTAAAAAAATTATACTTGATGCCGCCTTGCTTAACTCATCATTATGAGGTACGGATCAAGGGTAAAGTAGCGCCCTTCTCTACACTTCGGTGTAGTAGCTATTGAAAAGGGAGCCTTTAGGTTACCCTCGACTGCAGTCACCAACTTTACTTTTTACTTATTCCTGGAGATTATGACACGCGTGGGGCTATTTCTAGTCTTGTATTCAATGAAAGAGTTGGATTATGAACCTTAACATGGCATGTATAACAGTACCTTAACGGTAAGTAATCAGAAAAAACATTCATTCATAATTTGCTTAAACATTATTAAGCGTTTCGTAAAGTTTTGTCTTTTGACTAATCTTACTTCGTTCCAATGAATTCATATTCAGAGTGTGTATAAAAGAAATCATTATTTTAAAAATACATTTTTTTTTAATTGAGATATTGGCTCATACAATATAGTTTTGTAAAGAAACTTCGAATTTTATTAATGGGGCTTTCAACAGCACCAGGTGTTCCATTGTCAGTCAGAAGGCCAAAAACCATGACTGCAGAGAAGTCATTTTGTAGATATTTACCAACCCCTCTGCACGAGCAACATGTGACACACGGTCAATTTTAAGCGGGGGTTAACTGGTTTGAATTCAGAATTTTCATTGTCCTAGACTGGTTGCTATACTAAAGTTGAAGAGCGCGGCATACCCTACTATTTGCTCAGGCAGCTGGAGAATCTAAGTTCTGGGTCTGTTGTCTTTGACTGCTACTAACTAGGACGTTGGATAACTGGAGGGAAAACAGTTGGATTCATACCTTTCCAAAGGGTATTAGCGCATGGTAAATGCAAAAAGACTTGTCCAGGATTTGAACTCAGGTTACCATGTCCATTTCCTACGACAGTAACCACTACACCATGAACATCTGCGAGAAGTCATTTTGTATGCTTGAATTAAGCAAGAAAAATTCTGCTACTGATGTGAAAAAACATTTTAGAACAGAATGCAGACTATACAATCTACGGTTTTTAAAATAAGTGGATGTTTGTTTAAAGATAAAAATCCGGGTAGTCTACCAGTACGAAAACAATATATTGAAGCATGTTCATGCTAGTTACCAACATAGTTCTTAGAAATCTACAGGGAGGAACGATCAAAAGTTATAAAGTCCATATTAGACAATTTGGAAAATGTTGTGGCAACAGTTAAAAATATTACAATACTTAAGCGATTTGATCAAACCACGTGTGGTCTCTGCATAGAAATGGCGAAGTAATATTAAAGTGAATATATGTGGGGCCTTCAATTAGTTTCCAGCCTTTTTTGTACAGGCATTTAAAATTGTCGTAGACTCTTGAACATTCAGTATGTTATTGCTATACAACTTATGAGATGACTGACCAATTTTTATGATTTCAGGTTCAAATGAATAAGTACAGCAGCAATTGGAATACATTCTACTAAAACTTGATTGTCACAGCTGGTGAATTTCAAAAATGCAATCTGACACTTTAGAAGAACAATATGCAATACAATTTTGTTTTAAACTTGGAAAAAATGCCGTATGGAAACGTATGGAATGCCTTAGACTGCTTTTCGACCATCCTGCATGAATCGAGCATCAGTTTTTGAGTGGCATAAGAGATTCAGGAGGCAGGGAGTCTGTGAGGGATGATGAGAGGTGTGGTAGGAGTAAGGAAGTCAATACACCAGAGTTGATTGGCCAAAGGGTTAGGGTTAGGGTTACTATGTTGACGTTTTAAGGGAGTTCAGCAAGAGATTCCGTCGGAAGGGGCGAGCACTCTTCAAATCAGGTCAGTGGCATTTCCACCAGGACAATGCACCAGTCCACAACTCCACCCTTGTCGCAGATTATTTGACCAAGATGGGCATCAAGACAGTTCCTCACCGTCCCTATAGTCCAGACCTTGCTCCCTGTGACTTTTGGTTATTTCCTAAGCTCAGAGGCTGTCGTTATGAGACAATTGAGGTGATGAAAGAGGCTGTGACGAAGGTCATTGACACGCTCACAAAAGAGGACTTTCACGGGGCCTTGCAGAAGTTGTTGGAACAGTACAACGAGTGCATTGCATCCGGAGGAGATTACTTCGAAGGGGACTAGAGTTTCATGTGTGTACTATCAATAAAAGTGCCCATACGAAAAAAGTCGGCAAACTTATTTAGTGATCCCTGTACTTGGCTTAGTCAAAGGTTTTGCTCTACTTTTTGTTCTTGCTAGTTTACGTCACGTACATCACGCGACCAAAGCAGTTCCAGCTGTGATGGGTCCCCGCTTTGGTTGTTTGTATCGTAGTAGTTGGTGCGCTGCCACGTAGTACATTTCTTCACTCTGTGTATGATTTGAAAGATGAACGTGCAACGTAGTCTTATTCGGGAACTTTTGCTTTGCAAGTTTGAACTGACCAATAATACCACGGAAACAACCAAAATCATTTGTTGCATGAAAGGCAAAGATGCAATTGAACACAGTACAGTAACCAGATGACTGAAGAATTTTTTCTCTAGTTGAAAGAACTTCGACGATCAGGCAATATCAGGTCAGCCTAAAACCGCAGATTCGGAGGCAGTGCTACAAACCATAGAGGTAAATCCGGGATGTAGCTCACAGAGAGTTGAGTGCTGTTCGTCACTTTTACAACCTGGTCCAGAAGGTTGGGGCCATAGAATACACCGACTGCATTTTTGCAGAAAGGTAAGACCCCCCCCCACATCAAACGAGTGTCCAGGATATGATATTAGACGACCTGATGGTAACGCTCCAGTAATGCTGGAGCTTTGGAGAATGTGGAGTACCCATTTCTGTGCCATCGCTCCCAGATCCACTCTGAACCAGCGTGAACGGGGTGTCCTCGTGGAGTAATGGTTAAAGCACAGGCCTGCAGAATCGCAGTAAATGAGACCGAACTCCATTCGCGCTATTACGTTCACTTTCGGACAAATACCCTTGGGAAAGGTGTGAACCCCCTTCTCCTCTCAGCTATAGGTTGAATAGTATCACTACTGTTCTTCTAGAAGGATGGGTTTGGCATTAAGCAACCCATTAAGGTTGATGTGTCGTTAAACAAAGAAACCTAACCAGCGTGGAAGCACCTGATAGGCTCCTATCTATGGGTCAAAAAAGAACTGTCTGACTTTTAAACTAAAGGATAACAAATTACTTATGCTGAATTGAATTATTTGAAATAAGAACTGTTTGATCATTTAACTGTCAGTAAAAATGATTTGTACAAATCATATATTTGATATAAATGCGAAAACCGGATTTGGCATTAGATAACTAACAATTGTTGATATGTCATAAAAGCAAACCAAGCCTAAACAAAACTTTTACGACCTCGACAAAAGCATCAGTAGTTGTTAAGTTATACTTCACGCTATCAAAATATTGAAAAGCATTTCATTTGCGCTAGTAGATTAGTGAAGCGTCTAATTTTCAGTGATAAGTTGTAGGTAAAATGTGTTTCTTTTCAAAGTAGAGTATTGTGAGGGTTTTGAAAATTTATTGAAAATCTTTTCTTATTATTTGTATTCATCCAAACCCCTTCGCATGAGCAGGATGTGACACAAGGTCAGTCTTTAAGCGAACTTTATCAGGTTTGAATTCAGAGTTTCCATTCTCTAAGACCTGTCGACAACTGGCATTAAAGAACTCAGTCTGCCCTACTATTTACCCAGACTAGGAGGAAGAATTCTTGGATGCATATCTTTCACCAAGATATTACCGATATTTGAAAAACAAACAACTTCGTTCAGGATTTGAACTTGGGTCGCCGTGTCCATTTCCTACGACTATAACCATTACACCCGAGCACCTCTTGTCTATTCCTTTAATAGACACTCTCTAATTTTCTCAAATATCAGAGCAGGATGAAAGCAAATATGTCAAAGTTACGCATCAAAATCCTTTAGCAAGCCGACAAATAATGCGGTTCTATATTAGTAAATTTGCTAGCAGAAATACTAGCTATGCAATTCAAAGTTTAAAACCAACCATTACTTGGTTTCGAACACTGAACAATAGCACTGCACTGTCAACTTCGTCACTGACGTTATAGGGATTCTATGTAGTTTCTACACACACACACACACACACACACACACACACAAAAAAAAAAAAAGAAATCTGAATTTTTAATGACAGAATAATAAGGTGATGATTATTATTTCTTAATTGAATCGTAACCCTTTCTTTGCTTCTCTCCACTCACAGGGAATTAAAAAAAAATGCATAAGTGGATTCATTTGAAATTAATTGAGTCTTTAAATCTTTTTCTTCTTTTTTTCATTCGTCTATCTTATTCTTCCTCTGCTCCTCCTTTTTCTGTCATCTTCTCATCGACAACCTCATTCGTCTCCCATATGCAATGTTCCCCTGATCAGCACAATGCGGCTTCACTCGCGCACTGTAGTTTTATATGCGATACACGTGTAAATGTCAGATTTAGATCTTTACATACTGAAGATGAAAAAACAAGTTGTGACATTTTTTTTATTGATTTACATTTTATTGTATAGTATTGTTGTTTAAGTCGGCTTGGATCTAGTTTGGATACAAACGCGCTGTTTCAATCAAATCAGAAGCAATTACTATCATTTGTTTTCTATATTTCTTCTAATCCAGTTCTCAGTGACGAAGAAAGGCAATTCTGTATGGTGACGAGTGGATTCTATTTGGCATTAGTTACAAAGAATAAAAAGTTGCGTACTGCTTACAACAGTGATTCACCGGTATGTGTTATGTCTTTCAGCTGTATCATAATTCACGTTTTGAATGTTTCTTTAAAACAAAATAAGCGCTTTTTCCGCTTTACAAGTCATTAATTATAATCGGCTACGTACTGTCATCAATTTTTCAAAATGTCCTTTCTTCTTTCTTGTCCTT
>OY757907.1:98047673-98060173 GCA_963585895.1 Sepioteuthis lessoniana | reverse complement strand
CAGCGAAGACTTAAGCTCGTACCCTACACCCGCTGAGATGGAATTTAGTTCATATTAGAAGATATCCTATTCGGAGTTGAGCCTCGGAGGAACGGACTCAGTAAATTTAACTATTTTATGATAATCACTTTCTTACTGGGTCATACGCCTCTCTCGATCCTGGAAAGAGTAATAAAAGATAGATTAAACTTTTAAAAGCCGCAAAAACTCTTCTTCTCTAAATGAAGGTTGGTTTGGAAACTCACTGAAATAGCCGGCCTGTATTATTAACCCATTTAAGAATCAAACGGCATGTTTGTCCATTTTTTGTCACCTGATTGGTTTGATTTGTTTCGGTTTAATGGCACATCAACATTGTAGGTTATTAATGCCAAACCCATTTTTATACATATAAATAGTTCCATTTAAAAAATGCAGTTTAGTATAAGTATAGTTTCTTTTTGTTTACACATAGTTAAATGTCAAAAAAGTTCTATTTTAAACAATTCAGTTTCGCATAAGAACACAGTTTCAATGTAAAAAAAAGTTTTATTTCAAACAATTCAGTTAAGTATAAGTATAGTTTTTTGTTTACACAGTTTCAATGTCAAAGCAGTTCAATTTAAAATAATTCAGTTTAGCATAAGTACACAGTTTCGTTCTGCTTGACCCCTATATAGGACCCTATCTGGTGCAACTGCTCTGGCTCACAGTGGACCTGGGAGCGATAGCAACAAAGGGGTACTCTGCATTCCCCAAAGCTCCAGCATTACTGGAGCCTCACTATCAGATTGTTTAGTGTCATATCCAAGACACTCATTTGTGGGGAGTCTTATCTCTCGGCAGAAATACAGTCGATATATTCTACAGCCCCAGCCGACTAAGCAATTCGTCGCCTAAGATCAAGTGATAACGTGTCGAGTCTATCTACGATGTTACATTGTAGAGAACAAAGAAAAGGAAATAGAGAAATCAGAGGAATATAAAGGTTGATATCGTGCCCATAACAAATGCGGCTCTTAGAATCGTAACCTAAAATTTTAGAGGCAAGATTAGATCATTTAAAAATTAGCGGTATTATTCAAACTGTCCAGATTACAACAGAACCGAGGTCTTGAAGGATACTGTCCATGGTCCCAGAGATCTGAGGAGACATGGTGTCACTCAATCCCAGCAATAGTGTAAACACAAAAATGCTGAAAAATAGAATTATTCATAATAACAATGATGAAGAAAATTCCTAAATTTAAGCAAGACCATCCAAATAAATAAAATGCATTTCTCTCTCTCTCTCTCTCTTTCTCTCTCTCTCTCTCTCTCACACACACACTGTCTGTCTGTCTGTCTGTCTGTTGCTTTATGAATATTCTGTAGATAGTATTGAGTTGATGTTAGCTGAGTGTTCGTTGCCTGCATTGTGATTGATGACTCTTATATTCACCTTTAATTTCGAGAGAAGAGAGTTGGAGTGGTTCGTTGCAGGCGATGAGGAAATGACAAGAACTAAGTCCCAAAGAATCGTTAGCGTTTCTCTTCTTTTTTTTTTCATGCCATTGTAAAACCTGTCAAAATTGTGAGCAGTAATTTATCACCTAGCGATGGTTACGAGCCGTCATCAATTCTGTGAGGCTTTTTCTCTCCCAATCGTATTCTGTTCATCTTTCTCTTTATGTTCATTGGTCACCTTTACGAAACTTTCTGAAGGCTTCATCTCACAGTCGCTTCTAAGACTATCTCCTTATTCATGATCTTTTTGAATGCATTCCTCCCCGTTCTCACCCTCCCCGCTCTCACCCAGTCTGTTTCAATAACTCCATCTCTCTCTCTCTCTCTCTCACGCACACTCACACGTACATATTACTTTGTTGTTGTTTTTTGTGACATGGCATATCAAACTTCGGGGGTTATTTAATGCCAAAACCATCCATGCAGAAGAACAGTAGTTGTACTATTTAACCTATAGCTGAGGGAAAGGTTGGTACATACTTTCCCCAATAGTATTAGTGCGAAAGTGAATGTAATAAAGCGATTGGATTTCGAACTCACAACGATGTTGTAGCCCAACACGTTAACTCCTACCCCACGGGACCCCCCCCCCCACATCGATTTGCTATAACAGGAAACTTCATGATTTGACAAATATATTCTTCCTCTATTTATGATTGCTTTAATGTCCTTCTTGTAATTCGTTCTAATGTATATGCTCTAATTTCATGTAATGGTAATTTACAAAGCTCTTTGCTTCGATGTGGCACAAGGCCGAATGAATGGGGCGCCCAATGAGACTCGAACTCACTCGTGTAGGTTTGCTAGTCTAGCTTGCTAACCGTTACACCACCAGAGGTGCCCTCTAATTTCATGTAATGAGTGATTTCGGTTCCTTTTACAAGCACACCCTGTGCTACAATGTCAAGATCGTTTTTTTCTACACCACGGAGACTTCATACATATATATATATATATATATATATATATATATATATATATAATATATATACATTGCAACAGTGTAGGGTTGTCCCTATCTCACTTGATAAGTTTGTAGTAGACAAAATGCGGTATAATTTGGAGAGTGCTCAATATCTTTGATGGACCTATTATACAATAATAATAAATAAATAAATATTAGTTCTTATGTATATTTAATAGCATGGATGCTTATTTGGGACCACTGGTTTTATGCCGCCTTATTACGACAATCATTTGGTAGCGAAAAAAATTCTTTTTCTGCCTGATGATTGTCGTAATATATATATATATATATATATATATATATATATATATACATATATATATATATTTGTTCCGCATAGCCAGATGTAATAATAAATCTGTTGTTATGACAACTCAAAGAATCACTGTGTTTCTTCTCGGTTCTAAATACCTTTTATGAAGCTTTTTATGTAGCTTTCAAAATTAAGAGAATTTTGACCAAAGATTAATATTAGTACAGAAATACAAAAAGATGTTTTTTCGATATTCATTTGATTTTTATTCTTTCATATATATATATATATATATATATATCGTTTTGAGATCATTCTTCGTTGTCTTATCTGCATGGTTTATAAAAATCTGTGATTAATTTTGGGAGAAATTATTACATTTTGCAGATGATGACCATAAGCTCGAAATTATAAGGAAAAAGAGAAGTAAATCGTATTTATAGAGTTATCTTTTTTCTTGTTTATACTGCTTTTGTTTTTCCACATTGACATAGTGGCTAGAGTATTCGCCAATGGTCCCCGGGACCGGGGTTCAATCTCAAATCGAATCAGATTAAAAACTCAAAAAATGATAATTAATGCCTCCTTAATTAACACTCAGCTTTATAAGGTACGGATTAAGGGTAAGTGGGGCAATCCAGTGAAAGTTGTAGTGCCCTCCTGTACACCTCACTATTAGCGATTGAAAAGGGAGCCTTCAGGTCGCCCTTGACTACGGTCGACTAACTATATATATGCGTCTATTTATGAGAGAGAGAGAGAGAGAGAGAAAGAGAGAGAGATAAAAAGAATTTACAATGTGCCTTTAATTTCATAATTTAAGATTTAAAATAAAACCTATTTTTAGAAAAGCAACTTGCATAATAAAGTGATATCTGGGTGTCTACACAGCAGTCTGGACTAGTCCGCACCAATTATTTTTAAATAAAGCGAGAGAGAGCAAAAAAAGAGGGACCGACAGAGAAAATATCTACTTCGTTTTATTTTTTTCTAAATTTTTTCCTTTCTCATCATCTTTTTACCTAAATATTATCGACTCTTGACTTGCCTTTTGCACACCGCTTCTCCCTCAAATCTTCCCCTCTTCCCAATTCCCTCTCTTTCTCTGTTACTCTTCATTTTTGCGGATAAAAAAAGAGAAAAAATATTGTATTTGCGAAGTTAACATGAGACTGATACAAGTTCCCAATAGTGGGTCACCCAGTCACGCACCTCTATTGTATTCAGAGACAAACTTGATAACCATTGCTTTTGCAGACGTTCAGTATTTCTTTAACGAGTTTAAAGAAATCTTTTATAAAGCGGGAACAACAATTAGGGCACACAGTAAATATCAAGCTCACTAATATCAGCTTGTAAAATTAGTTTACATAAACACATGAAGGAAAAGCTTGATTTACTTTCTTTGTATAATGGTATATCAACCTTTGTGGGTTATTTAATCCCTAAGCCATACTTGTAAAAAAACATTAGTGATCATACGAGGATCATTAAATAAGTTTCCAGACTTTTTTCATATGGGCACTTTTATTGATAGTACACACATGAAACTCTAGTCCCCATCGAAGTAATCTCCTCCGGGTGTAATGCACTTGTTGTACCGTTCCAACAACTTCTGCAAGGCCCCATGGAAGTCCTCGTGTGAGCGTGTCAATGACCTTTGTTACAGCCTCTTTCATCACCTCAATTGTCTCATAACGACAGCCTCTGATCTTAGGGAATAACCAAAGTCACAGGGAGCAAGGTCTGGACTATAGGGAGGCTGAGGAACTGTCTTGACACCCATCTTGGTCAAATAATCTGCGACAAGGATGGAGTTGTGGACTGGTGCCTTGTTCTGGTGGAAATGCCACTGATCCAATTTGAAGAGTGCTCGCCCCTTCCGACGGAATCTCTTGCTGAACTCCCTTAAAACGTCAACATAGTAACCCTAACCCTAACTTTTTGGCCAATCAACTCTGGTATTGACTTCGTTACTCCTCTCACACCCCTCATCATCCCTCACGGACTCCCTGCCTTCCTTGAGTCTCTTATGCCACTCAAAAACTGATGCTCGATTCATGAAAGATGGTCAAAAAGCAGTCTGAAGCATTTCATACGTTTCTGTGACATTTTTTCCAAGTTGAAAAAACAATTGTATTGCATTTCGTTCTTTTAAATTGTCCTCACATCCAGATTGCATTTTTGAAATTAACTAGCTGTGACAATCAGAGAGAGAGAGAGATCCATACATTTATTACGCGTATTAGTTCAAAATTGAACGTAATATCGAGACTGGAGCTCGATTTCGCTGTCCAGCAAGTCAGCCACTACTCCACGGAAAACCTCTGTTCGGGTAAATGAGTTTATTTCTAACTCATTCTAAGCTCATTCTTCAGTATGCCTCTTTCTGTAAGGTATCATCTAAAAAAAGTATCAAAATTGTACATTTTTCTTTCTTTTTTTTTTTTTGAAATTTAAATAAAGTTATGTGACAAGCTTAGTAACTTAAATGATAGACGAGGAATTGCCAGTTTTTTTGATAAAATATATTTGGCGAAACACCGAATTGTGCAAGCAACTCTACCATCATACTCACAAGTACTAGCATTGTGCGATGTTTTCTTTTTCCTCTACTGAAAATTCATCTGCAGAGTAAGGTTTGAGCATGCGAAGAACAGAAAAAAATATAACGGTGAAACTTTACATTATACAAAAGAGGTATTTAGGGGTGTTTTAACCAATAAAAAACTCTCTGGAATATGATAATTGCTATGAAGATAATGTCAAGAAAATCAACTTTTCATTTATGTAATTACCCACCCAGAATGTTGCACCAGATCAATTTTTAAGCGGAGAATTGCTGGTTTAGAATTCCGAGATTTCCTTCTCCCAAACTGATAGCCTTATTAAGACAGAAAACCCAATCTGACCAACTACTTGGCTATAGTTTGGAGGTGAACAGATGGGTTATGTTTTTTCCAAAGGCATTGGAGCGAAGTGAAATGAAACAGCTTCATCCAAAATTTGAACTCGTATCGCCAATTCCATTTTTAACATGGTATCCATCATATAAAGTGCGGCTAATGTTTTATTTATTGTTGGTAAATGCAGCTTCAGTTGCATTACGGAAGGCCATATAAAATCTATAAACCCATCGTCCCTTAATCTCTTAATTTCATTCGTTCTTCATTTCTGTCTTTGTAAATGCAGCTTTAGTCTCGAAAATCTTTGAACCCAGCTTGTACTTCCTTCAGCAAATTCTTATGCCAACATCACGTTTGTGAATTTTTAAATAAAAAAAAATTCCTATTCCTTCTTTCAAAATATTTCCTATCTAAATACTTTTCACTATCACCATGTCATCTCTCTCTCTCTCTCTCTCTCTCTATGTTCGACCTTTGACCCCTATAAGTCAGCATATGTACACCATAAACCTCGAGTCTTAACCTGAACGACGTTAATAACACATCCCACCACTGCCGACACAAACCATTTCCACCAACATGAATTCTAGTCATCAAGTATTTTTATTTATTTTTATTCTTATTCATTTATTTTTTTCCAAACGCCTTTTTTTATCATCGTCACTCACATTTCTTCCAAATGCCATAGAACACCATAAACATGACAAACAAAATCCCACTAAATGCCATTTTCCTGCTTATATAAATCATATCAGTGGGAGTTACATAAAAAAAAAGTGTTGGACAAAAATGGCAGATTAGTCAATGATAATGATTCAAGCCTTATGTCAAAATATTTATTCCCTCTAATATTTACATATATCTTCATCCTGATATTTCAAAATTTTTTTAGGTCGTTGAGCTGTCACGCCAGATAATTTCTCTTTCATAGAATCTCTCAGAGCAAAGATCATTTGGCAGTGTCCATCTCCTCTCGAAATAAGAAGTTTTACTGGGTTACATGTGGAGGTGCCCGTGGTGTAATGGTTACCGTTGTAGGAAATGGACACGGCGTCACGAGTTCAAGCCCTGGACGAGACTGATTGCATTTCACATAGCACTAATACCCTTGGGAAATGTATGAATCCAAATATTCTCCCTCCAGCTATGGAAAAGGCCAGACTAGCCTTGGTGTGACAACTAGTCTAGGAGAAAGAAAACTGAATTCAAACCTGTTAAACTTCGCTTAAAAATCGATCTTGTGTCATATCCTGCCCATGCGGAAGAGTTGGTAAATATGTACATGGTACCAGGTTTGCTCTGCGTAAGGGTGATTTTCGTAACAAATGGAATCGGTGATAGGAGTTCAAACCCGGGACGAAGCTGTTTGCATTTCTCTTAATGAAAGACAGGGATCCATTCCAACTATCAGTGAATAGTTGGGCAGAATGGTTTTTCTAGCCTTAGTAAGACTACTAGTCATTGAGAAGGAAAATACTGAATTCAAACCAGTGGTTCTCTGCTTAAAATTTGAGCTTATGTCGTATCCAGGCAGTTGTGAATGGGTTGAATAAATGCATGGTATTAGTAGCAAGGAAAGACCAATGACCAGACTAACAAAGTTGATTTAAATTTAAAGTTTTCATTCTCCTATTCCGGTTGCCTTATCAAGGCTTAAGAGACCAGTTTACCCTATCCATAGCTGGAGAAGATATATATGCATGACTCTTTCCAAAAGCATGACGTGAAATGCAATCAGCCACGTTCAGGATTTGAACTTTGCTCACAGTATCCATTTCCATCGGCGATAACCATTGTGCCATTCGGATACAAATATAATGACAATTAGGCTTTCGTGGTGTAATGGTTGACGTCGTAGGAAAGAGACACGGCGACTCGAGTTCAAATCCGTGACGAGAATGTTTGCATTTCACATATCGCTAATATCCTTGGGAAAAGTATGAATCCAACTATTCTCCCTCTAGCTATAGATGAAATAGTAGGGCAGGCTGGTATACTTATCATTTGTATAGCAATCGTTTGAAGAGAAGGAAACTCTGAATTCAAGCCTGTTGAACTCCGCTTAAAAAGTGACCATGTGTCGCATTCTGTTCTTGTGGAGGGGTTAGGTAAGCATATATATGATGACAACAAGGTCTACTGGCTTGGAAAAAATAAAGCAAAAAAAAAAAAAAAAGAAATGAAAGAAAGCACCGTTGTATTTTAGGGTCAGCTGCATTTAAACCTGTATGTTGAGGAAATGTTCTGCTTTTCTTATCACCACGCCCTACCCAAGCGAAATCCTGGTATTTTCTTCCAGTTTTTCACTTTTTTTTTATATGTGTGTGTATGTTCTTTTTTTTCTTTATCTTCAACCAGAGAGTCAGCTGGTAAAACCATGTATTTATTTCGTACATGTGTCTTTGGAATTTTTCAAGGATTTTTCTTCATCATGTGTGGTGAACCAGCTAATTAACACTGACGAACGACAGATAAAGAAACTGTATATATATGGGCAGCTGAGCGTCCAAGCAGGCGTGGAAGACGTCACGGAAATAGACCCATCCGCGTATACTTGAAAAATGCATCTGGAAAATGGTTTTGTGATACAACTCTTACGAAAAATTAGCCAACATTTTCTCTTACGACAGTTCCTTCTTTTCTCTCGAATACAAATCGGTGTTTTGAAGCAAATAGTTTCTGATTGACTCAGAGAATAAACGTGAGCTAAAATACATTGGCGAACCCTCTACGCAATGGTCTCATTGTTCTATTGGGTAGAGTGTTCATCGATGGCCTGGAAGACCGTTGTTCCATCCTATGTCGAGTTATACCAAAGATTCAAAAAATGGTACTTGATACCTCTTTGCTTAACACTCAGCATTATAAGGTACGAATCAAGGTAAAGTGAGGCAATCCAGACAATGTTGTAGTGCCCTCCCCTACACCTCGGTGTAGTAGCTATTTAAATGGGAGCTTTAGGGTCGCCTTCGACTACGGTCACCAACTTTACAATACTTTACAACGTGTCATGTTAACCATTATATTCTACTGGGTTGAGTCAAAAGCTTTGCAATATTTTGGTAAATTGAGGCCAACTTCTTTATCGGGAAGGTAATGAATCACACTCGACTGTAAGATGCCGACCTCCCCCGATAATCTCACTCCTCTCCAAATTTGGCTCAAAGGATTGGAGCGCGACCTCGAAATACACGATTTTAAGCCTGACATTACCTAATCGTCGAGGTTCTTGCAGCCTGAGCAAAATTTCTTCAACTCTCTCGTTACTGTACCGTGTTCAAGTACGCCTTTACCTTTCGCATAACAAATGTTTTTCGTCGCTTTCGCGGCGTTTTCAAACCTGTAAAGCATAAGTTCCGTCATTTGACAACGTTGCACGTTCATCCGTACGGCTAACACACCGAGCGAAGCAATGAACCACAAGTCAGCGCACTAACTACCACGATACCTACTAACCACAGCAGGTACGGAACCGATTTCTCATGGCGTAGTGGCAAATGGACATGATAGTAAGCGATTTCAAACTCCATTCATGTTATTACGTTCACTTTGGGACTAATATCATTTGGAAAATTATGAATCAGTTGATCTGCGTCCAGCTATGGATTAAGCAGTACCACTACTGTTCTTCAACGAGGATGGTTTTGGCATTAAATAGCCCACGAAGATTGATACACCATAAAATAAAGAAACCTAATAGTGGGTACCGACCTTCAGTCACGGGATTTACACACTGTGAACTAGCACGTACCAAATTACTGCAAAACTTTAGACTCACCCTATTAGTAAGAGCCTAAAAAAGACTTGTACGGTAAGAAAGTATTTTCGTCCTCACTCATTTATTCAGGCGTACATATGCCTCAAGGGTTTAATCACTAAAAGTTTGTTTTTTTTTTGTGTGACGCTTTGCTCACTTAATTGCCCAGTCGGCTGGGGCTGTAGAATACACCGACTGCTTCTCTGCAGAGGGGTAAGACCCCCCTCTGACGAGTGTCCTGGTATGACACTAAACTATCTGATGGTGAGGTTTCAGCAGTGCTGGAGATTTGGGGAATGTGGAGTACCCCTTCATTGCCATTGCTCCCAGGTCCACTCTGGCCCGGACTGGTACCACCTGATAGGGCCCTATCTATGGGTTAAATAGAACTAACAGCATACTTATGCTAAACTGAATTGTTTGAGTAAACTGAATAGCTTGAAATAGAAATGTTTTTGACAAACCGTACTTACATTTAAACTGCGTGTTTATGCTTAACTGAATTACTGGAAATAGGACTGTTTTTCGACATTAAAACTGTATTTACACTTAACTAAATTGTTACATATAACTGCTTGAATAGTTTGAAATAGAAATGTTTTTTAACAATCAAACTGTACTTATGATAAACTAAATTATTTTAAATAGAACAGATTATTTACATAAAAATGGATTTGGCGTTAAATAACCTACAAAGGTTGATATGCCATAAAACTCAATAAACCAAACCAAACCTTTTCTCACTTAAAACGACGATTTTCTCTTACCAGATTTCGTTTTTCTGTCATCTTTTTGATAGAGCTCTAAGTCAAAAGTTCAAAAATTTCCTGTCACGTTAAATAGAGTTTTATTATTATTATTATTAATATTCACGTCTCTGATCAGGCATTTCTCAAACAGATCTGTTTTTCTTACTTGGATGGGTTGGTCGGCCTAAATATTAAACAAGTCTGTTCAAATTTTTAATACCTTTCTTAGTATTCTTGTAGACTCCATTAATACTATCCTTATTGGTGAGCCTTAAAATACACTGATTATATACCCAGCACAATAGTAAGACCCTCCTTGAGGGTTTTCCCGGGTATGACACTAAACTGCATCTGGTGGTGGGGCTCCAGTTCTAGAAATTTGGGGAGCGTGGAGTACCACTTCACTGCCATTAATTTCAGGACCACTTTGATCCGTAGTGGTAATACCTGTACAGTTTAGTTTAGTTTCTTTGTCTAATGGCATATCAACCTTCATTGGTTATTTAATGCCACAGTCCTCCTTAGAAAAAAAGTAGTGGTAAGATTAAACCCATAGCTGGGGGATAAGGATGTTCATACCTTTCCCTAGAGTATTAATCCAAAAGTGAGCTCCCAGCTATGGGTTAAATAGTACCACTACTGTTCTTCTAGGAGAATGGCTTTGGCATTGAATAACCTACAAAGGTTGATATGCCATTAAATAAAGAAACCAAACCAAACCAAACCAAAGGTGAGCGTAATAGCGAGACAGGAATTCGATCTCGCTTACTACGATGTTGCAGTCCAGCATTTTAACTTCTCCATCACGGGAAAACATTTTATTGATAATATTTTTAAACATCATTTTTGTTTTGCCCGCAGTTATATGGTTTCAAGTATTGTTACATCAGTCATTCGTTTCCGCATATTTAAATGGATATACATTTGATTTGGTTTGGTTTTATAACATATAAACCATTGTTGGTTATTTAATGCCAAATTCTATTCTTACATATATATCAAATATATGATTTGTAAACACAGTTAAATGATCAAACAGTTCTATTTCTAACATTTCAATTTAGCAAAAGTCAACAAAGTTAAATGGTTCGGGGTATTGCTATGTATCACTAACAATTCAATTAAAGATAAATTATTCATTTACCCACAGCAAAAGGATCAAACAGTTCTTATTCTAAACAACTCAATTTAGCATAAGTCATTTGTTTACACTCAGTTTAAAAGTCAAACTGTTCTATTTGACCTATAGATAGGAGCCTATCAGATACTACCACTCCGGGTCAGAGTGAACCAGGGAGTGATGGTAATGAAGGGGTACTCAGCTTCGTCAAAGCTCCAGCATTACTAGAGCCTCACCATCAGATTGTTAAGCATCATACCAGGATACTCGTTGGTGGGATGTTACACCCCTCTGCAGAGATGCAGTCGGTGTATTCTACCGCCCCAGCCAACTGAGCTAGTCTGAAAATATAAAATGCTGTTATTTAACAGCCTTGTAAACAGCTCAAATGTAGTGAGCAATAGTTGTTAAGCATATGTTTTTCCAAGTTAAATTTCAAAAAGCTTTGAAAAGTAAAAAGAAATGTACTTTTCATTTTAGAAACCAAATCATTGACGAAGCTGTTTGGTTTTCACTAGGCCTCGATGCCCGTGTAAAAGGTATAAATCCTTCTGTTCACCTCCTAGGTATCTGTTTGTTTGTTTGTTTGTTATACCTCCTTGGGCATCTTTCCTTTTAACTATCTTCCCATATCAACCTTAAAAAAAGAATCTTTGTATATAATATATACAATACTGATACAGGATTTTAAGAAGGCATTTTTAGTAACTGTCGGAGAAATTACTTAACAGGATTAGATATATTGTATTAATAGTGTATATGTTTTGCGCAATGATTCATTTTGTCAAAAGTTAATGCGAGGAGGTAGAGACATAACAAACAAACAAATAATTATATTAATAATAAAAATACCGGACGACCAAACCTAATGATAGTCAACATAAAAAAGGGAACCTGCCGAATAGTGGACTTTTTCGTTCGGGCTGATCGGCGTTATAACTGAAGGAAAGGGAAAAGAGAGATAAGTACCTAGACTTTGCTAAATTCTTTTTCTTGACATTATTTCTGAAATCATCCAGTTCAATCTTTAAATCTTTTACACTGTTGCTGTTTATGATCTGAATAGGCAATTAGTTCCAAAGATATCTTACTCTATTTGCCAAAAAATCCAACTGGTTAATTGACTTAGCTTTTAGAATTTGCTTTGACAGTAAATTTCCAGTTCAAAAAGAAATACTAAAAAAAGACAATCATAATTAGAAAAGCTATTAATTATTTGGAAGTTTCACTTTGATCACCTCCCATTCTTCTTTCTAATAAAGC
>OY757907.1:98015173-98045173 GCA_963585895.1 Sepioteuthis lessoniana | reverse complement strand
CCATTTCTATCTATCTATCTATCTATCTATCTATCTATCTCAGTCGATTCATATCTCATTCTGTTCATATCAGTTTGTTCATTTCTCATTCTATTCATATCTATTTATCTCTCCCTCTCTCTCTCTTTATATACACACATACACACACGCACACACACATACATATATACACACACTTACACATATATGCATATGTACTTTTGCATGAGTATATGCAAGTTACTAACACGAAACTTTTTCTTAACTTTTCTCCCTTTCTTTACTTATTTCTTTTTTTCTTTTTGTATTAGTATATATATTTCGTCTCCCTCTTTTCTTTCTAAGCCCCCCCCCACACACACACAAACTGTCACCCAAAATAAACCAGCTCACATACCCACCCCATACTTATCTTTTATTAATTCGTTATGATTACATTACAAATGCAAAAAAAAAAAATGGTCTTCACTGACATCATTCCTTTTTGGGATTTAAAACTTTCATCTCCTTTTCTTTCGTCTGCTTTCTGTTCTTTCTGCCTCTGTCTCTCAGTCTCTTTCTATAATTCACACACACACACACACATTTGTTATCTTCGTCCAGTTCTTTTTTTTACTGTCTGTCTTTTTTCTTTCTTTTTCACACACGTGTTAGTGGAATTGCATTTGTGTGTGTGTGTGTGTGTGTGTGTGTGTGTGTGTGTGGCCATATGATAAAGGCCATGCAAAATATCTCATGAGAACGGTAACAAATGCACACTTAGCATTTTGCTATTGTTACTTTGTTTTACCTTCATTTATTTTTATTTTTCTATTTTCCATTTCTCATTCAATTATTTTTTTATTTAATCCCCAAGTCTCTTTTTTTTCCCACTTTTTTTGCAGCTTTATCGTCTTCTTCAAAATTCAAATTTCCAAAAATCCCGTCTCCCCACATCTGATCACTTGCTTTCATTTCTCCAGAAAGAAATTTTTATTCATTTTTTTTTCATTGTCGACCCGATTCTTTTTTTCATGCTCTACTTTATAAATGTTTATTCGTTTTCATTTCATTATTATTTCCTCCTTTATTTCTAGTTTTCTTAATGTGGTTAGTTTTATTTTATCTTTTTATTCTCATTCTTATTTTATTCACTTATTTATTTATTTATTTTTTAGCGGTCTTCTTGAAGAATGACTAAAACGTGTTTCCTAAACTTCTTCCGGTGGTGTGGCCTGTCGTTTTAACAAAATGTCTGCTCATCACGTGCAGAAGTTTTAGAAAAATTAATAAATAAATAAAAACAACAAGAAAAAACACACACAAAAAAAAAACAGATTTTAAGTAATTTCTTTTAATCGTTATGCCATTAAAAAAAAAAGTCTTTCATTATTTCACTGTTAGATTTCACTGTTATTTTTCGTTTGTCAATCTCTATCAATAATCCAACTTTGTTCGTATTTTGATCATTTTTCATCCTTCAGATGTGGCATATTGACGAGGTAGAATATAAATGCGATAAAAACTTTAAAACACATTATCAAGATAAAGCACTGTAAAGAAAATTAAACATAAAAGACTTTAATCAATTTATAACAATAACTTGAATTATAATTTTTTTTATTTAATTTTTATTTTATTTTATTAAGACCAAATTTTTACATTTAACCTTTCTTAGAAGAAAGGTTGAATGTAAAAATTTGGTCTTAATAAATTTTAGTATAAAAACTGTAACTTTTATTTTGCATTCACATGTATTTGTCTTTTCTTATAGCCATCTTTATTTCTTTCTTTTTTTTTTTTTTTGTGTAACTTATTTTCTATTAGGAAAAGACTTGGTTATCACCTACTTTAAAATATGGCAACTCTTTTCTCATAACAGTTGTTACATTTGCTTGAAAATTTTATACACTGAGTGTATGCGGTTATCAAAATCCACTGCCAGGAGCAGGGTGTGACATAAGGTCAATTTTTAAGCGGAGTACAGCTGGTTCGAATTTAGAGCTTTCCTTCTTCTAGACAGGTTGCTAAACCAAGGCTAAAGAACCCAGTCTGGCCTACCGCTCTCATAGCTTAGGGAAGACTGATGAATCTGTGCCTTTCGCAAGAGCATTAGTGCAATGTGAAACGCAAACAGCTTTGACCAGGATTCGAACTCGGGTCACTGATTCCATTTTCTGTGATAATAACCGTTAAGATAATTACGCCTTCAAAAAGCCAAAACTATTATCGGACAAGGGTAGTATAAGATTAAACTAACTAGTGATATTTTTAAATTTATTCCTATTAGAATCATTTGGCGTACATATTTATTCTTGATAATAGTTGTATAAAAATCATTGCTCTCATTTTCGGATCAAGGGTGCTTTTTACCAAGTAACTTTCTTTACATATTTCTTAGTCGGAAAATGCATGATAAATAAAGGCTCATCACTTACTGAGCTTAACTTAAATTGGCACAAGGTCAGAAGCGTGAGAAACCCAGCTAGAACCCAACTCATTAACAATAGTCTATAAGCCAAGTTCGCTAACCATTACACCACGCGAGGTATCCATGACAAATTACGAGTAGCATAAAAGAAAAAAAAACATTTCCATCAGGTTATCTATTTTCTACTTTTGTCTATATATATTGGTAGAAATGACAACTACTTTTTGTAATATTCTGACGAGGATGTAAATAAACATCGAAATAAAAACAAATTACCTTCGAGACTTGATTGTTAACTGAATACTGATTTCATCTTTTTTATATCTTCTAACATATTAGTCCATTTTATTTGAAAATAAGTATTTACTTTTTAAAAATAAAATAAAATTATCGAATCAATAATTTGTTAAGTTGATTTTATGCAAATAAACGTGTCAATAATCTTAAGTTCATGTTGTGTACTTTTTATCTTAAAATTTTCTTGTCATGTTATTTGATATTTATTCGGAAAAAACGACTCAGAATTTTCAATTAAATTTGCATTAAGAGGACATTACATCTGTTCCATTATAGTCGTAACATTTTGTTTATTAAATTTATATGCCAATATAACAACTGTTATGGGGAAGAGAGTATTATTTTCATATCTATCTATCTATCTATGAGTGTGTGTGCGTGTGAGTTTGCTCATATCACATTCTTATCTATATATATATATATATATATACGTAGAGAGAGAGAGAGAAAGAGAGAAAGAGACGATCGTAGTTGTAGGAGATGGACACGGTGACCCAAGTTCAAATATTAGACGATGTTTTTGGCATTTCATATAGTGCTAATACACCTGAAAAAGGTATGAATCTAATTATTCTCCCTCCAGCTATGCGTAAACAGTAGGATAGAATGGGATCTTTAGTCTTGGTATAGAAAACGGTCTAGAAGGAAAACTAAATTCAACTCTGGTAAACTCCGCTAAGGAATTGACCGTGTGTCGCATTCTGCACGTGCAGAGCGGGTGAGTATATATATATATATATATATATATATATATATATATATATATATATATATATATATATATATATATCAAGTTATTATAATTAGCTTATCATAACTATTGTATTTTTCAATTCATAAGATATTTTTATGAATAGATACGTTTCTTGGAGGTGCCCGTGGTGTAATGGTTATCGTCGTAGGAAATGGACTCGGCGACACGTGTTCAAATCCTGGACCAGGCTAATTGCATTTCACGTAGCACTAATACCCTTGGGAAAGAAAAAACAATTATTCTCCCTCCAGCTATGGGTAAATAGTAGGGCAGACTAGGTTCTTCAGCCTTAGTGAGGCAACTAGTCTAGGAGAAGAAAAACTCTGAATTTAAACCTGTTAAACTCCGCTTAAAAATTGACGGAGGGTTGGTAAATGTGGATACGTTTCTTCATTCTTAACTTATATTGGGAGTATTCCATGTGGCGTTGTGGCTAACGAGCTGGGCAGTGATATATTCGTAACCAGGCTCAGACTCCAGTCACGCAATAACGTTCACTATATGTCTTATTCACTAGTTAAATGTATGGGTTAAATAATTCCATTACTTTCCTTCTACAAGGCTCGCACAAAAGTCGATATGTCATTAAAAACAAAGAAACATAGAATTAAGTAATATAATCAATTTATTCATTTCTAATTCATAAACAAGTCTTTAAATGATTTTTAATTATTTATATATTCATTTTGTTGCCAAATATTTAAAAGCTGTAAAACAAGAGATAGTCATCTTAAGTTACCTTTCCAAAAAAAGTAAACGAGTAGTTAAAAAAATGTTTATTTTTTTAACATAATCTTATGATTAATTAATAACATACTTACATGTTTTTTTTAACATACTTACATGTATTTTTATGTATAATTTTACTGTAATAACATTATACCTGGACATTGGGATGATGGATAGAGTGTTCGCCATTGGCCCGGGTGAGCTGAGTTCAATCTCCGGTCAAGTCATACCAAAGGCTCAAAAAATGGTACTTGATGTTTCCTTGATTAACACTCAGCATTATAAGGTACGGATCAAGAGTAAAGTGGAACAATCCAGGGAAAGTAGATGCAGCCTCCCCTACACCTTGTTGTTGTAGCTATCGAAAAGGTAGTCTTCGGGTCTCTATGGTCGCCAACTTTACTTTTAATATGATAATAATAATGTTTAAATATCGTCTTCCAAAATCATGTATTTATACAGTTTTATTAATACTGTAAATAAAAAAAATTGGGAGAAAATGTTTATTAATTCTATTTCTTATTTGATTGATGTCATTTTTTAATGATCTTTATGAGGTATCTTATGAATGTTTAACGACAGAAATTTACAAATTTAAAGTAAAGTAAAGTGTTTATAAATTGGAATGCCGTAAACGTGACTTGGTGATGGTTAGATTCTTGACTATGCGATCACCAAACCAAGAGACTCCTACGTGGTGGAAATTCTTTACATAAGTGTATGTGTGTAAAGACATGTCTAAAGATATAAACTTGTATATATATATATATATATATATAATATATGTGTGTGTGTGTGTATGCATATATATATACGCACACACACATATATATACACACACGCATACTTTCTTTAAAGAAAAAACCAAAGACCGGTTATTTTAGGATTATAAATTTATTTCCATCCTGTTTTGCGTTTCTGGTGTGAACCAAAAACACGAAGAAAAATATAACAGCTCTTGAATGATTTTCTTGTCCTGAAGGAATTACTCCCAACTCTGGTTTAACTGGACCGAATAATACACACACGCATATATATATATATATATATATATATATATATATATATATATATATACAAATACACACATATAGATATATATAACGTATAAAAATATATAAGATGTAAAACATGATAGAATTGTTTTTATCCTGTTTTATATCTATATTTTTTGTTACACTTGAATTATATTGTGATATTGTTCTGCATTTTCGTGCATAGAGTACTGTAAAGATTTTATGGATTAAGTGTTAAATTTTAATCCTAATAATCCTACACACACACACACACACACACACACACACACACACACACACACACACACACACACACACACACACACACTTTCTTTTGTATATATCTAAATCTATATTCGAGAGATATCAAAATTTATTTTCAAAGCATAAATTTTATTGATGGATGCATCAGCGAAATTCCTGGTATGAAAATAAATGTCGGAATTGAAATCTGTTCTAATGATTTGATTTTATTGAATCAAAGTTGCTATATGGAATAATTAATTCGAACAATGATTTTTTTCCCATTTCGTTGCAACAATTCGTAAGAATCGATTTGGTGAAAACACTCTGAATTGAGAATATCTTTTAGAATATATCCCTTGCATAAAATGTTTGATAAACTGTATTTGCACTAAGAAAATCTAATTATACTAATTACCATAAAATCAAAATAAAGACAAATAGATTATATAACCTTTTATTGACGATTATCAAATTAATATATCAGATTGCATAAATTCTATGTTTTCCTTGAAATCTGATTTATAGATTTTGTGTTTATCATTAATAATATCATTTTCTGTACACATTAACAATCATCTATTGCCTTGAATTATTTTTAATTTTATTTTGGTCTTTAATAACTAATTAGGGTTTCATTTTGTTTTAGTTTGATTATTTATTTATTTACTTACTTTTTTATTTATCTATTTTTGAATACACTGTAATACTAATGTCTCATTTATATGAACTCAAAATCATCCGTTTTACAAAAAAATAAATAGATAAAGTAAAATAAAATAAAAAATAAAAATAAAAAATTGCCTGTTAAATAGATTTTTAGTTTATTCGTTAAACTAAAAATCTATTTAACTGGAAATTTTTAAATTTTCATTTTTAACCTTATTTTACTTTATTTATTTATTTATTTATTTATTACTTTTTATTTATCTACTTATTTATTGTGTTTGTAATGGATGATTTTGAGTTTATAATAATGAGGCATTTCATTTTTTAGAAGTGAAAATGTAAGTATTATATATACTATTATTTGAATTGATTAATCATACAAGTTACTTATTTACCTTGGGAATTTTTAAACCAAATTAAGTGAACTGAATATTTAAGCACATATAATCAATAATGTACATTTTATGCAAAAGATTCAGGAGAATATTTTTTTTATTTTTGCCTATTAAGATTTATAACTTTTGTTATACAAATCATTTTTAATTGTTGTGAAAGAGAAGGCGAAGATTATTATTGGAATTGATAAAATGAATAATAAAAACTTTAAATAACTATATTTCACAAAATAGAATTTTGATTATTTCACAATAATTCACTGAAATTGTATAAGGATTTATGATTATTAGCATAAGTTTTCTTCTTTTGCATTATTCTGAACCTTTGTTTTAATCAATAACTTTATTTTGCCCAAATTTCTTATATAAAGAATTGTATCATTAATTTTTGACAAGTTTTTCTTTATACGTGTGTGTGTGTGTGTGTGTGTGTGTGTGTGTGTGTGTGTGTGTGTGTGTGTGTGTGTGTGTGTGTGTGTATTTCATCGCAATGCTCATGTAATCAAGTAAGCAGTACTTACCGGAAAAATAAACAATCCCCGACGAGATTTCAGTTAGAATCCCGTATTTAATCTCGTTAGAAGTTGCTATAATATCTGATCAATACTGCTTATTTAACACTCACAAAAAGTAAAACCAACTTGAGTGCTACGGTAAAAAGCAGCAAAAATAAGTTGAAAAAAGAAACTATTTAAAAAATTAATTTTCTAATCAATTTCTTATAATGAGTTACCTCCCTTCCCAATTTTCTCCTGTTGATTAAATTTTCAATTGAATAATGCCGGTATATACAAACAATCAAAAAGAAACAATCATATGAATAGTCGTAACTTTCTATTCACTTTTTAAATCACTTGCGCGTCGACAATGGAAAGTGGGTCGGTGTTGTAAAACTGCTAGGTAACAATTGATTTTTAGAGTTATCTCCCTCTAAATTGAGGCTATGTAGCTCTTAACGAAAGATGTGAAAACGTGAATCACGCTAAAGGAAATTTAGCAGAAAATCGGACAAATAAGCGATTTCATAATTCTGTTTGTGTAATTCACGTGACGCAACGAAAAGTTAATCGAATCATGTCAACCATATTTCTTATATAGAATTCATATCGTTACATATGAATTTTCATTTGCATTGTATTGCATTGTGAACAATTGCTTGAGGCAGATAAAGATAAGAAGCTGGAAAAAATACTTCAATAATAAAACTTGAATAATGGTGAATATGTCTCTGTTCCTGGAACTGTTAAAAAAAGGACCACCATTAAGAGATCCACAAGCCTATACCAAAAGACTATATGTTTCGCCGTAGAAATAGATTGAGACAAAATGTTTTCTCCGACTTTAACTCCTGCAAAGGAATAAGACTCCTCCTAAAAATGGGGGTATCCTGGATATGATACTAAACTGCATCTGATGGTGCAGCTCTTGTTGTGAAGATTGTAGAGTACCTCTTCATTACTATTACTCCCAGTTCCACGCTGACCCAGAGTTAAAGTACATATATCATCTATGAGTCAATTAGATCTCTTTGAAAATTATTAGTATTGGATTAGAATATTTGAAACCACATAATTGTTTGCAAACAAATAATCATTATTAAATAGAATTAATAATGTTCGGAAACCTTTAAACCTAAGGATTATTATTAGTTACTTGAAGCCATATAATTGCTTGCAAATTGTTAGTGTTTGATAGGAATACTTGAAACTACATCACTGCTTGCAAATAAATGATTATTATTGAATAGAATTATTTGTGTTAGGAAAAAATAAAACTGTTAACAAACAAAGGATTATCATAAGGTAGTAGTTACTTGGAGTCGCATGATTATATATAATTTTTTTGTATTAGACTGGGAATACCCCGACAGTACACTTTGCAGAGGATTAAGAATTCCCCTGCCAAAAAGGTGTCCTGGGTAGGATACAAAAACTATATCCAATGCTGTATACCCCCTCATTACCATTACTCACAGATTTACTCTGACTTGGAGTGGCATTGCCCAGTCGGCTGGGACTGTAGAATATACTGACTGCTTCTCTGCAGAGGGGTAGCTCCTCCTCTAATGAGTGTCCTAGATATGACACTTAACAATCTGATGGTGAAGTTCCAGTAATGCTGGAGCTTTGGGGAATGCGGAGTACCTCTTTATTACCATCGCTCCCAGGTCCACTCTGGCTTGGAGTGGTAGTACCTGATAAGGTCCTATCTGTGGGTCAAATAGAATTAAATATGCTAAACTGAATTGTTTGAGCTGGGAATGTTTTGACATTTAAACTGCGTACTTATGCTAAACTGAATTGTTTGAAATAGAACTGTTTTGACATTTAAACAGCGTATATATACTAAACTGAATTGTTTAAAACATTGAACTTGTGTACTTATGCTAAATTGAATTGTTTGAAATAGAATTGTTTTGACATTGAAACTGTGTATAAACAAAAAAAACATACATATACAAAACTGCATTGTGTGAAATAGAACTGTTTATATGAATAAAAATGGATTTGGCATTAAATAACCAACAAGGGTTGATATGCCATAAAACCAAACCAAACGAATTAGAGTGGCAATACTTGTTAGGTTCATATCTATGGGTAAAATTGATCTATTTGGAAATTATTTTTGAAAAAGCGAAACCTTTAACGATGGCATAATATTCAATTTTAAATAAACTCATCCTCTGAAAACTTTCTTTTGTCGATTTTTATATTTACATACCGTCGGACACATTTATATTTTTTCTGCCGTAATGGCTAAAGTGCTGAACTGTGACTTCGATGTAAGCGAGTTCGAACTCCAGTCACTGTTACATTCACTCTCGAACTAATACCCTTTGGAAAGATGTGAACCTCCTTTATATCACCAGACGTTGGTTAAAAACTCTCTCTGCCGTTCTTCTACAAGGATAGCTATAGCAATGCCATTAAATAACCACGAGTTTTGATATGCCCTTAAACAAGAAATCGAAACACACACACACACACACACACATACATATATATATATATATATATATATATATATATATATATATATATATATATATATATATATATATATATATATAAATATAAAATTACCATGACCAGAAAATCCAGCAAACACCCACATGCGACATACGGAACACTGAACAGCTGTTTCGACCTTAATGGGTCTCATCAGCAGTGCATACGATAATCTCCACCACTAGAGATTGAACCAGCAACCCCAGAATATAGAAACCGAACTTCTACCAATGCACATTCCTACTATGACTAGTTGATTTGGGATCGCTTATGTTTGGCATGAATTGGTGGTCCATTGGTAGAAGTTCGGTTTCTTTGTTCTGGGGTTGCTGGTTCGATCTCTAGTGGTGGAGATTAGGGTATGCACTGCTGATGAGACCCAAAAAGGTTGAAACAGCTGTTCAGTGTTCCGTATGTTGCATGTGGGTGTTTGCTGGACTTTCTGGTCATGGCAATTTAATTAATATAATATCAATTCCTCTATATTATATATATATATATATATATATATATATATATATATGTGTGGTAACTAATGACCAATATTGCTTTTTTTATCAAAATATAAATCAACAATTTGAACAAAATATAAAATGATACAAAAATTTAAAACACAAATAATTCCAGGCAAATTTTCTCGTTCCTTTTATTGTATAAAATTTTGTACCAAAATAAAAACCAAAGAAAACCAGTGAGATGAATGTTTCAGTACGTTCCAATAATTTTCTTTCCTTGTTATTTCTCGTTGTTGTAATTATAATTACAATCCATTCAAAACGAAACAAGTCTGATTACTCTGCAAATTCATCATTTTACCTCTTGTAAAGTCACGTTGAATCTTTGCTATTGTTATTCTTCTCCTTAGGAGTTTTTCACACCAGCTTTAATAGGTTGCTTTCCTCTGAAGTCTGATTGACAGTAAGTCTTCCAAGATCAACAAGACTCTTAGTAATATTCTAGCTGATTTTAAAAATGCTGCAGTAGGGATAGTCTAGATTCTTCCTCTGGCATGCCTTTCTCCCGGTCTTTTTTTCTTTTTTTCTAGTTTCTTCAGGACTGCTCAAAATGCTCCAACTACAATTGGCATGGTTGATTTATTATTATTTTACTTCTTGCAATTTTTTTCCTGCCAATTCAAACTGCTGGTTTGTCACTTAAGACTGAAAAACAGCATTTCTCTGTAGATCTTCAGGACTCTTCTAGATATTCCTGCCGATTCTGATAGTACTATGAGCTGGATAAACTCGATTCTTTCTCAATAATAGATATAACTAAGGCGTGGTCATATCCGGGGATAAAGTGAAAGTGAAAGCAAGTCTCATCTTTGCTTTTATCGTCTGTATTTTCGTCAAATTTAACAGTTTTGTTTCAATTGTTCTCCGGATTTCAAATTGCTCTGTTAACATTTTTTTCGAAAATGTTAACCGTTCCGGTCCTCTGTTTATTATAATTACTATCGATTAATAATGATATTTATTGGGAAGTGAATTCTTGGAAAAAATAATCTATTGCTTTATTAAATTAAAAAATACATTTCAAGCTCCTAAGTTGTAGAAGCTAGTCATTGTAAGGTGAACACTCCTATTTTCATTTCAGATCAACTTTGTCTTTTTATTCAACAGGTCAATCTTGTTCTGTTCTCTTTTTTTATCTTGTGCAGTATAAATATTGATATTCATGCGAGGAAAGGAATGATTTGCATGTAAAAGTTGCCAGTAATAATATGAATATCTGAAAAGATAGATAGATAGATAGCTTTCTCTCAATGAATTAATCTTAAACCCAAAAGAATATGAAATTTCTATTATTTTCTATTATCTGAAGACATGACTTCACATAACTAAATAAAATATTGAAGTAATTTTCCTCTAATTTTGATGGCTTTAAAATTCTGTCGCTCAAATAGAAGGCGAATTTAGAAATATCTGTTAATTACTTGGACTGTCATCGTTCTGGTCACAATCTAACTCAGACTTATACTTTTCTCCATCAGGGATCCAAAGAAATGGAAAATAATTCAGAATGATATATTTGGTATGTGCCGAAGTTCTTTTATATTTTTTAAATCTTTTTTCAATTTAAGAAGAAAAACTACTGATGGCTTCTTAATGTTAATGTTAATCTTTTCCAATGGTTCCATTCGTCTTCATCCAATTGTACAAAAACTCAAAGCGTTAAAAAAAAAAGGAATCTAGGATAGCAGGATTATTATTATTATTATTATTATTGTTGTTGTTGTTGTTTCACATCAGCTAAGGCTGATGGTCTTCCACCGGAGTTTGAGTGACAGCAAGTCTCCTCCTCATTATTATTATTATTATTATAATCCGCGGGAGTTGATTGTGCTGATTGTGATAGTGACGGTAAGAGAACTTTTATCTTGACCTGTCAAGAAGAAAAAAAGAAAAAAAAAAGTGAGAATTAAAATGAATAAACAAATAAATAAATAAATAATATTTCTATTTCGTTTGGACACTTCGTGCATTATTATTAGTACTAGTATTAGTATTAGTATTGGTATTAGTACTTATTTAATTATTTCCTGCCTTACTTTTGTTTTTGTTTTTTACCGGGTCTTCACCCAAGAGCTCTTTGGGGTGATAGCTTTCAATCACATTAATAATTCTATCCCTCGGAGATGAGCAGTTCCACAAAGTGCAATTTTTGTATTTTGTGCCGATTGGGACGGCCAAGTATTTTGTTAATGTTTTTTTTAGTCACTTTTTGATCATACCTAGGATTCCTACCATTACTGGACCGGTGATAGTCTTAAGATGCCACATTTTTTTTTCTAATTTCTATTTCCAGGTCATTGAATTTACTTATTTTATAATATTCTTTGACTGGTAGGTTATTATCTGTTGGCACTGACATATCATTTAGAAGGCATAATTATTATTATTATTATTATTAGGGTTTTTCATGTCAGTTTTAGCTGATGGTCTTTCACTGGAGATTGAGTGAGAGCAAGTCTCCTCAAATCTCCAGGACTCTTCTCAGTATTCTGGCCATTCTCAATAATGCTGTCGTTTGGATGGTCTCCACTCGGCCGCCAACCTCCAAATCCTCCAGGCTCTTTAATAATCCTTTAGTTACCGTGCCAAAAGCACCAATCACAACTGTAACCTTCATGTTCCATAGTTTTTTCAATTCTCTAGCAAGGTCGAGGTACTTATCTCTCTTTTCACATTCTTTCAGTTTTATTCTGTGGTCAGCCGGGAAAGCAAAGTAAAAAATTTTGCAGATTTTCATTTTTTTGTTGATTATTATAAGGTCTGGCCTTCTGGCCGAAATTAGGTGATCCGTTTGTATGTCAAAGTCCCATAGGAGTTTCTGTGTCATTTTCTTGGACAGGTGCTGGGTTGTGCATATACCATTAGTTGGCATGGTCAAATTTCAATTTCTTGCACATTTCCCAGTGGATCACCTTGTGCACCCAGTCGTGTCTAGCCATGTACTCCTTCTGTGCCAATTTGCTGCATTCGCTTATTATGTTATTGAGGGTTTCATCTCTGTCACCGCATAGCCTACATTTGCTATTTTGTTGCGTCCCTCTTCAGGTGCTCGTTTTATAAATTAACACTATCTTAGAACGTCAAAGCATTACATATGTAAAGAATTCCCTGTCTTGATTGATTGTTTGATTTTAATCACATGCCAACTCTTGAAGAGTTATTCTATGCCTAAAGGTTTAAGAATTGCATTCATTGTACGCTTATAATTTCAATTTGTGCTGTAGTTTCTTAATAGTTTATTTACACGCAATTATACATCAAGTATTTCAATCTACATTCCCCAAACCTTTGAAGTGAAGCCTTACCATCAGATGCAGTTTGACTCCATTCTCAGGACACTTGCTTTTTAAAGGGCCGATTCTTATTTCCCTGAAGTAGATACAGTCAGTTATATCCTATTTCTTTGAACTGAATTTTTCACTTAGGATTTTATCAATATCATATCTACCCAACCCCTCCGCTCGGGCAGGATATGACACAAGGTCAATTTTTAAGCGGAGTTTAACAGGTTTGAATTCAGAGTTTTCCTTCTCCTAGACTAGTTGCCTCACCAAGGCTGAAGAACCTAATCTGTCCTACTATTTACCCATAGCTAGAGGGAAAATAATTGGATTCATACCTTTCGCAATGGTATTAGTGCTATGTGAAATGCAATCAGTCTCGTCCAGGATTTGAACTCGTATCGTCGTGTCCAATTCCTACGACGATAACCATTACACCACGGGCACCTCCACAGCACCACGGGCACCTCCACAGCACCACGGGCACCTCCACAGATTTTATCAATATGATTGTTCTTTTCTCTGTATTCCTTATATGCCAATTTTCATCTGGTTCATAACTCTATGCTATGGAATAAAATAACTGGTCAGCTGACTGCGAAAACCTGACCTGTGTATAAGCGTGTTCTCAATGATCTTTACCCAGTCGAAGATTTATTGTTTTTGTAATAAATAATATTCGCTTGCACTTGAGTTCTCAATTGATATTTGACCCAGTTGGCTGGGGCTGTAGAATACACTGGTTGCATCTCTGCAGAGGGATAAGAGTCCCTTAATGAGTGTCCAAGATATGACACTAAATAATCTGATGGTGAAGCTTCAGTAATGCTAGAGCTTTGGGGAATGCGGAGTACCCCTTCATTGCCATCGCTCCCAGATCAATTATTACCCGAAGTGGTAGCACCTGATGGGGTCCTATCTATTGGTCAAATAGAACTGTTTCACATTCAAATTGTGTAATTATACAAAACTGAATTATTTGAAATAGAACGGTTTGATCATTTACGTGTGCGTAAACAAACGACTGATGTTTAATTGAATTGTTTGTGATAAATAGCTGTACTTGAAAACATTAAACTGTGTGAAAACAAATGATTAATAGTTAATAAAATTATTTGTATTAGATAAAAATAAGTGAAGCCATTTAAATGTGAGAAAAAGAATGTGGTCATGCTCGTTTAAAAATGTTATCTACAAAATGTATTTAATATATGTGTATAAAAAGGATTTAGCATTAAATAACATACAATGGTTGATGTGCCATAAAACCAAACCAAACCAAACCAAACTCAATTATAGAATATTAACTATCACCGGCCACTCTTCTAAGCAGAGCTTCTAATTTGTACTTTTGTTTGTTGGTTGTTTTTTATTGTTTGTTTGTTTGTTCGTTGCTTTTTTTTTTAATTTTGCCTTTGTTCTAAACTTTCAAACAGGTCTATCTGATCTATAGAAGAAACCCAAATTGGTACTTCCACTTCGGATCGCATTGGCTCTGGGACTCTGATCATGAAGGGTTCGTCCACATTCCCCAGAGCTCCAGAAGTGCAGCCTCACTATCAGATGCAGTTTAGCTTCATATTCAAGGAACTTCCTTCGAACCATTTGCTATATTTCAATGTGTTCAAATATGCTTATTTCATCCATACATTAATACCATTGTAACCATATACCAATCCCTGTCTTCGTGATTCGGCGTGCGTCAGATTAAATGACGAGGAAGGAGGAGGGGTAAATAAGTAAATAACACCCCATATCCAGGCACGAGTCAGAAGGCGAACTAGATTACGAACACTCCAGCGTGACTATTTTACAGCGACACTTGCTTCAGCCAACCACTCTCCACTATATTCCCTCGCTTTTCCCCAAATACTGCAGCAGTATTGGAATTGTATCTATCGATTTCGTTATCTTTTTATTCCATGAAATTGAACTATATATAAAAAGCTAATATACATATACCGCGACCAGGTGTCATTGATTAAAAAGTAAGTAAAGTTGGTGACCGTAGTCGAGGGCGACCAGAAGGCTCCTTTTTCAATAGCTACTACACCGAGGTGTAGTGGAGGACGCTACTCCTTTCCGTAGATTGCTCCACTTTACCCTCGATACGTACCTTATATTGCCGAGTGTTAAGCAAGGAGGTATCAAGTACCATTTTTAAAGTCTTTGGTATGATGTGACCTGGGTTCAAACCCAGGTCTCCCGAACCATTGGCGAACAATCCACCCACTAGCCCAATGAGCCTGTATAATGAAATTTTGTGAAAATCTCTAAATATAAACAACCTAGTTGGCTGGAACTGTATAATACGCTGACTGCATCTGTGCAAAGATATAAAACCACCACGTTCGACGAGGATCAAAGATATGACACTAGACCATCTGATAGTAAAGCACCAGTCCAGGAACGTTGAAGAATGTGGAGTACCCCATCAATATCATTACTTCCAGGTTCACTCTTAAGGTTCCATTTGTGTGTTGAATAGAACGTTTAAATAATTTACTATACTTGAAACCATTTAACAGTGTGAAAACAAATGATCAATATAAAATTGAGTATTCGTTAATAAATCATATATATATATATATATATATATATATATATATATACATATTTCTTTAAGAAAAAACAAAAACCGGTCATATTAGGATTATAAATTTATTCCCATCCTGTTATGTGTTTTTGATAAAATCAAAAAACCCGAAAAAAAAAATAACAGGACTTCTTCAGGTCTAATGGATAGAATAAATTTTTTCTATCCATTAGACCTGAAGAAGTCCTGTTAATTTTTTTTTTTTTTTTCGAGTTTTTTGATTTTATCCAAAACACATAACAGGATGGGAATAAATTTATAATCCTAATATGACCGGTTTTTGTTTTTTCTTAAAGAAATATATATATATATATATATATATATATATATATATATATATATATATATATATATATATGATTTATTAACGAATACTTTGTAGGTAACAATTTTCAAACTAGCCAGAACTCATTTGTTTGCAAACAGTTAAATAGTTTAAAGCATCGCTTTCTAACACTAATAGTTTTATTTGGACACAGTTAATAGTTGCCGTCTTTTTTTTCACATGATTAAATGGTTTTAAGTAATGCTATCAAACACTTATAGTTCATTTTGCACACATTTAAGTGATTTCAATTATTGCTATCTATTGTTTGCATACAGATACATGGTCTCGTTTATTGTAGTCAAACATTGATAGTTCTATTCGCAACAGTTAAAAAGTATAAAGCATTGAGTTCTAATACTTACAATTCAATTTTATATTGATCATTTGTTTTCACACTGTTAAATGGTTTCAAGTATAGTGAATTATTTAAACGTTCTATTCAACACACAAATGGAACCTTAAGAGTGAACCTGGAAGTAATGATATTGATGGGGTACTCCACATTCTCCAACGTTCCTGGACTGGTGCTTTACAATCAGATGGTCTAGTGTCATATCTTTGATCCTTTTGAGTTTTTTGATTTTATCAAAAACACATAACAGGATGGGAATAAATTTATAATCCTAATGTGACAGGTTTTTGTTTTTTCTTAAAGAAATTATTGCTCTGTAATGTCTGTTACATTGAGCTCTTTACCAGAAAAATTTAAATGTTCACTGTTGAATGTTTTTTTTTTTTTTTTTTTTTTTTTGTCCTGATGGAATTCCTCCCAACTCCGGTTTAACTGGACCGAATAATACTATATATATATATATATATATATATATATATATATATATATATATATATATATATATATGTGTGTGTGTGTGTGTGTGTGTGTGTGTGTGTGTGTGTGTGTGTGTGTGAATATGATTAAATAACCTACAAGGGTTGATATGTTGTTAAACACAACCAACCAACCAACCAACCAACCAACTGTCTAAATCTCAACCCTTATTAATAAATTATTAAGATTTTGTATAGTTAAATCCTAAAACCTTTCATACTTTAATGTTCTAATAGCTGAGCCCACGAAATGTACACAGGTTCAGTTAGGCATTTAAAATTTCAAGTACATTGAATAGTGTTATATATCAGCCCAGCAATGGGTTAGATAGTACCACAACTGTTCTTCAACATGAACTTGTATTCGATAGGTCATTAAGGATGATATGCTATTAAGTCATCATCATCATCATATCGCACTGGTAGCACGGATATCCCTGACCCTCTCTCGCCACTCCTCCCTATCGTTCATCGCCCTAGGTAGGTCTTCAGGACAACATCCCGTATCCTCACATAGCTGCTGAATGTATGTTCGTGCTGGTCGTCCTGCTTTTGCACGGCCATGTGTGGGGGTCCATAAGAGTACATCTCTTATGAGTTCGTCCCTGCTTCTCCAGCAGTGTCCTGCATGTCTGGTTCGTCTAACTTGAATAGTTTTCGTGATAGGGGGCAGGTGGCCGTACAGTTGGTGTCTTGTGGGGTGTTGCCGCCAGGACTTGTTCAAGATTGCACGTAGCATTCTTGTGTAATTGCCGTCTAGCTTCTTCTCCAGCCGTTTTGTTAGCGTCCATGTAGTGCAGCCATATAGCAGTATCGATGTAACCGCTGCCTGGAAGAAACTGCGTTTCATTTTATCGGTTAGGTCTGATTTCCATATAATCGATAGCCTATTGATAGCTGTCCATGCTTTCGTTAACCTCAGAGGGAATACCATTAAGTAAATAAACCAAATCAAACTAAACATTGGATATTTCTGGATTTATTTTATTTTACGCTTACAATATCACTCACTCTATCTTTATCATTATCATCATAAGCAGGAGGTGCCCGTGGTGTAATGGTTATCGTCGTAGGAAATGGACACGGTGACTCGAGTTCAAATCCTGGACGAGAATGATTGCATTTCACATAGCACTAATACCATTGGGAAAGGTATGAATCCAATTATTTTCCCTCCAGCTATGGGTAAATAGTAGGGCAGACTGAGTTCTTCAGCCTTGGTGAGGCAACTAGTCTAGGAGAAGGAAAACTCTAAATTCAAACCTGTTAAACTCCGCTTAAAAATTGACCTTGTGTCATATCCTGCCTGCACGGAGGGGTTGGTAAATAGGATTATCATCATAAGCATGTCCTGCTGGAAACATAGCGTAATGGTTATAGGCGTTGTGGAAATAACAATAAAGATGAAGACAATAGTCCGAAAACCCTTAATGATAAAAATATATAGAGCATATAGAAATATCAAGTAACCAACCTTAAAATTCCTATTAAGACATTACATAATAAATAATTCATAATATAATTGATTAGATCCATACAAACTATATAGAAAGTCGTTTTCGGTTTTACAGGGCTACTGGGTATCTATATCACCTCAAATCTTATCTTTACTTGTTATATAAAACGGTATATTCTCTTTATGCTAGTACAATTCCTTTAAAAATGACAGGATTATTTAGACATGGATCAATATATGTCTGCCGAGGATCAGAGTCTAATATTTGTATGCTCTGCTTAGGTTTATGATAACGCTTCTGCCTGAATATGAATACAGGATCTGTAAATAAAAGAAAATACATCCTTTCCTAGCTACCTAACTGCCAATCTTATCTATCCCAGTTTGTAGATTATCTATCTATCTATCTATCTCTCCAAGTTTGTAAATTATCTATCTATCTATCTATCTATCTATCCCAGTTTGTAAACTATCTATCTATCTATCTACGAAAATGTATAAATATTTAAAAAAAAAAGCACAAGGTCTTCAGAGGATGATTTTATCTATCGTTCGAATTATTTCCCAAAGTTAAACGTTTTAATTTTTGAAAGTGAAAAGTTCAAAACTTCATCAGTGAGTACGAATTGTAAGATCGTTAACAATTCAAATTCCCTGATGAAAGTTTAATATTTTCACATTTTAAAATCGAAATTTTTAACGAAGGCAAATAATTCAAACTATAAATAAAACCACCCCCTGAAGGACTTGTTTTTTGATACCTGTAGATTGTCATGCCTTTGGATTAATTTCCAGTTATCGTATCTATCTATCTATCTATCTATCTATCTATCTTAAATTGTTTTCATGATAATCACAAGGCAAATTATGTTTTTCTTTCTTTGTATTTTTCTCACAATTGCTACAAACTTGCATTTATTTATTTATTTATAAATACCCACATAAATATATAGAAGTATATACATAAATACACACACACACACACACACACACACACACACACACACACACACACACACACACACATATATATATATATTTTGTTCTGAAGATTTCAGATACACACACACACACACACACACACACACACACACACACACACCACGCATATATATATATATATACATGTGTATACATATATATAACTATATATATACGCACACATGTACATACAAGTATATATATATATATATATATATACATGTATAAGCAAATATATATATATATATATATATATACATATATATATATATACATGCATATACACATATACATATATATATATATATATATATACATGCACAAGCATGTATACACACACACACGCGCACGAGCGCGCGCACATGTACACAAATGCATATATATATATATATATATATATATATATATATATATATATATATGAATGTGTATGAGAGAGAGAGTGATTGAAAGAGTGAGAATAAAATGGTCAGCTTCTTGTTTCTTTGTCTTTTAATTCTATTTCGGACAATAAAACAAATTTGAAAAAACAAATAGATATCAAAAGAAATATGTCAATATGTGCCGTATTAATATTACTTTTTGGTCTAGATATTTTGTCGGATAGGATTACAATACTTCAACTGCATCCCTTGCGGAGGGGTTTATGATTCTCCTCTCCCAAAAAAGGGGTGACATGGCTATAATGAAGCTCTATTTCTGGAGATCTAGGGCATGTAGAGTAGTTTTTTCATTGTCCTTACTCTTTAGTCAACTCTGACTAAGAGTGGCAATATCTATTAGGCTCACACATATGGGTCAAGTAGATCTGTTGGCAAATTATCTGTACTTGATAGGAATAATTGATATTATATAACAGCGTGAAAAAATACACCAAAACTGTAAATATAAACGTACAAAGTATGCAATTCCCTAATCTCTCGGCATGAAATAACCTCAGACAGGTTGCAGGGGATCAAAATCAATCAGTTCCTATTTGGTCTAAATTCTGTTTACAAAACTTCATATACGAGGTACCTTCAATAATTTTCCGGAATATTTTGTACAGGCATTTAAAATTGTCATAGACTCTTGAAAATTCAGTATGTTATTGCTATACATCTTATGAGATAACTGACCAACTTTTTGTGATTTGTAGGTTCAAATGAACAGCTACAACATGAATTGGAATACACCCTACTAAACGCCACTGAAACGTATGGAATGCTTCAGACTGCTTTTCGACCATCTTGCATGAATCGAGCATCAGTTTTTGAGTGGCATAAGAGATTCAAGGAAGGCAGGGAGTCTGTGAGGGATGATGAGAGGTGTGGGAGGAGTAAGGAAGTCAGAACACCAGAGTTAATTGGCCAAATAAAGAATTTCATGGATAAGGACCGTCATGTGTCTATAGAGAATAAGTGCACAGTTTGATGTCAGTGTGGGAACTGTACACGCAATTATTCGCGAGGAACTGAAGATGCGGAAGATTTGTGCGAAGTTTGTCCCAAGGGTGCTCATAGAAGATCAGAAAGAAAGACATTGTCATGACAGCAGGGAGATGGTCCAGCTGATCAATTCAGATCCCGCAGTTCTTGATGCTTTGGTGACCTGCGATGAAAGCTGGATCTACTACTGTGAACCAGAGACCAAGAGAGAGAGTTCCCAGTGGAAGCATGCTGGCTCTCCCAGACCCAAGAAGGCCAGACAGAGCAAATCCACCCACAAACTTTTGATGATCCCCTTTTTGACAGCACTGGCATGATCTAAAGGCACTGGGTTCCCACTGGACTGACCGTCAACAAGGAATACTATGTTGAGGTTTTAAGGGAGTTCAGCAAGAGATTTCGTCGGAAGAGGCCAGCATTCTTCAAATCAGGTCAGTGGCATTTTCACCAGGACAATGCACCAGTCCACAACTCCATCCTTGTCACAGACTATTTGACCAAGATGGGCATCAAGACACTTCCTCAGCTTCCCTATAGTCCAGACCTTGCTCCCTGTGACTATTGGTTATTCCCTAAGCTCAGAGGCTGTCGTTATGAGACAATTGAGGAGATGAAAGAGGCTGTGAAGAATGCCATTGACACGCTCACACAAGAGGACTTCCATGGGGCCTTCCAGAAGTTGTTGGAACGGTACAAGTGCATTGCAGCTAGAAGAGATTACTTCGAAGGGAACTAGAGTTTCATGTGTGTACTATCAATAAAAGTGCCAATACGAAAAAGGTCTGGAAACTTATTGTGTGCTCCTTGTAATATATTAAGAACATAGGAGTGATGCCTCGTGTTATCATAACAACGGATTTTTAATAACATTGTATTACGTATTCAGTATGTGTGTGTATGTGTGTTTATGTGTGTGTTTATGTGGATGTGATTACAACGGATTTCTCATTATATAAATCATGTTACCAGTATATATATATATATATATATATATATATATATATATATATATATATATATATATATTGTATTACTAGTTCTATTCTCAATGGTGGTCTTACCAGTGCCAAACTGTCCAAACTTCAAACTTTAGGAAATTATGTATTAACAGAATTAAAAATATACTATTCTGACATATGCAAAGGAGAAAGATCCCGGACCAACGAGGATATGACACTAAACTGAATCTGATGGTGAGGCTCCCGTCCCTAGAGTTTTAGGGAATGTAGAGTACCCCTCCATTGCCGTCGCTCCCAGGTCCACTCTGGCCCGGAATGGTAGCACTTGATAGGGTCATATTTATGGGTCAAATAGAACTGTCTGACATTTAAACTGTGTTTTTATGCTAAACTGAGTTTTTTTGGGACAGAACTGTTTTACATTTTACTGTGGGTAAACAAAAAACTGTATTAAAACAAATGACTAACTATGTGGAAACAAAAAAAAAACTCAGCACTTATTCTAAACTGGATTGCGTAAAGTAGAACTGTTGACATTTAAAAAGTACTATTGCTAAATTGAATTGTTTGAAATAGAAATGTGTGTAAACAAAAAAAAAACCCTGTGCATTTATACTTAATTGAATTATTTGAAAATCAGTGATACCATTTAACTGTGCGCAAAAAAATGAGCTCAGACACGTTTAAGGATGATAAATTCAAAGTGTGTTTAGAAATCATATATTTGATATATGCATAAAAATAATTTGGAATTAAATAACCAACAATGGTTGATATGCCATAAAATGAAGCCAAACTAAACCAACCCAAAGCATGCAGCTATTTGTAAAATGTTGGTATTTGATAGGAATACTTTATAAATAGAATAACTTATGTTAAATTGCAATACTTAAAACCATTTTACAGTGTGAAAACAAGTGATAAATACTAAATCAAATGATTAGTGTAAGGAATACTTGAAACCATTTAACTGTGTAAAAAATAAGCTATAACAACTTATTCAAAAAGAAAGTTAACATCTAAACGATTTACTTACAAATGATAGATAGATAGATAGATAGATAGATAGATGTGTGTGTGTGTGTGTGTGTGTGTGTGTGTGTGTGTGTGTGTGTGTGTGTGTGTGTGTGTGTGTGAGTGAGTGTGAAAGCAAGATTTTGGAATTAAATAATCCGCAAAGATTGATAGGTCATAAAACGTCAATAAACCAATCAGACAGTATTTTCCAAACAACCAAATTCTTTAGTTATATCTATTTGAAAATATGCGCCCGTGAGGATGTCTATTTGTTAGGTCTCTACTGGTGTGCACATGTGCAAGGGAGTGACTGCTATATTCACCTTTAACCTATAGGTTTTCGTCGGGGTTTGTTTTTTTACTTAGTGGAATTCTAAATCAAAATATGCATTGTCTTTTAATTATATACATATATCAATGGTCCTATCCTGTTCGTTAATGCTGACGTTAGGCGTGAAAAATTTGATTTGGAAATCAATTTTGAGATTAAATTATAAGAATCAAATATTGTAAGAATAAAAGAATCGTTTGTTTTGTTCTTTTTTTCTGTGGAAAATGACTCATATGATTTATAACACTTAAATCAACAATCGTTAATATAATCGTAATCAAATAAAGGAATGGCTTATTGTAAAACATGTTTGTATATAATCCACTCATTTTATATAATCCACTGATTATATATATATATATATATATATATATATATATATATATATATATATATATATATATTGTATAAATCTACTGTGAAAACTTATAATGTAATATCTAAATTCATAAGGGTGAAAGCTGAACATGATTATCCCATATTCATACTTATATATTCCTGAAACGTGACATTAATACTGAAAGCATTCATTTTTATTCGGAATGTAAAACAAATGCATGTAGAACATAACAATATCAAATGCAATACGTAAAATGTAAAAATATAATATATCTAATGTAAAACACACACACACACACACACACACACACACACACACACACACACACACACATATATATATATATATATATATATATATATATGAAGAGAAACTGTATACATACCACATACTATCTCTGTCTCTCTCGTATGCGTGACACTTCTGATAATAAAAACGAGGTTTATATATATATATATATATATATATATATATATATATATATATATATATATATATATATATATTAAACTTACAAAAAGTCCAAATTTATTCATGTTAAAAATAAAAATGAACAACTAACCGGTTTCGGTCCTATCTGATCACATTTTTTAACATGAATAAATTTGTTCTTTTTGTAAGTTTAATTAAATTTTGTACCCACCATAGAATATTCATATATATATATATATATATATATATATATATATATATATATATATATTTATATATATAAGCATTTTTTTATAGTGTGCCAGGGGTAATTTTTTAATTCTATATTGTGCGATGGTTGAATTGTCGCCATTTTAATTTTTAATTTTTAATTTCGCATTTTCGCTAAATTTGTTTCAAGTTATGTCTATTATACACCAAAAGAGACTTAGATGGACACTGTCTGTGTGGAGAACAGTACCATGACGCAATTCCCTTCTCCAGAAATTTAAAAATGGCGTTCTGTACTACAACGTATTTACGCCGGAAGTGCCAATACGAAGATTCCTGAGTGTTTGGATGTCAATTTGTACAGTGTTGAGGAGTTGGATAAATCCATAGGTGATTTAGGATGGTACGACAACTCGAAAGCCTCACTTTGATCGTTTATAAGAGATGGATTGAATTTGTTGGTGAGACCCTGGCCATGATTAATAACAATTCTTGCTTGTTAATTAGGACCATAGTCAGAAACATTGGAGTTCCTAAGTTCCTTATAAAGCTGACAGTGGATGAAGATATTCGGTACTTCTCATACAAGATGGGAAAGGGCCAACTTTTATCACTGGCCATGAAGAACAAGAAGAAAAACTCCACAACAAATCTTTTGAAAAAACTCAAGCATCCCCTCTGACCAAACATGCTTTGTTTTTTATCAGATGAGAAAAATTCCGGCCAGGATTAGATGGTTACCTCACAGAACAACCGTTTGCTTCTCTGTCTGCACTGGATCGTCCATATTGATTAAAACCCAACACTCAGTCAACATTATGGTGTTTGGGGTGGTTACTAGTGATGTTGATATTATGCCTCCATTCATTTTCCAGCATGGCTTTAGAGTCAACAGGGTGGCCTACATCAAGTGCCTGGAGGAGGTAGTGCTTCCCAGGATTGAGAGGGTGTCTGCTAGAAGACTCTAGTTCTAGCAATAGGAATCTTCGCATGCCTCACAAGCAAGAGAACCCAGTCTGAGCTGTCAGAAAAATTTTGCGGCCATATCACTCCTAATATCTACCAGCCTAACTCCTCACATTGAAATGTGAGGGTGCTGTTGAACGAAAAAAAAACTTCATGCAGCACCTAAGATGAACTGATAACAGCAGGATGTACCAGTTTAAACAAGGAGACTGTCGAAAAAGCGTCCAGAAGATCCTGAATTCGTCTAGAAGCTATGGTTGAAGCCAATGGCAATTTATTTGAATGAATTTAATCTATAATATTTCAAGATATTTTCATGTAATTTTCGTAAATATATCTGATAAAGTTAGACGTCAGCGTTAGTTTCCTTTATTTTTAATTTGCGCGACAATCTAGCCATTGAAGATTCCGTGTGTGTGTGCATGTGTGTATGTATGTGTGTGTGTGTGTGTGTGTGTGTGTCTACATCTCTCTCTCTCTCTCTCTCTATATATATATATATATATATATATAAAATATTATAACAGCGTTGCTTGTCACTATCTTAAATATCATTTCTTGTAAAAATGATACTTAAAAAATAAATCATAATAAATTTTAAATAGGAAGTTACTTTTCAATCGACCTATATATATATATATATATATATATATATATATATATATATATATATATATAAGTGGCTGTAAGTGCACATAGGTATACTTATGTATATAAATATATACATGAATAAGTGTAACTACATAAATGCATGTGGATAATTGCGTGTTCTAATTCAGACATTTGTTTACTACGATTTTGTAGTCCATGTTGCAAAACAAGGCCACAGAGACTGCTCCCACCTTAGATACTTTCTTTATTCCCAAATATAAAATTATACATATACACAGTAATTTACAATGATCTATCTGTGTGTGTGTTGATACTGTTGAATGGATGCACTACAAGGATGCTAACTAAACGTATGGAGAAAAAACTTGATGGCAACTACACAAGAATGCTGCGAGCAATATTGGACAAGTCCTGGAGGCAGCACCCCACAAAGCAGCAGCTGTATGGCCACTTACAACCCATCACGAAAACTATCCAAATTAGACGAACCAGACATGCGGGACACTGCTGGAGAAGTAGGGTCGAACTCATAAGTGACATACTCCTATGAACCCCTTCACATGGACAAGCAAAGGCAGGACGACCAGCTAGAACCTACATACAGTAGCTCTGTCCCGATACGAGATGTAGCCCTGAAAACCTGCCGGAAGCAATGGATGATAGAGAAGGGTGGCGAGAAAAGGTCAGGGATATCTGTGCTGATGGGTGTGTGTGTGTGTGTGTGTGTGTGTGTGTGTGTGTGTGCACATATATGTACATACACAGCCTGTGTTATTTGGCATTGGTTTGGCATCAAGTCTAGGATAATGGAAACTAAATTCAAACCTCTTAAAAACTGAACTTGTGTCAAACCCTTTCCGTGACGGAACGTTTAATATAAATACATACATAGATATACTTTTTATAATATATATAATTTACTTACTTTCCTGTCCAGGGATTTCGTTTTTAGGTTGTTCAAAGCTGATAGGTCGTTACCCCAAGATATCACAGTCATTAATTTCACCTAGAACCGCAAAGCCAACAAAGAAACCTAAAATATAAAAAAGGAAGTAACAGATTTTGACATTTTGTGTATAGACCGGTCTATGTGAATCTATCTGCAGCTCTAAAATCTAGAAAGCAGCAGAATAAGTATTCACGATATTTTAGATGTTGGCGAAAGATATTTACCAAAAAAATAAAGAATAAAAAATTTCTTTCAAAACCTTTTATATTCGTGTAAAAGTCAATTTGATTTAAAAGTTTATTGTTAAACAGAGAAGGCAAATTATCATATAGTTTACTGACTAAAAGAGTTTGAAATTCTCATCGAAGTTGAACTGCTTAAAAGACATTCATTTGTTTAGCCTTTAAATTGCAGATAAATTCGATTTTGATCTGTTCTGTTTGAGAAAATATCTGTGATTAAGAGGTATTTCTTTATCATCGTACGAAATCCACGATAATTTTAATTGTTTAAAAATATTCTTATTAAACGAATATAGATAATGATTCTTTATTATTGATAACACTAAATTCTAATTTGATTATTTATAACTCTAATTTCTAAGAATTTTATCTTGTAATGTGTTATAAAAGCCATACAAAACGAAGCTCATTATAAATCTACATAGAGTACAGACGGCTACCAAACAGTAATACAATTGTCAAAGGACAAGTAAATAAAGCGAATATGTGATAATAGACATTATCCTATATAGATGAGGCATATGTGGGCTCTGTTTATTCTATATAAATACTCTCTTAAAGGGAAGCAGTATTAACAAACACTGTAAATAACGTAAGACTTACATCTACCGTAAACCTAAAATAGTAAAAAACAAAAACATAAGGCATTATAATTAAAAATACACACACACAGATATACACACATACGTATACATGTATATATACACACATATATTCATGTGTGTGTGCGTATGTGTGTATGTGTGTGTGTGTGTGTGTGATATAAATCTTTTAGAAATGTTTTAATTCAAGAAAGTACTTATATTCGGGCTAACAGAGTAAGATAAGACCTTAAAGAAACCTTTTTTCCCAATTTTTATGTAGATTTCATTATTTAAAGTTTAGAAGATGAGATAATAGTTTACACACACACACACACGCGCACACACACACACACACACACACACACACACACACACATATATATATATATATATATATATATATATATATATATATATATACGTATACCTCAGCTTAAGTCGGTAATTCGTTCCAGGAAAGGCGAATTTACTCGTCCTTGAATTTACTTGTCACTAGGCTAAAACACAAATAACCACGCACACTTCTGTATTTAATCTATAAATGCATTTTTAATAATATATGGTCAAGAAGAATCTATCTTAAGTTTACGAACAATAAATTTTAGTTTTTAATATTGCGAAGAAAAAAGTAGTCTAAATTTACGAATACATACTTGTAAATGTAGATGTTTACAATTTGGCAATTTTGACAGTACATTGCAGACTCTTTATCTGTGAATGAGGTTTGCTGTAAAACATAAAATAAGATTATTTTATAAGCTTAGATAACAAATTCACTCATTAAACTTATTTTGCGATAGCAGAAAATAGACTAATTTATGTTGAATTAACCAATTATATTCAATTTGTTTATTTACATTTATTGTACAGTAACATAATTCTATGTGCTTTTAACGTTTTTCTAGTGATATTACGCCTTCAATATTTGTGATGGACAGACGGAAAGTTTAATAATAAAATGACTTAAACTTGATTTTTATTTTTCCATATATTTTTAGGTGGATGACATATAATCGAGAATGACTTAACTCGAAACGACGTAGCCATAGGTACATCGATATATATATATATATATATATATATATATATATATATATATATATATATATAAGGATATATTTCAAAAGTGTCTATATAGAACTCTGTGTGTGTGTGTGTGTGTGTGTGTGTGTGTGTGTGTGTGTGTGTGTGTGTGTGAGACTGAACTTGCAGTTGATACACTCAAATACGAGACAGAGAACTGTGGGGCAACACTTTGATTCCTATGTTGAGCGCACAGATACTGCAATTTGCTCACTGGCAAAGCACACAGATTCTCTGATCCTAAGCAGAATTGATAATCCATATTTAAAGATAATTCAGTCATTTCTTACGGATACTATGCTGGTATATATATATATATATATATATATATATATATATATATATATTTAAGTGTGTGTGTGTGTGTGTGTGTGTGTGTGTGTGTGTGTGTGTGTGCAAGCCAGTTTATAAACTTACTTCCTTCTCTTAAAATGAAAATGGCTACAATAGAATAAGGCAATTCTAAGTTCAGCTTCTGATATAGTGTTAATGTGCTTGCCTTGTCAACAACCCTAAATTTTCATTATGTTCTCAAGATAAACAGAATCTGGTACGTTCTAATAGATTTGTGCAATATATAAGCTGCTATAATACAAAGTAAACAATATATACATATACAAAGTATATATATATATATATATATATATATATATATATATATATATATATATACAAAGTGTAAGAAAACTTTCGAATCAAAAAAAAAACATTTTTTCTTTCTATGATAATAATACTTATTTACTTATTTATTCAAAGTTTGAGGACTTCATTCACGATTATTTTAAAGAGGAGATAATTTACATTCGTTTAAACGCTGTTTAAAAAAATCGATGTGCATCTTCTATTCTCTAAAGATTGCAAACGGTTTTATTTACATACAGCATGTTCATATAAAGCTAAGTTTTGACAAATGGTCACAAATACGGAGCATTCAGTGAAAAAATAATTAACTGACAATACTGACCCTATAGTCATTAAACAAAACAAGGCTAACTTTGAAAAGTAAGTGTAGCTTAGATTTGGCACCAGGCAACTAGAAAGGAGCACCGAGTGCGGATCGAATTCACTACTCAGTAGGAAGTGATTTTCGCAATCTTATTAACACAGCGAGGATATATATTTACACACACACACACACACACACACACACACACACACACATATATATATATATATATATATATATATATATATATATATATATATATATAGTTTACTATACTTATAAAGAGTGATCAATATCGTTAGTAGAGCATATATAACTAGGTTAGTATAGTACAGACACAGTTAACGGTGCTTGTTGACTGTCACTTTCTTGCCTATTTCATCATCGGACCCAGTATATGTGTGTGTATGTGTGTGT
>OY757907.1:98007673-98010173 GCA_963585895.1 Sepioteuthis lessoniana | reverse complement strand
TATATATATATATATATATATATATATATATATATATATATATATATATATATATATATATATATATATATATATATATAAAATTCACCATAATTTTAAAAAAATGATAAATATCTGTAAATGACAATAGATTAATTTAGCATAGTATGTTTTCGAAAAATTAGAAAAAAACGTTTTAAAATATGTATAGGGTAGTGATTGCCTATAAGGTAGGCGACAGTATGATTGGTCTAAATTAATACTCATCTTTAAAATGAAAGTCTAACACAAATGAAAGCAGCTATATTCATATCAATGGTTAAATATTTAATATTCTTAATCCAAATAAAATAAAATAAACAGTAGGCTGCATAGTGAAAACATAAAACTGTCTTTTTTTTTTTTAAACCTTCAATTATACTGTACCTTGCCCGTTTTCCAACATGCGTTTACCCACGCCGTCTGCTCGAAACACCATAGATTACCTTTTGTCTTCTTTCCTTCTCTTCTTTGTTGTTGTAATCAATCTTTCTTTTAAAACATAAATTCATGATTGTTTTATCATCAACTTTTCATTGCAATGTGCGATTAGCCTGTACCAATGATGTGCGATCGATTTAGCTGTGTAATAATGCGTATTGAGTTCTGCTCTAACGCTGTTACAACAAAGGCTCCGTCTGTATTATCCGCCCGGAACGCATAATAGAAAGAACTGCAGCGTCGCAAGAGGGCGCTGAACACTAGAAAGTTTTGCCCGGTGTGAAAAGCGCGCAGTTTGATTTGTCCGAAAAACAACTCGCAACTTTTCTTTCGCGCAACTCTATGGTTTTAGGTGCTTTTTTTTTTACCGGGCGTTGATGATCGCCGCGGTGTGATTAAGCGACAGGGTAACTACCATCAGGTCGGCGCACAAAACTCGAGAAAAGACAAACCTTGAAATAAAATGTTTAAAAAGAATTAGGTTTAAAGAAAGGAAATGAAATGAAATAAAAGAACAAGAGAGTGCAACACTACAAGGGGGCATACTTTAAACAAATTAGTTTCATTAGGCTACAAGGAGATGGGGAAAAAAGGGAAAAAAAATTGAAATGAAATAAAAAAAAAATTAACCAAGCTAACCCAACAAAGGCCAACTCCCACTCTGCGGGAAGGGACAACGTGTTTTCTTTCTTCGAGAAACACCCCGAATGAAGTGTGAGTCTTTACGCGACAAAGAGGATGTAAAAGTAGTTGGTCATCTGGATATTTTTCTGAAGACTGCCGTCTAAAGGTTGCAGAAAATTGTTTCTAATTATAGGGAATGCAACAATCATAAACTAAAGAAGTAAAAACAGCTGCAGAGAGCTCAACCAAAAAACATGGCCCACTCACTGGTTTTTTTTTTTTACTTCACCCTAACCTCTCCCCCCATTTTTTCTTCTCTTTCTTCTACCCCCTAAAGTCTGTAGGTCGCTCCATTATCTTGCCCGTGATTCATATAAATGCTTCATAACATTAGGTAGAACAATATTTTCTAGACATTACTCTCCTTTCAGGGCATCGATCGAAGGCAGATGTTTTTTCCACGGAGAGCCTTTTGGTCAATTGACTAGTTTTTTCCACCCCTAATCGGACAGAAGCTTCTTTTTAAGCTCACGTTGTTTCTGTTGTGTCGAAAGACTGCAGCTGCCCTTGATGAAAAGAAAAAAACGCGTTGAATATAGATAAATAATCCTGAGCCATGCTTATAATAAACGAACTGCGACAGAAGGCAAAGTAAAAGGAAAATCAACCTGGGCCATCTGAATAACAATGTCTGGTCGCGTGTGGATATAGAGTCCTCAACAACATGTTCAGTAAGCAGACGTTTCTAACAGAGTTTAATTACAAGTATTACACAACATTGTGATGCAAAATACGCGATTATACGCGACTCTTTTGTTGAAAGTTAAACGAAGAACGCACACTCACCAACTGAGGCATGTTTCCTAAGGTTCCGTTGTAAAACCTGAGGCAGGTGGCTCAGTGTTGCCGATGTATATTCGGTGTTAAGCAGCGGTCTGTTCATTCATTCAAGCAGACTTCTTACATGTTTCATATGGATGGTGAGAGAGTGAGAGAAAGAAATATAAAAGTCAGATAAGCGGGAACGGAGGAGCTAAGGAGAAGGAGAAGGAGGAGGAATAGAAGGACACTCTCTTACTTGAGAATATTGTTTTTTACTCTCTTTTTTTTTATTTTAAAACCCCAATACCATAACTCTTCTTTTCTCTTTCTCGATTTTCCACTTCCTTCTTTTTCTTTATATATATATATATATTTCAATACACCTTGACGAATCTATTTATTTATTTGCATTTTCATCATAGAGTATAGCTTTGAAAAATAAACAAAAAAAACAAAACAAAAAACAAAAAAACAAAAAAGAAATGATTTTGGGAAATGAAAAATTAAGATAGAAGGACAAACTTATTTTTCTTTCTTTCTTTCTTTCTTTTCTTTGAAAGAAATAAAAAATGAAATAAAAAATCTACTTAAGTTT